>JAJGOT010000229.1:555000-1070000 GCA_022457155.1 Cladopsammia gracilis
CCAGATCCAAAACTGGAAAGTCCTCCACATACGGTTCATCGAATCAAGCGAGCCGCAACAACAAAGTGAACCGGCGAAGCGCACGCCAGAAGTAAAACAAAGCAGACCCAAAAGCGCCGTAAAATCTTCATTTGCAGCATCTGTCCCACTCAGCCAAATGCTTAAGCTTGGAAAGGTCATCGTACCGGAAGTCGACATTGTAACCCTTGCACTTGAAGAATTTTCGTTAAAAGAGATGAGGTGGCTCGACCCATTAGAAGTGACGTTTTCCCTGGACCGGAACAGCTTTGGAAGTGGAGGATTTCGAGATGCATACCATGCAAAGGCCATCAGTGGAATAGCGAAAGGCAAGAATACATCGGAAATTTCACCCTCATTAAATCCACTATTTCCGATTGTCGAAGGTTCCGACTAACGTGCTTTCTTAGTTCGTTCTCTAGCTCAACATCTTCAAGCCAGTCTGAATTCCTTATTCTGGCCGCCATTTTGACCAGGCGTACTTACTAGAGGATCGTGGGAGTACTACCTCTACTTGCGTTGCATGATGGTCTATAGCTATGGCGCTGCTGGGCCTATGGCGCTGATGGGCCACGGCGAGGTTTTTTTTTTTTTTTTAATTTTTTTTAATAATAATAATAATAATAAAAAAAAATAAAATTAAAAAAAGAAAAAAAGAAAAAAGAAACCTTAAAAAAAATAAAATAGAATAAAAAATAAAAAAAATACAGAAAATATCATTCATTATTATCACAAATTTTCCTATGGCGTCAATGGGCCACCATACAGGGGTACGGGGGGGGGGGGGGGGGTGTGGGGGTGGGGGGGGGGGGAGATCTGTCGGAGTTATGAAGTTTAGCGTGTATTCTTGGTATGGTATGTGAGATTTTGGGGGCGGCGGTATGATGTGTAAATCGGTGAATATTTATGGTGTGTGAAATAAAATAAAAATTATGTTTCAGGACTTAAGCTAAAAGATCGCGTTTTTGAAATTTCGTCTTCTGGTAACCTTTTAATTTATGTTGGTTTGTTTCAACTATTGATGGGCTTTATGTTAGAGTGCAGAGCCATACAATGTATTTATTCCCCTCCCTATTCCCCACACATGGAATGATGATGAAGATGAATATGATGAATTGCGTCACATCCAACTCTTTATTGTATGCTATTAATTGTTTTAAAAATAAAGTAATCCGATAGATACTAGCGTAAAGTTTAAAATGCTCTCCTTGAATGTTCTAGGAATTCGCTCTCTAAAAAATGAAACGCTTTCTTAATTGGGCTGGGTAAAGAAAGAGAATACGGACATCAGTTTTCTGCAAGAACTTTTAATTATAGCACAGAATACTTGGAATTACCAGTGAATTCGCTCCCTGAAATAAGAAGAGCTATATTATTTTGGCTAAAAAAAAACAGAATACGGACATTATTTTGCTGCAAGAAACTTATAGCACCAAAGATGTTGAAAATACTTGAAAGTGTAAAAAGTGTTAAACCTTGAAAGTCACGCATTCCAAATATTAATTAAATCGCAATTCAAACAAATATCTTTGAGAAATTTATTGGGGAGCACCTATCTCCCCGGATCCTCGTCTTCATGTCCCTGGTAAATGTTGTGTGCGCCACATTGCACTATCCATGTTTCTTAGTACCGCTAAACTTCGATCACTTTAAAGGCCCGTTACACATACGATTTTTGATGCGTTTTTGTCGCGCTCTCCAATGCAACTTTGGTCGCAAGTGTAAACTAGCGGCGATTTCCTGTGCGATTCGGGTACGAGATTTGCTTTGATTTGCAGTGATTTCCCAATAATCGCCGCCAAGTTCGAAACCTCTGCGACATCAAGCGACAAATCGCTTCCAAATCGCACTGAAATCGCCGCCAGTTTAAGCACGCGATTTGAAGACGCAACTTGCGCGCGATAAAAATTGCACCGAAGAGTGCGACAAAGATTGCACCAAACATCGCCTGTGTAAACGGACCTGAAGTGCTAGAACTGATCTAGTAGGTTCGGAAGCCCAGATCCAGCAATTTTTTGGGAGATGTAGCAGCTCTCGTAAGGTCTCACACCATTGGTTCGATACCCTTCGAGATAACAATACAACAAACAACAGAAACAATAGGCCATTTGCACGATGACGTCATATGACTACAACTACCACAATCCTTCAGTTTTTTGTTTTGTAGTGCAAATTAGGGCCATTGTTATTTAAACCTCACTGGGATTACAAAATTTAAATAAGAAAGGAAAAACGAAATGAATGCTGGTAGTTGTAGTCAAATGACGCCATCGTGCAAATGGCCTATTGGCCGGTTATTTAAATGAAGTCTAACTTAGACCGCGGTTTAAGAAAATTAATGGACCTCCCTATCTGTTTATAAGTTGGTTATTTTAAGGAGACAAATGTTTTTTCTAGTCTTTGCTGTATGTCTTCTTAACATTGTTTACAGTGAATAGAGGTTTTGCATGGCAGCCATGTTGCATGGCAGGAACAATGAAAATGTTCCCTATGGGAAAGAACATTCTTTCCCATAGGGAAAAGAATCTATTGTTCCTTCCATGCAACACGGCTGCCGTGCAAAACCTCTGTAGCTTTTAAATATTAGGGTTGGCCAGATTGAAATTGGGTTAGACCGCGGTTTTGTTAAACACCGTCTAAACTTCGTTTAAATATCCGGCCTAATGGTTCCTAGCACTAAAACCAAAAGTAGCCGCAACACCTAAAACAATGGAGCTGCTACACTACCGCAATTCTGAACGGTTTGTCATTGTGATCGTGCTTTTTGTGTGTTGTTTTTGGTACAAGCTATACTGATAAAGGGGATGTTTTCGAAGTAAAATCACAATTAAAAACACAATCAAGTCATGTGCAAATGTCTTTATTTCATTGCCATGCTGTTTTACTTTGCTTTCCCGGCAAGTTACATGGTTATTTTATTCCTTCTATCAGCTAGTTTGTTTTGTTCCATGTAATATTTTTACTCAAGGGAGACTGAACTTCGGCGACGACGGCGACGACGACGGCGCTTGCCTAAAGAAAAGAAAAAAACAAAACAAAAGAGTATGCAAACAAATTCATTCATTCATTCATTCATTCATTCATTCATTCATTCATTCATTCATTCTTTATTTGCCATATATACAACATTTTACAGCGCAAGATGGAAATAATAAAGGATTATAGAAAAGAGTGAATGGCGAGGAGACCTGAAAGAAACCACGAGGCTTATAATGAGTCAGGTTTCCTCACTTAAAAATAAACTAGTCTTAATATAATAATTGCAATATGGGCTTATGATAACTAAATTTGACCATGGATTTTCTCTGAACTCAAAATGAATAAATGAATCAATGAATCATTGCATCCGTAAATTAATAGATCTGTTTGTTTTTAATTCGCCACTCCAGAAATTGTGAGGAGACCGAGCACCACCTTAGGCACTAAGACTTCTCGGATCGTTTTGGTAACCAATATGAGCTACGATTGGTTAATGGTTGCCTTTGGAAACCATCAATTTACAGTAACTAAAAAGCTATAATAACCGCAAAACCACAGCGACAAACCAATGAAGAGTGCCGGATCTATCATAGACTTGGATCATTCAGTAAAAATCTTGAAATAGTATAGGTAAAAACGGTAAACTGATCCTTACAGCAAGGAGTCTGTCTCAATCTCTTCTCCTTGCCGTAAGGATCAGTTTGCCGTTTTCACCTGTAGTATCGTAACTAACGCTGGTTACTCAAACGATCCCAAAAAGCCTAGCGCCGAAAGCTGGTATTCAGTCTGGCAAATTGAGTGTCGTAAAACCCAGATGCAGACAAGCCAAATTAACCAATCAGAACCCGAAGCAAATGTACATGTAGCCGGCGCCAAGCGTGGGCTTATTAAAAAAAAAAAAAACAATTTGCATATTTGCACATTAAATAAATTGATTCATAATGGTAAAATAACCATTTAGCAATTCAAACGGCTGGCTCAAGGAAATTACTGAGAGGTCCAAAGTGAACAGCATCTTATTGCGCCTTTAAGTATACTATTACCAATCAAGAGAACGAAATATTCTAGGCGATATTAAACATAGTAGGCAAAAATGATAGAGGAAAAAAGTAACGAAGTTTCAAGTTTCTGCCGGCCGGTACATAACGAGTTTAAGTTACTAACCAATACTGAAGTCCAAAGCCACGTTAACGTAGAGGTACTTCTCGTCTGTGCCAAATTTGTTCGTAACAGTGCACTTGTACGCACCCTTATCATGTTCTGTCACTTTGGAGTTCACATAACGTAGTCCAATTTGGCTGCCGTCCGGTCCAGTGAGGTACTCATATGTCACTGGGCCACCAAAACCGGCTGAAATAAATAAACGAAAAGAGAAGATACATTATTTTTTTAATAAGAACTCCACGAGTAGCGAAGTCGGGCTTAAAAGCGATGTGCGGTGTCTTTTAAAATACCGTAATCCGCGACATATATTTAAGGTCTTCATACACTGTTCCGAGTAGAAAATCGCAAGGATATATTTTCATTTGAGGAACAGATCCACTGACGACATATGAAAGTTGACCTTTAGCGCATACACGTGTCCATTTCTCTCCTATTTCAAACAATAACAATGCGAATTTGTGTCACGCTAAGACATGAAAGACAAATCTGGTTTATTCATCAAATGACTCAAAATCAGGGAAAAACATCTTTAAGCTATACTCCTCGTAATAAGTTATTGAAGAGTACAAACACAAGGTGTGACCAGATCAAACATAAGTCGATACTGTTTAATATTACCTAAAACATGTTTTAAAAAGTAAGACACCAACAAGGTACATGTTTATATTAAATCTGTTAGTTCTTAACACTTAAGCCATCACATCTTTAACAAATGCATTGTAGGTTATCTCTTTAAATTCCATTTGACCTTCTTCCTGTGTGGAACAATTACGCTAGAATATTTTACAATTAATAAGTATTTCTGTAACTGAATTCATAAGATTATACTTTAAATTTAAATTTTAACAAATTCCTTAATAGTAAATCAAATAAACTTTAATTTTTACATATTACAACATTGAATTCTATTATTTTAACATCTCATCAATGAAAATTTCATTGATTGTCATTCAAATTTGTTTTTCAACTTCTAGAATGTGAACGTAAACTGATCTGGTCAAGTATGTAACATTGCACTACACTAAGTCATGCTATGAGAATGAAAACATAATCCTCATCCAGTGTGGAGATCTATCGCGGCCTGAAGGCGGGTTTTCATTCAATGGAATTATTTAAGCTAACAAGCCAAACAACACTAGCTACAAATCAAAGGCTCCTTGCGAGCCAAGTCGTGAATATGAAACAACCATCGGACCTTTTCCTACCCTACACAAGGTGGGTCCTCTTAGATTGTACATGTTATGACTACTTCCCTTATGTTGCAGATCCACGTACCAATATCTTTTACCAAAGAAGGACCTGAGGGAGTCCTGGGTTATTCTCCAGAGCGTATAGCAAACACGTGGCAGGTAAAATTCACTGTGATTTTTATCAACAATGCTTTAAAGATGAATTACAGTCCGTACTGTGCAATCTCAGCTCGGCAATGTTTATCAGCCTCACACGAAGGAATGTGTTTACTAGCGAAAATGAAAATTACGGGACAAACTTACCTTTTCCTTCATTATTAATGTCAGATATCCTTGCCAAACAATAATAACAAGTAAAAGAGCCCCAACGTTTTCCCAAACCGACGTTTCATCTCATCGAACATTCGTAAACACAAGGACAGTAATGGCGGACTTGGTTTACTCTCATTTACTCCATGTATGCTATTACCGAAGTGTAACATATCAACAATTTAATATAAATTTGATATAAAGTTTACGATGAGCGAGTGACTTTTCTCATGTAAACGCGATAAGTCGTATTCACGACTTAAAAATGAACATTGAATTGTTAAAGCGATCTTGACAAATATCGACCGTGATTCATTGTTATTTGGACGCAAAATGGACATCAAATTGCTAAAGCGACATTGACAACTATCGACTGTGGCTCATTATTATTTGGACGAATTGACCATGTGTCTTTTAAAACTCTCTCTCTCTCCGATCAGAAGAACAAGCAAAATAGAACGAATGCTGTATCATCGATCTGTGACGTTGTCACTCTAACGATATTTTTTATCCTCGTGCTACTTTTGTAATACCGGTTGTTCCTCTATGTACGGAATACATATTAAGTTTCCCTTTAAGTACATTTCAAAATCCTTCTTTTCTTGTAAACACTTAATGACTGGTCCCGAGGGAAACAGTGAATTTTGTTTCCCGAGAATCTCGATGTCGTCGTGGAAAAAAACACAATTTGAAAAACGCGCCGAGCACTCGAGGTAAACATCAATTGCATCATAATCATGCCCCCTATTGTCACGGTCTGCAATGTTTCCCTCTGACGTCATAATTGTTGCCCGCTTTCGCAAATGTTGCCCGCTTAGGACAATTGGCGGGAAACAGTTCGTTTGTTAGATGTCATGTGACCACGAATCAGCCAATCAACGCGCGCGTTGTATTTAGAAAAACTCCAGCTATATAACAATCTCAATTATCTCACCACATCAGATACGAAACTCATTGTCAATTTTACCTTTCTGTTCGCTTTATGCTCGGAGTCGAACGGTTCATTCTCATTATTTTTCTCATGCTCACAAGTATATTTTTTACCTCATTGAACCAAATTTGTACCTTTCTAATCCAATTCATCCATTAGCTTGAAGTTGCCATGTCAACTGATATGACATCACTAGCACTTAGCCGCAGGCTACAAACCATTTGAAAACCACTTGAAACACGCTTTTCTTACGGTGAAACACAACCGAATTTATAAGTTGGGCAGGCTTGGCTTACAGCCAAGCAGCCCGACTAACAAGATAAGGTCTTGTAGCCAGACTTGTCAGTAGGTTACACCCAGAGTGCTTATCCCAAGGGTTTTGAAGTCTACGATATATGTATTTTGATAGGTTTCTTTACAATTTTCTAGTCGGTACTCTAAGGCCCCGTCAAGAGTCCACTACCCTGGTGATTAGCTTCTGAATCGTCAAGTTACCTGGAACCGGTTTCACCTTCGTGATACTGAAAGACGGCAGGGGTAGACCGTGACCCTTGCAGTCAAACTTAGTAGGTTGGTTTTCAGAAGCATTGTTTGGATTAGGCTCAAATGACGAGACAACCGGTGGTCCTAAATTTGGACAAAAAAAAAGAGATGTTAAACTTAGTTGTTGTAAGAACTCTGGTTTGTGATATAGAGCAGTTTTCAATTGAGTGTCGTAAAACCAAAACCAAAGTAATTACTCTGACCAATCACAGCAGTCGTAAACAATCCAATGAACTAATCAGAGCTAGAAGCAATTACATGTCGGCGGCGTCAAGCGCGGGAAAACGGGTGCGAGAAAGTCACGATTGGTTTTGGTTTTACTTCTGATTGGTCGAGAAAGTGGTGCGAGATTTTTTAGCCAATCACAAAGCGCAGTAATGCAAAACCAAAGCAATTGTGTAATTACTTTCGATACTCAATTAATTGAGAACTGCTCTATTTTTCAAGATCTTGAAACCTTCGTCCTACTTCAGACCGACATAAAAGTTTCAAAACCTATTTAAATTTATTTAAGACCTAACATTTAAGGTCATTACCTTTTTACGAACAAAAGGCACAACCCCCATAGTCTGTTTTAGACACCCCGAGCTCTCGTTACAAGAAAGCGAGGAATTAATTGCAAGTTTTGTGTGAGCCACTTTCAATTAACGCGGTACTGGTCATTCAAAAAACTGAAGAAAGTAAAGTCATCTTTACTAGTATTCTTTGTGCTTTGGGGTCTTTCTTTCTGGTTTGTCGCCACTCAACACATATGATGCCCGATTTAGGGTGTCAGCTCCATTGTACATTGTACACCTCCATTGTATTAGGTAAAATTATGTATTCAAATATATTCTATGGTATTGTATTCTATTGTAGTGTCGTTCCTTTTGTGTTCAAACATTCCATTGTTTTAACAATAAGTTTTACCCCTAAATCGCGCATGGTGTCGGCACCTAATTCAATAAAGGTTGCTTTGGCAGTTGGTCATTGGTAATTGGGAATTAGCATTTGGCATACGGAACACAATACAATGCTTCGCTTGAGTGACCGCCAAACAATAGCTTTCCAATGCCCAATTACCAATGACCAAAGCAACCTTTATTGAATTAGGTATAACTCAACGGCCGTCGCATAACCATGCAATACCGCTCACAATGAAAGGCCACGTCGCGACTCACACTGCGCTAAGAATTAATACCTTGCTTCAACGTAACACAAGCTTGGGATGCCTCTGGTTTTTATCATGTTAAGAACGTACCCAGGTTGAAATTTAGTTAAGGTGGTTCCCAACAGTCTCCAGCTCTTTTAAAGACTTAGAATTTGATGGGTCATTAAAACCACTCTTTATCAGCTGATGCTACAATCATGATATCAAACGAATGCCCAGTGATTGGTGTACACGTTGTTATCATTTTTGTGACACAATTTGTTACTATAGCAACAGTATAACGTGCTGAAAACACCTTTAATTTTAGTTTTAAGTGTTAATAACTCAAAAATGACTCGGTGAACCCCATTTTGTATTGTTGAATTTTGTTCAGTAGTATAAGATGCAACTTTTGGCAAAGTTTAAAAAAATTCTGTAGGTGGGTTTCAGAGCTACCTTAAATTTTCGAAAATTTAAGGTGGCTGAAGTAAAGAAGGGGGAGGTGTAAATGTTAGTGACTGAAAAATATTGTCGGCTTTTCGTGCGTTAAATTTTGGCAAGATAAGGGTTTGGAGCGGGGGCTCCCTACCCCAGATCCGCCACTGCCCATTGTGAACATTTTACATAACGTTTCATACACTGAATATTTCAAGTTTGTAACGGACCAATTCAGTTGTACAGGCATACAGTGAATGGAGGACACGGTAAAGAAGAAATTCAGTATAGAGTCCTAAAGTGATGACGTCACAAAACTAAATTTGTGAAATTATGGGATATTCGGAAAGAGCACGACGAAAAATGCCCGCTTACCAAAAATCAGGATCCTATTGTAATTTGGGGGCGAGACATGAGTACTTTTACTGATGACTCCATACAAACCCTTCTAATTTTGCCTCAGTTCCGATCCTAACGTGTGGAATTGAGGCACACGTTTGGACTCTATAATCGCGTGGTCACACAGATTCAGACAACAAGAAAGTATCCAAGGAAAAGGCCGCAGTAACTTGAGCTCTTCTGCTTACCTCCACAATCAGCTGATGATGAAGATCCGGAGGAAATGGTAGTGGTTCCATTAGGACATTTCTCACAAGTTGTTTGGCCAACACCGCCTTGAAAAGAACTTTTTGGACATGGCTGACAGGGCTCAAGATTTGCGGGGAGATCAAATCCGGAATTCGAGAACTCTCCGGCGTAGCACTGAGCTATACATGAAGAAAAGCAGTACAGCAATTATTTTCCTGTAGAAATATCTAAACTTTCCCTATACTTAATTTTCATGTTTTATTTCCAAATACAACCAAATGTTTAAGTAAAATTGGATAAAAAGATTCCACGGAGAAAAAGCGTTAAAGTGCAGAATTAATTTACAAGGACGAAAGGGGATTGCATTTAAGGTGATTCGTTATAAGTATTGCATTGCGCAAGTTTCAAAAACATCGCTCGTAACCTTTTATTGTTGAGGAATAACCTTAAGTAATGCTCCACATAAGAACTATAGTAAACTTCATTGTTCTGCGACATTGGCTCTTTCTCACATAGAATATCTTTGGTTTTAAGAATAGAGGAGGATCTGATGGTTCATAATTATATTTCATTATAAAAATAAAGAAAATCCATTTGCGTCACATAAATTTTAGGAAATTTTCGTGCTGAACCAATCAGAATAGCAGAAGACAATAGCTAATAATTTTGCTTCTTTGATGAAGTTCCCCAAATGCAAAATATTTTAAAACTTGCATGTTGTGCTATTGGGTCTCAAATTACTTGAAACCTTAAAAAAATTCGACTTAATGCACCTTGAGCCTTAACTTTTTAGCGGTTTTTAAGTCTAGGCCAAGGAGATCACAAGTTGAAACAATGAAAAAAGTTGACATTCCATCGTGCATTGACGTTAATCACTATCCTTCTTATGCGGATCATTACTTAATCAAATTTGTTTTCGTGAAGGACAATCCAGGAATTAACAAATTTACACCGGTTTTCCGTGGTGTGGACTCTTATTTACCACGATTTACGTCGCCGAGTGAGTCAGCAACAAATTTTGACCATGTGATGACGCAAATCGTGGTAAATAAGAGTCCACACCACAGAAAACCGGTGTAAATTTGTTTTTTACAACAATATTTAGAAAAAAATACAAGGAAAAATCGAAGTCTTGTTACAAAACGTGACAGCAAAGAAAGAGCAAGCGTTGTCTATAACTTTCTCGCAATCTGATTGCTTGTTTTCAAGCGCACGTGATGTTAGCGTCAGCACCGTTGTCTGGACTCTCATTTACCACTCACGTCGACCAATCAGATTGCGAGTTTAGCGGCAATTGTGGTAAAAAAAGAAATGGCCGTTATTTTGTCTCTTTACTTTAATTTTTTTCCTTTCATCACTTTTGTTGATTTTTCTTCCTAAGTAAGCTTTAGGTGGCTCCATATTGTTCAGCCCTCTAGTCTTTTGCATTCCATTACAGCTAGCCCGATGGTGTGGCTAAAAACCTTATACTTGAAACCAGTAAATCTTTCATTAGTCAACAAAGTGGTTTCCAAATGACGTCATCATTCGTTGCCATGGCAACACGAAAAGGGGTGAAAAATACGCTATTTTGGACCATTTGAGGCTAATAACTTATAAAATACACGGTGAAAGTTTTTGTTTTCGATATATTTTTGTTTAATTGGCAAGAGAAACATTTGAACAATTTTTTTTAAAAATTCTGTACATAGAGTTCAGAGCTACCTTAAATTTATGTAAAATAACATATCTCTGAATCCTATGTACAGATTTTTTTCAAAATTGGCACAAATGTTTGTCATGTTTATAAGACGAAAATATCTAAAAATCAAAAAATTTCACCGAGCAGTTTTGAAGTTATTAGCCTCAAAAGGTTGAAAATGGGGTCTTTTTGGCCTCTCGTAGCCACCTAAATTTGTTTATTGGTTAAGTGTTTACAAACCTGTACTAAACGTTTTCTCTTAAGTTTACTGGTGTAGCTGTGATTGAATATCATAGATGTATCATGATCGGAATGTTTAAACTATTAGGAGCAACCTTAAGCAAGCTCCTACCATATTCACCAATACGCAATATACAAACCGAAAGTGTTCCTTCAAGCCAAGCTCATCTAACGCGTCTTATTATGCATGGAAGGTTTTACCTTCGGACAAGCGAGGAAACCTCAAGGCTCTTATTTGCTGTTCATATTTTTTCTTCGGACACAATTTAGGGTAACAGTTGTTCTGGCATGATCTGTGACGTTGTAATGAGAACTAAGTATTCATAGGCATGTCGAACAAAATATTGATCTTATTTTTATAAATTTCGTTCTTTTCTATTTTCTTCACATGAGGTGATTTTTTGGAAATCGAGATTTCCAAGATGGCGGCTCTGCACGTTTATAACGCCATATCACGTAATATTACGTCATAGTACAGTGTATGATAGTGCTAAACAATTAGTTAATGATTCTCCCGTCGGTGAGTAGCTTTTAAGTAGTATGAATACCATACATATCACAAGATATCTCAATAAAATTACCGGTGCACGTTTTGGATCCTTCTACCAGGGTCGAGCTGTTTGCAGGGCATGCTACACATTGCAACGAACCTTCAGCAGTGCTTATGTACCCAACCTGGCAATTCTTACAAGTTGCTGTGACGGTATCGTAGTGCGTCCCTTTCGGGCACTTGACTATGAATGCAAAAATAAATATGAATCAAACAAAAAGGCAATGATTAAATCTTATTTTTAATGAATGAATGAAACAATAAATAATAAACAATCAAAGGCTCCTACGAGCCATCACTTAAATACGAAACGCTTTAAATAAAAAAAGATATAATTTACAAAAATATTCATAGTGGTAAGGGCTCGTTTCAACTTGTGTCGTTCTGGTGTAAATAAAAAAACGGTGTCGCAGTCGGAATCGGAACCGAAGGATCAGAAGGTTTCCCTTTTTCTTTCGATTCCGCTTTTTCTTCCGTCGCTTCCGTCACCAGTAGTGGAAACCAGTCCCTACACCTCCGACTTCGACTCCGTTTCCGATTACGTGGCTAGTGGGAACCAGCCCTGAAATGTTTTTACATTTATAAGTTTATGTTGTTTGCGGCTGGGAGGTCTGTTTTCACTCATTTCATCGCTTTGAAACAACAACTCGCCTTATTTTAAATTCTGCCACGCAAAGAACATTTTCCTATCCAAATTATTTGAATTTGGTAAACAAAATACGCTTGAATTTGTTCTGGGTTTGACAAAACAATGTTTCGGAGCATAATTTGATGATGAATGATGATACATCACATGACACAAAAAAAATAAACGCACGGGACCTTCTCATAAATACAAAGGTCATACTGCGGTTTATTTGACTCATGTCGCCATTTAGTAAAATTAATACTGTAACTACCGTATTATTAATAGTATTGATAGTATTATTAATACCATTAATTCCCGATTAACGGGAGATCATATTGATTTTTTGGCCACTTGCCACACGTAATGTGTGGCATGACTACTAACCAATCCCCTCTTATAACTCTTTTCTAGACATATTTGAGATGGGTTGACAACTGTCCGCTTCTGCTTTCTAGTTTTGAGTGCTTGTCATGTCCGAGATAGTCTAGTTAACCGCGGTGCTGTGTTTGATCACAGCTTTTTGCTGTTTCTTGGAGGTGATACACGATGCATATCACGCAAAAGCTATCACAAAGCAAACCTAACCGGACCCTCCCCTCTCGTAGGTGTTCTGCTCCACCGACCTCCCACCCTCTGCGTCCAACTCCCCACCCTCCCTTCTCACCAACACCATCCCCATGGGTAGGGCAGGTAACCTAACATATCGCGGGATCAATGTTAACAGCCGATCGACCGAGTGAATTTGTTGCCCACTGCTATAACGTATTCACGAGTTAAAATGAACTCTACACTTACCACAGATGTTTTCCGCTGTTGCTCCGCCTATGCTTCCCTGCTTTACATAAGTAGATGGACAAGAATCGTTTGCTGGGCTTGTGTAATCTGAAGACAAAATAAAACATAAACGTTTGTGGTCTTCTGTCCCCCCATTTAAAGGTCCAGTATCACCCAAAATGCATTGCGCGCCCAATGCCTCGACGATTGAATTTAACGCAGTTGAAAATTCCTGATACTTCGAAAATCTGTTCCTTCCACGGTTGAGATTACATTCCAGTTTTTAATTTAGTAGAAATAAGTTATTTAGTTATTATAGTTTTGCTTTTGATCGATATATTTGATCGGCGTTTGTTATTTTGTTATTTTGATCGATTAGTTCGGGCTTGTACATGTAGCGTAGTGTCAAACTGTTGGGAGACCATGTTTGTTTTTATAAAAGATGACAGGCTTAGCACAAATCCTGCTCGTCGCTAAAAGCACTTGAGCCCAGCTTTAGGATAAGTCTACCCCAAGTGCAGTACGTGCCTGAGAGATTTTTCCTTTTAAATCAAAATAGAGATATACATGTAACAGGCATGTTGTTCTAAATGTTGTCGTTTCTTTGATCTTAGGAAAAAAATCCATAGCTGACAGGAGGAATTGACGCTTTCCAGATCCGTTTAGAATATTTAGTTATGTCGTCGTTTGTTTGCTTGCTCTTTGCATAACAAGTCTAACAATGGAGTTGCAAGATCAGCAGTAGCCGCTTATATTGCGACTATTGCAATATAAGATTGAAGGTCTCGGTTCAAGTCACTTTATTCAGTCAAGAGATCGATACTACGCTCGCGCGTAATTGTCACGTCATAACAGTAATTACAATTATAGATTTACGACACTCTCCCGGGCCGACAATAATTACAGTGTTACATCCAGCGTTAAACAATAAGTACGGTTAATTAGTATTTCATTAAATTATTGTAATTGTTCTTTTATTTTCTGCATGGCCTGCTGAGCAGCACGTCGAGTGGGGCGGCTCTGTGTTTCAGATTTCTTTTCTTCTTCTTGCTTAGTATCATCGACGCTATCGCAGTCATCACGCACTTCAATGGGGTAGAGTTTCTCTATTGGTCTTGTCAGTTCTTTTCCAGAACTTATTTTTACTTTCGTGGATCTGATCAATCCATCTCTACCCGAAAGTAGTTCTGTGACGATCCCCATCTTCCACTGACTCCTTGGGGTGGTGTCGTGGATCAGTACAACATCTCCCTTAGCTATGATTTCATGGGATGATCTTTGATTCTTGCGAGAGTGTTCACGCAGACTGGTTAGGTATTCTTGTTGCCAGCGAGTCCAAAAGTGGCAGACTATTTTCTCGTTGTATCTAGCTCTCTTGCTTAAATCTTTGGCGGAAATCTCAGACGGAATGTAGTCGGGATCGTTTTCCTCATCATTGTCTGCACAAGAAAGTGGAATAAGAAAGCAGTAGATCTCAATATCACAGCAGAAACAATGACAGAAGCAAAAAACCTGTTATTGACAACAACACAAGATAAATTTTACCCGGAAGAAAAGATGTATTTGCAGAATAAGCCCAAAACAAAGCAACCAAGCCTAGTATATCAGTTATATCTATATCTTGACAACGCCAACCTTATCCGTTGTCGCGGAAGACTCCAATATACCGAACTTCCTCAAGACACAAAATTTCCAATTCTATTACCAAAAGAAAGCTTCTTGACCACACTCATTGTCAGAAGCATGCACGAAAAGGTGATGCACAACGGTGTACGTGAAACGCTTACTCAACTAAGACAAACATACTGGATTCCCCAAGGTAGACAACTTGTAAAAAGAATAATCTCCAAATGCACTAGATGCAGAAAGCATGAGGGACCTCCATTCCGTTCAATTCCTACACCACCTTTACCTATAGAAAGAATAACGAAATGCCAAGTTTTCCAGTTCACCGGAATCGATTATGCAGGGCCCCTTTACGTCCGTAGTCAAGGACAACCAACCTCACACAAGGTATATATATGCTTATTTACATGTGCGGCGGTCAGAGCCTTACATCTAGAAGTGGTGGAGGACCAAACAACTGAGGCATTCCTTAGAGCATTTAGGCGCTTTATAAGTAGACGAGGGGTCCCACAAATCATAATCTCAGACAACGCAAAGACATTTAAGGCAGGGGCCCAAGAGTTAGAAACACTGAGCAATGACATACTTAAAACTTCCTCTGCTCAGCAATATTTCGCAAACAACGGAATAACCTGGAAATTTATCGCCGAGAGAGCACCCTGGTGGGGAGGTTTTTACGAGAGATTAATTGGAATGACGAAGAGATGCCTTAAGAAGACCATCGGAAATGCATCGTTAAATCTGATCGAGATGTACACTTTACTGACTGAAGTAGAGGCGGTCCTGAACAGTCGTCCCTTGACGTACCCTTATGTTGATATAAGGGATAACACTCCTCTTACCCCATCACACTTTCTATGTGCTCGTCGCCTTCTCTCTCTTCCAGAGAATGAAACTGACAAAGTCAAGGAAAACGATCCCGACTACATTCCGTCTGAGATTTCCGCCAAAGATTTAAGCAAGAGAGCTAGATACAACGAGAAAATAGTCTGCCACTTTTGGACTCGCTGGCAACAAGAATACCTAACCAGTCTGCGTAACCGGGTCTCGGCACCAATATTGCGACTATTGCAATATAAGATTGAAGGTCTCGGTTCAAGTCACTTTATTCAGTCAAGAGATCGATACTACGCTCGCGCGTAATTGTCACGTCATAACAGTAATTACAATTATAGATTTACGACAGCTTAAGAAGGAATTATTGGCTGCTTAGGATCAGTAATTTTCTGCTTAGGATCAGTAACTTCTCAGTCCGTGATTTAATATGATCACAAGTCTGCAGTTAGCATAACTTGCGAGATAGTGTTTCTTCGTCACAGCTAAAAGAGTGTAAGATCCAAATTTTATGCGATAGTCACGGTCTATATTGGACTAGTGGCATCTTGCAATAATATTGTTTTTAGCTTCTCAGAGTTACTTTATCCTGCGTTAAAGTTAACGTGTTTCTCGGAACTAGGCATTACCTCCATTGTTAGACTATGCCGTCTGCATGGTAGCCGTTTTGTAATTCTCACGGATGCAAGTGGTTGTCAATATCTTCTTCTTCCTCTTCGTTAGATATTTCTCCCAAAGCTGAGCCATAGAAAATTACATTTGCGACCTCTTGTGGAAAGCTAACCATGAAAAAAAAAAAAATAATTGCGTACACACAAAATTCTGCTATATGCTTTGAAGTTCGAAACTCCGAGTCGACAGTCGACACGCGCGAGACCGAGAAACCCACAACGTCACAGGACGAAATAATGAATTTACTAATCTTTAAGAGAAAATTAAAGTTTACTTAAAGGTATCGAAAATCTTTAAGTTGAGACGTAAATACTCTTAAATGTATTAAAGTAAGTAAGTATCTTTAAAATGTGTTTAAGAACCTGTAAGTTATCTTTAATTCAACTTTTCAAGACCCTTAAAGGCAACTTAAATTGTTCGTTACTTGCTTTAAGTGTTGTCAAGTAAAGGCTTATTTAAGTAATTTACGGTGCACTTAAAGATAGTCGAAATTGTTCTTTAAGTTTTCTTTAATGAACCTTTACTTGCACTTAAAGTCGTTATTTCATCCTGTGCCAATCATGAGCCAATCATGAGCGAGCTCCTCATTTGAAAACAAAAACAAACGACCGCAAAGCCGAATGGGTGATACTGGGCCTTTAACTTTAAGAACATTAAATTTATGACAATAACACTTGGAGAGCTTATCGAATGTCAAAAATGACTAAGCTGAGGTAGGTCACGTGACGTGATAACGTCAAATAACGTGGGAAGTACGGCATGTTTCCGAATCGCCTCCATCTTGGATTTCCATCATGGAAAAAAGCGCCGAAATTGAGTGAAAATTAATAAAAATCGAAAAAACGATTGCAAAATTTGCTACACGACAATTAATTATTCGCTTAAGGTGGCTGAACACAGTTTGCACGCGCTCTTCAATTTCAGCTGCTAAAGTGAGTCAGCACGTGCAGAGTTTTGAGAAAAACAAACGTGACGCCTATTCAGCCACAGGAAGACCACACTCTGTTTGTGTTTGGAACTTGAGACTTGACGCGACAGGATCGGTTGAAATTTTAGTGGAGATATTAAAGTCGCTTCTACCTTTACGTTGAAATAAAGTTTCAAGGAAATGTTGATTGAGTCACGCGTGGTGTTTTTTGCCACTCCGAGCCGTAGAAACCCTTCTCTGGCGAGTTTACTGTTTCGACGGCCGCGTGACTCAATCAACATTTCCTTGAAACTTTATTTCAACATAAAGGTAAAAGGCGACTTTAATATCTCCACTAAAATTTTAACCGATCGTGTCGCGTCAACTCAAGTTCCAAACACAAACAGAGTGTGGTCTGCCTGTGATTCAGCGATCATTTTATTTTACTCAGCGTGGATCACGAAAGTGTTGTTTCTCGTCTTAAAATCAAACAATCTGTTGTTCGTAAAAATGTTTGTTGAATCAATAGATAATTTATAGAACCATTGAAAAAATACACTGCCTTTTTGGTCGTTCTTGTCTTTGGATCGAGAACCCAATCAAATGCAACGCATGTGCGGTTGACCAAAAAATTGTGACTTGATATTTTAGCGACTTTCCTCGGAAATGTGCTGATTTCTACGGAACCACTCGTTAGAATTTCACGAAATTTGGCACAATAATAGTTCCGAATATGCCGAACTCACCTGCCATCAGAAATTTGAAATCTAACAGAGGAGATTTTAACAAAACACAAACATATTAAACCACAAATTACGGAAGATCCCTCTGTTAAAATTACACGAGACCAGTTTTAACTAGACTGCTAGCAGTCCCTCTCTGGATAGTCGAGCGGGCGAGCAAATATGCGATCGGCAACTAGAGCGGCGAGCGAACCGAGGGGGCTCTCCTCGCTCCAGTCTCGCCGAGCTTGTTTTCGTGATTAGCTCGCCCGCAGGGACAGCTAGCAGTCTAAGTTTTAACATGCGAATATTTTTACGAGTTTACTGGAGACAAATGATGGACAAAATCTAACGACTAGATTTTCTGAAAATAAACGAAGCCAAATATTGCAGGCTGTTTTACAATCCACCGTGTTGCCATGGCAACACCCTAAAAGCTCAACAAAAATATCAAAGTATATAGCTTGTTGCTTAATCGTAAGCCTCACCAATTTTGGGCGGTCAGACGTTAGTAGTTTTAAAATGACAATGAATAACGCATAGGTACAGTGAAAACTGTGTTCAGCCACCTTACAAGGTACCATGGGTGCCAGAGGTTCTCTCGCGGCACGCTTTCGTGAGATCTCGGGGACGAAGAGGCGTATAATATGAGAGAGATGAGAGCGGGAGACAAGCCTCTGGCACCCAGGGTACTTAAAAGAAAATTTAAGCAAAACATTTAATATTTACATATGCTTGTAAAGAGGCGGTTGCCATGAAAACGACAAAAATTTGACAAATCAAAATGTAAATGTTAGAAAAAGTACCCAAAAGCTTGCTGGATATTAGCTAAATGCTTTTGAAGTTATAATCGTTTAAAGTCCGAGCAAGCACTTCCCCCTGGTCTGAATAGGGTAAATAGCGGGGCTTTTGCGGGCCGAAGGCCCGCTGCGTAGCCCCATGCTCATAGAACCTAGAACTCATAGAACCTGTCCGTCATTTTTCATGGTCATGGCTAGCGGAATGTTTCGTGGGCGCGTTGTGTGCCCGCCGTACGCGTCGGGCAGGGCTACCTCTCGGGCGCGTATGACGTTGCAAAACATGTAAGTATGACGCCACAAAACATTCGGAATCTTAGCAATTTTGAAACCAAAGCGACGCTTTGTTTTTCGCGCGGTTACACGGCCGAATGTCAAGTCAGCCGGGAACTAGACACTTTTTTTGGCTGTGTTTACCAAGCGGAGAAAACCGTTTAAATTAAAATCGTTATTTCTCTAAATTTTTCGCGGTTTGGTACTCAAGACATGGATACTAATTAAAGGATATTCAAAAGCCGCTTTAGTGGAAAAAGAAAGAGCTTTCAGGAATAAAATCTTGCTTCGTGGAACGTCATACGTTTTTATCAATGAGAGGAGATGTTTGTTTTTATTACGGATTTCAGAACCAAAGAAGCGGAGATTTAAAGAATTTCCAAGCAAGCGAGGGACTTAAAGGCAAAACAGATTACATTTTTCGATGGGAATTTATTTTGATATCAATTTGTGATTGACCTTTTCTTTGTGATTTTGAATTGTTTTTAAAACATGCTTAACCCTTTCACGGCGGTTTTTTTGGGAGCAACATGGCCAAATGTCAACAAACATTGCTACAAAAGCAATTTGCTACACTCACGCTACAGTATGAACTAGATTCCGTCTTGAAAAGTGTAATTTTTAGGTTTAGCGCATGCGCATAAGCCAAAAAAAAGACTTTTTTTGCGGAACCTTTCGGATTATTTTTTTGCTTCTTTTACTTTCCCTTTTTCTCCCCCTTTCTTCTCTTCCTATCTTCTACTCTCTATTACCTTTCTATCGGCTGGAAAAGGTTTGGCATAAGCGCTAAAAACGCTGGAAATGAAACATTGTTCAATTGTAGGTGTATTGACCTAATTTACCATCTAATTTTGCACCAATATTTGAACATGTTTTTTTCGAATACCTGCTAGAATTTGGTCCATATTCAAAGTGGAGGCACGTGTGCATGGATCTATCCTCGCTGTATCAGTTTAGCATCAAAATTATCTGGCAACGTAGAAATGGATGACGTCACAAGTGGTGCAGAAGTCGACTTTGGCAGCGAAAGGGTTAACCGAATATGCCTAGAATTGTTCATCACGCCACATTTTACTCGTTTCAGCTTGGTTTTGGTAGATTAGTCAGGTTCAAAGCGAAAAAGGCTAGTTTCAGAAGAAATTAACCTTCTAGTTTAAAGGACCATGTTCACCCAATCTGCTTTGGGCGCCCGGGCTGATTTTCGCACAGACGGAAAATCGAAAAATCGACGTGCCAGCCAATCATAATGCTACATTGAACAATTGAACCGTTTCAAAACAAAAACACAAGCGCGCAAAGCAGATTGGGTAAACATGGGCCTTCAAATTCAGTTGTATCGATTTCTTAGCTTGAATTTCATCGAAGGCAGCTCGAACTCGATGCGCTATAAATGGTATGCGTTTTGCTTTTAAACATAAAGTAATGGAGTGTATTTAATTCGGAAAGTAGTCGTACTAGTTATTCTAGACCGAGAAAAAGTTGTTTTTGTGAACTT
This sequence comes from Cladopsammia gracilis, assembly GCA_022457155.1. Classification (NCBI taxonomy): domain Eukaryota; kingdom Metazoa; phylum Cnidaria; class Anthozoa; order Scleractinia; family Dendrophylliidae; genus Cladopsammia; species Cladopsammia gracilis. Next base: position 575,486 of record JAJGOT010000229.1, read on the forward strand.
TTGTACGGTCTGAATGGACTGTGGAGACGGTCGCGTAAAACTGTTCTTGAGAATTGCTAAAGTTGGAAAATAGCGCGGTTGTCAATCTTAATTCATGTGCTTCCGTCCTTTCAAGTTAAGTTAGTTAAGCTTGTTCAGAAAGCGACACTGTTAGGCTCAGCCTATCCATATATATTAACTCATCTTCCATTATAACAGACACATCCTGGACCAGGGTTCTGTAAAAGTGAAAGTTATTTTTTAGTAAACCTTATTCGCTGCGAAGTCAACATCTCTCGGAAATAGCAAGGTGCCGCAAAGCGGGGAAGACTGTATTGAAGACTTATGAGCAATACAGTCCAGGGGTGGTATTCACGAAGCCATTCTAAGTTAATATATACAAAGGGCTGTTGTAAAGAAACAATACATAGGATACATCTTAACTTAGGATGGCAGCGTGAATCGCGCCCCAGAATTTAGGAGACTAACATAATACAAAGTGTAATTACCCACGCAATCAGGTATTTCGCCCCATTCTAGATTTGTACTTGAGGAACACTGTAAAAACCAAGCCAACTTAAACGGCTTTTTGTTCGCGTCACAGCTGGGTGAGCAGAAATAAGATCCATGAAAACTACTGCAAGCCAAAGCGCCATTTTCTGGAGGGGGTGGGGTGGAGGCACACTGCAGTTCTGGTAAAGGAAAGAAAAAGAAAGTAGAAAAGGTCATGTCGACTTGTGGATAAATGAGATACTCTTAGCTATAAATATTTGAATATGTCATAAAGAAATGAAAATTTGAAGGAAGGCAACATGGCCGAGCCCCTGCGATGGTCTAGCATCCCATCCAGGGGGGAGTAGCAATATTCCTAGTTGCTTCATGCTACGGAAACCAGGTTAAGCTCCGGCCGTGTGGGCCATTGTAGCCCGAGTGCGACTTTACCAACATGGCCGAGCGGTAGTAGGGAGTGGAATTCGACTTCACAGAAGGCATGTTCTCATCTTCTTCTCCTTAACTACATATGTTTTTTTATTCCATTTGAGTAATGCCTGCGAACTACTTGGTAAGCTATATATATATGTGGGTTGGCCACTAAAAGACATGAAAAATTAATCAATAAAAATATAATAATAAATTCAACAATAACCGGATAATAACAGAGCTTCACAAAGGGTGGAACGATCAATTAACATCTGTCCTTAATTGTACAATAAAGGAAATGGAAATGGATGGTAACTTTAAAAATTGGGCCAATTGTTTCAAATTACTCGCCTGTTTCTCGCTAAAACTCAGATTATTGTTCATTCGCCCTTCGAAAATTCATTTGATGTCTCATCTTACTGCTCTGTAAGAATGCCGTGTCTGACAAAGATACTGAAGTTTCTATTTGGGGCGTTGTTGACCCCAAAACGTGAAATCCCCATGACATAGTTCTTTCACTACATGAAGATCTCGGCATTCCCCTGTGTATAAGGCACCTAGACATACTTACTCTTTACTGTAACTTTAAATGAACAAGTTTCTGTATTTTTCTGAAGATCGCTGGCGACGTAATCCACTGTCGTTGCACCTTGGTCAAACGTATCACCAGGATTTTTTGTAGACGTTACGCTGGTGACTCCAACGTTGTCGGTAAAAGTGGGTGGAGTCCAACTTACAGCTTTGGTATTCTCTGTGGTTGTTTCGTAGATGGGCGATGGGCAGTTTGAAGTTGTTGGTTTCTCCGTGTCTGTTGGCGAGTGAGACAAGAACACGAAAATGTAGCCATAAAAGAATTTTAAGGTACAGAATACCGAGTAAAATAAACAAAACCGTCAGTAAATACACCACAACAATACAATACAGTGTCTAAACAAATACATGAAAGGATAAGTCTTGTTTACAGCGGTATATATTCATTTTATTCAGCCCCCTCTTCTAGCCTCCTCTCCCTTCAAAAAGTAAGCACATGGAAAATAAAACATCTATGTGTTTATGTATCTATAACATACTGAAATAAAGAAAGTATGGGCGAAAGAATGAAAGAGAAAGAGAACAATCTAGCGTAATTGCAAAATTTGTATCTGTATCTTTGACACAGCAGAAAGCAATTTATACCAGTAATTGCAATCTGAAAATGAACTTTGTTGCTTTCGGAAAATTTTCGGAAGATATCGGACTACTTGTAATTGGGTACTATACGGGTGGGGGCAATATAATTCATGGTTCACATCGTTGAATCGAATAATCTAAAACAGTATAAGTAAAATAGATTTTCAATACTTCATTGTAAGTGCGTGCGTACGGTATTTCCGACGAGTTGGTCATGTGTCAGAAATCGAACGAGCGAGCGCAGCGAACAAATGAGATTCCGATACAAACGAACCAGCAGATAAATACTGTATAAAGCACTTTTCATGTGGTATTTTTTTCATGTGGTGTTTTTTATATACATACTGAGATTTAACGCCTTGTTTAAGAACAAGGTTTAGTAGACAAATGTGAGTCGCTAGCTAAAATTAACAGCCTATCCAAAAGCTCGCTTCCATATTTAATAAACTTAATCAGCATGGCAAGACAAAGTTTTTTTAATTTAGGAAAAATGAAGCATATGACAAACTATCAAGCAAAAAAAAAACTATTTACATGCCTCAATGCTTGCTGTGAGACTTTTTTAAGGTGGAGGGCTAACAATCTTTTTATCTTTTCCTCGAAGAAGCGAATGCATTCTGCAAGAAACTTGACTAGATCATCTGGTAATATGGTGCAAAACTCTCACTCGTCGTGTTTTCCGCTTGTAAAAGAAATGTTTCAACAATTCGACATTTCGACTCGCTTTTTCTTTTGTTTTCTTGTACATGTTCTCCATGTTTTCCAGGTAGTCTTGTAACGAAGAATCGTGGGTAACAAGGCGATTTTTACCTTTTTAATCTTTTAAGGGAAGACAAGATAAACATCTCGCTCGTAGTATTTTTTCGTTTGTCAAAAAGTCTTTGAACAATTTGATATCTTGATTCGTTTTCAAAATTCTCCAATATGTAATAATCTTTCACTGAACTATCGAAGTTGGGGAATCTTCCATTGCTTGACTTTTTAGGTGACTTTTGGTATAGCAAAAACTATCCTTAGTCCAACAGTAACTTCCCTCCAAACACATCTTCTCGTTGAATGAAAGAAACAAGGCACAGGCGGCGATAAGTCTGCTGCAGTAGAAAAGCATAATATATATATATGTTCTATGCACAGCATGCAAATATATATTTACCCTTACGATGTTCAAGGTATCTGTTTTAATAGCGTTCCGCCCAGGTGACGTCATATTTGGCATCATTGCACTGTGGGATCGAAATGCGCACAAATATTTCAAAATGACTGCCTCGGAAACACCAGTTTTTGCGATTCCTGTACATGTTGTGGATAATTGTCGAGTTGTACCCAAGAACAGTGCTTCGTAGCACCAGCTTTTTTCGTAGCTACCTGCATAGTTCTTGAATGTTCTTGAATGATGCTGCGCGCCAATTCTATTTTTAGAATCTGGGCGGAACGCTATTGGACATTTGTCTATTCTCCCAACTGTTCAATGCAGTTACCATTAACGAATAAATATTTCCATACGCGACAAATTGAATACCTTTGACGTTAACGGCGGCCCTGCATTCTGCAGTTTTTCCATTTTGGTTCGTTGCTGTGTAAGTCAAAGTCGTTGTTCCCGCTGGGAAGATTTTATTAGCGTTGTATTGTACCGGTGCGATACTTATTCTTTCTGCCGGTTGATTGGATGATGGAGTTCCGAGTAAGGCGGAAACATCAGCGGTGTTGGCACCGGGAGAAAGAGTGACAATTACATTATCAGGGCACGTGATCCAAGGATCCGGGTATACTACATGTGAATGTAAAGGCATGATGTGTTAATACTGGATGCGTGCTAATTATATAATTGGTATTGGGCAGATAAAAAAGAAGAGAAGCGCCTAAAAGGCAGGTGGGGATGGCGCAGTGGTGACTACCCACCCCAGTGGCCCGATTCCCGGAGGCGACTCCGTATGTGGGTTGATTTTGTTGTTGGTTCAAGTCCTGGATCCGAGTGTTTTTTTTTCGGGTACTCCGGTGTTCCTTCCTCCACAAAAACCAACATTTCCAAATTCCAATTACATCCGGAAACAGTGGACGTAATATTATAATACAAATTCATTAATCAATTAATTAAGCAATTGGCATTAATCACTAAATTATACTAAATTGCGTAATTTAAGCCTGATTTTCACAAGCGACATAAGCATAAGCATAAGCATTAACGGAAGCATAGTAAGGTGAGCATAACACTGATGCTTATGCTTATGTCGGCCTCCACCGCGGTCAAACGTCCGAGGCATTTTTCGTTTTATTTAGTGGGATTTTTATTTAATATTAAATAGAAATATTGGCAGGGATGTATAAAAAATTTAGTCGACGTTACTATCTTTTACTTTTTCTCAAAATGATGAGTTTTTTGCGTTGAAAACTGACCAAAACTCTTTGCGCCTGATCAAAATTATGTTGGCAAATGGCGCCGACAATTCTGCAGTTCACAGTTTTTAAACGCTTAGAACTTTTTTAGTAAACATTCAAAACGTTTGGTAAATTGACAGTGTATTGGCAATGACAACCTTAACTTTTAAGTAGTTTGCTTAACTTTTGTAATTTTTTTTTCGTTTGACCGCGGTTAAATGTCGGCCCCCTTTTCCACCGGACATAAGCGCTGTTATGCTTCCGCTTATATGTTTACATTTACTTGTCTTCTTATGACTCAGGTGAAAACCAAGCTTTACCTTTTTGGCATGTTGGCTCCTCCTGACTGTTCCACGTTCGATTACTTTGGCATGTCTTCTCTCGTATTCCTGATACCTCATAGCCAGACGAACAGGTATAATAACATTTCTCGTTATAAAGGTTTCCAACTTCCTTGCAAGTGGCTGGTAAGACATTTCCATTAATAGGGGCATCCAGCTTGGGACAGCTAATCTCTGTTTCAGGAAAATGGAAAACGTGAGTTTTTTTTCAGTTAATTAAAGCGTCAAAACAACAAGTTCAATAGCTGTCCCTTCATGCTCATATTCTCATGGACGACTAGCAACCAGTTTATATCGCGCCGTGACTTCAAGATGGCGGATAAACGAATTGAACGATCGAACTCGACAAACACACGGGAAAAAAGAGGACTGTGAACAGTTAATAACAACCTGGTATGCATTGTTACTTGCCATGAATGCACTCTGTCGTACATCGGCGAAACAGGACGCAGACTTCGCGATCAAGTCTGCTAACCCGGGGTGACTCCCATATAAAAAACGGGAGTGTTCGTCGGAATTTTCGAAAGACATCCTAAAAAGTACCAGAATTTCGTTTGATGGGCGTAGCTCAAATGGATTTTAACCCCTAAGTGACCAAATCTGAAAGTTCCGCGATAATTCAAACGGTGTTCATTTTAGATTTTAGCGCCCTAAGTAATAATAATAATTATAATAATAATAATAATAATAATAATAATAATAATAATAATAATAATAATAATAATAATAATTTAACAATTTATATAGCGCATTATACATACAAAATTATCTAATGCGCTTTACCAATCTACAAACTTGACCACTTAAAGGTACGACGAACACCCTGTCACGTTTGCGTGGGAGTCCCCTTCCGGGCTACGAACATCTAAGATCGGTTGCGAAGAATAGCATTCTAGAATGCAAATACGCACCAAAACGAGTGCAAATATATAGAGGTTATTCAGCTTAAAGTTGTGTAATACGGCTGGGTATTTTTACGAGTCAGTTTTTATTTTTTTCGAGGCTTTAGGCTTCACACCCTTTTGACCACACGCTAGGAATAAAAATTAACAAATTTTATCATTTTAACAATTTATTCAGCGAAAAGTTGTGTAATACAGCTGGGCATTCTTTCTAGTCAGTTTTTATTTTTTCTCGCTTAACTAGAACTCGATCGTAAAAATACTCAGCCGTATTCCACAACGTTTCGCTTAATAACTTCTATCCGTAGGGCTTAAGTAGTATTGCGAAAGCCACAAGTTCATCTGTTAGCGTTTTGTTACTTCGACTACTTCACAATCAGTTATTTTATTACAGCCGCTAATTAAACGAGGAAGATACCTTAATCCAAAGAATGAATGTACCACTTTTTCAGAAGCATGTCTCAAAGCCAGCGTGTTAGCTGTTTAAGGCCATGCGTAGTGGTCTGCTAAGAATTTTGGGTAATGGTGTGCCCTGTGATTTGCATGCAGCACAAACATAGAACACAAACATTTAAACATATCCTTCAAAGGGAACCCTTATAAGTAAACTTTCCTATTTCAGTGACCATTCTCAAACAAGTACAACGAGGAGCAGGGGTGGTGAAGTGGCGAGAGCACTCGCCTCCCACCAATGTGGCCCGGGTTCGATTCCCGGCCTCGGCATCATATGTGGGTTGAGTTTGTTGTTGGTTCTCTCCTTGTTCTGAGAGGTTTTTCTCCGGGTACTCCGGTTTTCCCCTCTCCCCAAAAACCAACATTCTAAATTCCAATTCGATCTGGAAAACCAGCTACGGCTGATGCGGCTTTCCTCTCTAAATATAGTTATTTATTTATTATTTTATTTTAGCACCTGGTATATTTGAATGGTGGCGGAGAAATGATTTCATGATAGAATTTAATCGTGGCATGCATAAAATCTATTGTTCTCATAATGTAAGAAAATGAACCATAAAAGATGACGTATGTCAAGCTATGATACCATTTGTTTGAGGATATCAAATTTGTTGACGTTTGCTATTTGATAAATCATGCCGTAACCAGTTTGTTCCGTTACTTACTTTTGCAGTTGATTATTGAGGCATTCCAACTTCCGGAATAAAGACACACTAAGGTATTCGCATTACTTGGCAGTTCATAACCTGCTTTGCAACTGAAAGTGCACACATCGCCAACAACGCTCTTTTGATCTGCGAGGCACGAGGCAGGAGAGACCATTGTTCCTGATGGCTCAATGAGGGCTGCGCAGGTCCTAGCTAGAGTCAGATTACAGTAGGAATGTGTTAATCTATGATGTGGATATTTTTATGTTGAAAACAATGTATTCCCTCCTATAAAAAGCAAGCTTCTCATAAATATTTCACAAAGGTGACTTTGATTTCCCAGGGAAGGGCGGGGGAGTTGAATGGTGAATAAAAACTGAACCCCCAACCCCCAAGAAATCCCTACGGACCTAGACATCCCTTCCGCACAATCCGCCACCTCCTCCACTTCCTCCCCCCCGTCCCCCCCAAAAAATGAAATAAATAACTGAATAAATATCAATTTTAACTTTTGTATCACCCGAAATGGTATACGGTGTTAAGTTTTCAGGTGAACCTATAAAATTCTGGATGAGATTCATTGATATTTGTTGTCATTTCAAATAAAAACCCCCAAAATGTTTTTTTATTAACAGAAACGGTACCATAATGGCAAATGTCAGACTCCAAAATGGGCTACAACGAACCAAAATTTGTTCCTTTTTCAAAGTTGGTTGATTTCTTCCTTTTGGCGTTTTAGTGTTGCTTGTAAATAGTCAGACATTCTGGCATGTTGATACTACCCCCTTAAATTATCCCCCCTCTCCCCGCAATTACCCCGCATCTTCCCAGGAAAGCATGCGTACCTCAATTTTAGTATTTTGGAATCCTTAAGCGACGTCCACTCTGGTGATTCTCGCTACGATTTTGCTGCGATTTTGCATTTTTTGTCGGGCTCGAGCCGTTAACTTCAAATCGCGCGTGTGAACAGATTAGAAGGTGATTTCCAGAATCGCAGCTGTTTTCAACTTGCTGGAATTTGGTTGTGGCTTAACTGTGATTTTTATCGCAGTGGAAATCGCAGCAAAACCATAGCGAAAGTCAATAATAATAATAATAATAATAATAATAATAATAATACATAATAATAATACATGAATTTCTATAGCGCTCATTACTAAAGCTCAATGGCGCTTTACAATGTATACATATAAATTAAAAAGTTAAATTATAGCCCGTGTGAACTTAGGCTCGAGTTTCAGCCGTTTTGAGGGAGTCCGGTTTTCAGATCCTCCTCCCAACGCGGGCGCACAAAACGGCTGGTAATCGAGGCTAGTGTGAACTGGGCTATATTGATTACTAACAACTGAACAATGGTAAAACTTAGTTCTCAAATACAGTGAAACCTGTATTAAGCGGACACCCTAGGGACCCACGGTAGTGTCCGCTAAATAGAGGGGTCCGCTGAATACAGGTTTGTTTTACAAGTATGGGAAGAAATTTTAGGGACTGAAGCAGCTGGTGTCTGCTTAATAGAGGGTGTTCGCTTAATATGGTGTCCGCTTCATACATGTTACACTATAAATGTATTTGCAGCACGTGATAAAAAAAGAATCCCGATCCAATACCTTTGCACATGTAGTTATTGCCTTGTATCGGTACGTATCCTGACCTGCAATTACACTCGTACGACGGAATAAGGTTTCTGCAGGTGGTGCTCTGTGGATCACACTGAGCTGTACCATCATCACATTCATCGATATCTATGGAGAAAAAAAAGGTCCTCCTTGAATGTGCCTGATCGATCTGTTGTCGGAGGTCGGGGAGGGTGCTATTGTGTAGCTAATAGAGTTTCAATAGACCCTATTTATAAATGTCGGCCGATTTATTATTCTTTAAGCTAATTAGCATACCTATCCTCGTTAGCATGTGTAAAATTCAATGTATATATCATGCTAGGCTTTACGGTACGGATTTTGGGGAGCAGGGGTGGCGCAGTGGTGAGAGCACTCGCCTCCCACCAATGTGGCCCGGGTTCGATTCCCGGCCCGGCGTCATATGTGGGTTGAGTTTGTTGTTGGTTCTCTCCTTGCTCCGAGAGGTTTTTCTCCGGGTACTCCGGTTTTCCCCTCTCCTCAAAAACCAACACTTCCAAATTCCAATTAGATCTGGAAAGTGTCCACAATTAGTACTCGCGTATTAAATACTTTGACACTTAAATAGATTGATTTGATTTGATTTTTTTTTATTGTACTTTAAAATAACTGCGTTTTAACAAACCAGTCATGTTCTGATGAAGAGCTAGCGCTCGAAACGTCAGTTTGTGGATGTCTTTACCTTTACATAGACACCCTTAGAAGAGATATACATAGACATAGACACCTTTAGAAGAGATATTGGACTCAGTAATACTGGCGAGATTCGCGCCCTCATGAACAACAGTGACCTGTGGAGAGCAGCCATCCGTGATTCCCGAGTTGGTGTTGGCTAATACCCTCGTCTTTAGTAGTAGTAGTAGTAGTAGTAGTAGTAGTAGTAGTAGTTACCTTTACAAATGTTTCATGTGAACGGCGTGCAACGGCGCAGAAAATTGATGGAGATTGGCAGCTTATGCTTCAAGTAATACACTTTCTTATCAGGTGTGAATCCCAATTAAAGGGTTACTTGAGAATCTCAAGTGACCTTGAGTCAAGCTCTTGCTTGAGACATACTTAGCTTGTAGTGTGAAGCGAACAAATATGGCACATCCTTAATAAACTAATTCCCATTCGTTGTCTCGAGTTAGTGGAGTCATAATCATATTTTACCAAACAACAAAGCCATGATTTCGTTTTTTGATTAAAACTGTACGCACGCGTTGCAACATATCGTTTACGACAAAAAAAACATACACTCACAAATGTAGCTGCAAAATAATCTAGATCAATTACTTTACCTCCACAAGTTAAGCCATCATTGTTCAACTTAAATCCACTTTGACAAGAGCACTTGTAGCTACCATCGGTGTTCGTACAGGTATGTTGACATCCACCGTTAGCGAGTGCGCATTCATTCAAATCTGTTGAAATTGAATCGGAAGACATTTGTTTTAACTCACGGTATTGACATTTACGACGTAGTACGCAAAGAATTATTACATATTTATCTTTTCTACTTATTTTTTCGTTCTTCATTTCTAAATATCGACCAAATAGATTGTTTTTAACAGGTCTCACTCAATTATTTCATTGGGAGGCATGCATTCCTTTTAAGAATAACAACAACAACAACAACAACAACAACAACAATTTTAAAAGCGAGACGAAGTTCATAGAAAATTAAAAAAAAGAACAGTCACTAAAACAACAACGTTCAGACAAATTCTCAATGTCTTACCAACGCAATTCTTTTCTGAAGAATCAAGTTTATAACCAGTTGGACACACACAGATATATGAAGCATCTAGGTTGGTGCAGTTGTGACTACAACCGCCGTTATTAACCAAACATTCATTGATATCTATTGCAAGAAAGGAATGTGTACAAGTGTGAGTTTTCTAAATTGCTCAATTAAAAATGAAATCGCTGTTTATGGAGAGGAAAAGCACTTTTCAGTCCGGGCTGAAAATTAGATTGCGTTTACATTTTTTCTTTTCTTTTTTTTTTTCAGCCCGGTTAGCACGGGCTGGAAATATCAGACTGACCCGACAGAAAGATAGCAAAATGTTTTACTATTAAACCGCCACTACATGTATATTTAACAATTGATCCCAGAGGTCCCTTGAATTGGCTTGAAAATCAACCTGCTTCACGCAACGTTGGTTTCACTCCTCGGTTTGACAAAAAAACATTTAAAAATCGGTACGGCGGGCAATACGGCATTTTTACTGACCCCTGTTAACTAATAACAGTGATAGTGAACGAGTTTCTGGAAAATAGCGGGTCTGGAATAGGTTTAGGATAGGGTAGGGTTTTTCGGTGTTTAGTCTAGAATAGGGTTGCAAAATGCAGCTAAAATGGTCTAGTATAGGTTAAGGGTCTCGGGGTCCCAGCGGCACACCCCCACCCAAAAATTTGCAGAGAACCCCCCTACCCCCCCCCCCCCCGGGCCATTCTTACGGAATTTAGCCGTTATTTTATCTGTTTAGTTTATGGTTCTTTGTTTTCATCGCTTTTGGCGAATTTTTTCTTTCTATTTCAAGACAACAAAGAAAGCTTAAAGTGCCACTATGATAAAAAACATACATATACTACTTGCCTTGCGAAGTTTCAAGTCAAAACACGTACGGGAAGTGCCATTATTTTAACTTTACATTTCGAATTCGGTTGCCGCCATTACTCAATTCAAAAATGACTGGGACCGAACCCTGAGAGTTGGATCGAGTTGGCCTGAAGATTTTGTGACGTCAGTGACTCAACACGCGCGTTTTGGCTTTGTTATCTGTGACCCGGAGGGAACCGCGTTGAGTCATTGATATCACAAATCAAGTCACGTGTACCAGATCGCAAACCAGTAGAACGTGGGCTCGGATTTATGAACGAAGAAATGGCGGACGAATTTTACGTGATTTTCGTGGGTTTTCGGCCAGCTATTTCTCGGCTGTGTAAGAATATATCAATCTAATTTATAGCAATTCGCCTTTGTCTAAACCTATTCTGAGATACATTTGCGTTAAAAAAAGCGGAAAAGAAATACAAAAATTTTCGTCGTAGTGGCACTTTAAAGCAACTCCTTGGCCATAATCACGAAACCGCAAAATATCAGCCTGCACAGTGTCCCTTTAAGTTTATTAAAAAAAAATCCTCTTACCATTGCATCGGTATTGCGAGTTTGGATCTTCTTCAAATCCCTGGCGACAGTTACATTTGTAACTTCCGACAGAATTGGTGCAGTAAGTCGAGTACTTAACACATTGGTCGGTACCTATTGCACATTCGTCGATGTCTAACAATTAAAAGACCCAAAAATTAGCCATCATAACATTCACTAAGTTACTTAAATTGTAAGCTCTCGCCTCAGTTAAATCCGCGTATACCAACGAAATCTGGAAATCAATAGTTTAGAAATGAAAAAAAAAAAAAACATGAAGAGGGCGCAATTTTTTTTTTATCCAATAGGTAATCAAATACGCCATGCTCCTTAAAACGCTTTCGGTTTGGTTCAAAATTAACTCTTTACTTCTCGCTAATATTTTTATAGTCCACTGTATTATATAGCCCATAACATTGTATATTGCAAACTAATATTGGACTGAAAGATTACTATATCATATCATTAATTTGGAGGGCTATGAAATGTATTTCCCTTTAACTTACTGTTTGGCTTCTACTACGAGTTCAAAATCATGAAACTGCACTAATTAAGCTTTTTTTAATTAGAAGGGAACCTCCACTGTTAAAACAAAATGACGTAAAGTTGTTGGAAATAAAGTCCAAATTTCGATTATTTTAATAACGAGTAGAATGAAAATTTTCGTGTAAAAGTGTTGGATATGCATATCACCTAATTAAATTTCCGCCACTTTGAATTTTTATGACGTCACACGGTTGACGTCAGTTCTTCTGTTTACAATAATTGGGCAACCATATGACGTCTAAAATTTCAACGAATTTTATAACCAATATTTTTTGTATACTAAAATGTTCTTATCCACTTATTATTAGTAATAGTATATGGACTGAGTGGATTACAATTCAGGGAGCAATCGGGAGAGTACGTTGATTTCAAATTACGAGCACGATTACACCTGAATTGTACGACACTAAGTTCGATTACTAATTAATCGCATCAATTGCAAAATTCGGGAATAAAACGTCTATGTGGACTCTTTTGTACTAAAAATGTCTAGGATATTTTCTATCAGTTTGAAAGTGGAAGAAAAATTGCAAGAAAATCACCATTTATGTGTAACTGGTCGACGCGCGCGCAAGTTAGGTGTCCAATAGACAAATTCGGCTAACGCATTGTTGTACCCAATTCAAACCTTCTGGGAATAAGATTCTTTGTTCACAATATTTCCATATAATGTCCATGTCAATGCTTCATTGATATGGAAATATGACGAACAAAGAGTTCTATTCCCAAAAGGTTTGAATTGGATACAACAATGCGTTAGTCGAATTTGTCTATTATAGGTATCCAATTACAAAAAGATGCAATAGACCTTATACGCCATCTTACGCGCAAATCTTATGCGGCTCGTGGCTTTCTGGTGTGAAATTCTGATCTTGCGCGGCTATGGTTCATTACTGTTGTGTTTTTGATTTTTTGATTGTTCCAATAGTTCTGCTGATAAGGAATTATCATTTCGACTTTCCCAAGGATGAAAAACTCGTAAAGGTGAAAAATATAGCCAAACTTGACGGCGAGTCGAGTATCCGTTCGTCGCATGTGTTTCAGTGTTTACTCTGTAGGTTCAAATTATAAGCTTTCCGTTTTTTTTTAATTATTGTTATTATTTCAAGGTTTGGATTACGCGAATCAAAAGGGATCCGAATAAAGATTTCAAAGTGACGAAAAGATGCTTTCACTCTCAGCATTTAACAACGGAAAGAAAGGAATCTGTCCATCTATATTTGTGTGGACCGTACAAAAACAAGAAGGGTGAATTTGTGAGAATTTTTATTTTCTTCTGACTTCCAAAACACAACGATTTAACGTTGCACGCTGAAGCGCTTCACTACTGGCAGATTTATCATGGACCACGTAAACATCATGAATATAATTTTCGGTAAAAAAAAATATAACCTTTGGAGCCAATGTCCTTTTTGCCACATCCTTCCAGGTGCTTTTGTATTTGTTGAGTAGTAAAATTTGGCACAAGGCGAAGACTTTTAGTCCAAATTATAGCGTTATTCTCTCCGTGCTGGAGATAGTCACTCAAAGACACGATAAGATTAAAAGAATAATTTTTAGATTACACTGTATTTCCATAAATTTAACATCAATTTGTTATGAGTGTAGGTACCCTTTAAGAAACTATTCTAACTAGGGATATACACACAAAAAGCCTAATATATACACTCATATACTTCTTTAGGCCCAGCGTGACTCGTGGGAATGCGCGGCATAACCCTAGACCTCCTCCCTCTATATATAAGCAACCCGCACCGTAATTCAGCCTAGTTGAGAAAAGTTCAGATCGGGACCCGTGCAAGACGATAACGCCCCACCCTCCTCCCCGCAGTGATGGAACTTATTCTCCCCAGGTCTACCAGCTCGCAAAGCCTCTGGCCGATTCTCCCATATCTTACACATCTAGGTCCTATTGGTTTTGTGTGCGGGTATACCTGGTGGGAATATATTACTATTTCCACTACTCCATGGCTTTCAATAAATGTACAATATAGAATTTCTACCATAATATAGATTTTAATTACATGATTTAAGGTTAAGTGTTTGGTCGTAAAGGGTATCACGGATAACCGGTGTCATTTAAAAAACTAAAAATGCCTGTCTGTCTGTTAACAGAAAGCGAACTGAATAAAGGTCTTGTAGTTTTTGTGATCCATAAAATTTACCAAAACTGTCGACGATTGTCTCAAGTCATAGACGGAGAGTCTAAATGAATTGCAATAATTTGAACAAACTTAGCTTAACTTTGTCGTTTCCAAAAAGGGCTAGTATTCAAGAATTGGTTGATTTCTCTCTCTTGGTGCTTTAGTATTATTTTGTAAATAAGTAAATGTATTGTAACATGGTTTTTAGCAAAAAAAGTTAAAAAAAAATGTGACCCGTGACCCGTGACCCGTGACCCGTGACACTGCGCTTTAAAATGTAACGAGCAAGTAGTTACCTTTGCATGTATGTTTATCGCGGCTTTTTTCATAGCCAGAGCGACATGGACAAGAATAACTTCCGACAGAGTTTTTGCAGGTGGTGGTTGACTTGTCGCATTGGTCTGTGTTGGTCGTACATTCGTCGATGTCTACAGAATTAAAATGGAAAAATGGTGATCAGTAATGAGACTGTTAGAGAAGATAGTTTCTTAAAGTAGAGTGATGCTTTGTTTTCCAGTTTGTGAATGATATAGGGTTAAGCATAGAGGCGGTCTAATAGTTCTCAAGGCAGGTAAAATAGGGTTTGATAAACGTTATCGTACCTAGGATGAACAAAATTAAACGCACACATCACTATCATTCTGCACATTTCTTAGCAACTTCTGAGCTGATCCAATGCGTATTTGTAGGATGAACGACGTTTCCCATTTTATGGACGCAGGAAAACGCAATTAGGTAAAATATTTTCAGAAACGAAATTTGCGAGCTGCTATAACGAGCATTTAAGTGTTTTCGAAAAGAAAATTTAGTAGTTTACCCAAGTCAGAAAAGGTCATGGTGACAACTTATTTCAAAAAACTCAGCTCATCACAGTTAGCCTAACTTTGTCGTTTCCAAAATGGGCTAGTAAAAACAATGCCTTTTTTCTTTTTCAAGAATTGGTTGATTTCTCTCTCTTGGTGCTTTAGGATTATTTTGTAAATAAGTAAATGTATTGTAGCATGGTTTTGACCAAAAATGTTAAAAAAAACGTGACCCATGACCAGTGCAAGTAGTTACCTTTGCATGTGTGTTTATCGCTGCTATCTTCATAGCCAGAGCGACATGGACAAGAATAACTTCCGTCAGAGTTTTTGCAGGTGGTGGTTGACTTGTCGCATTGGTCTGTGTTGGTCGCACATTCGTCGATGTCTGCAGAATTAAAATGGAAAAATGGTGATCTGTAACGAGGCTGTTAGAGAAGATAGTTAGTCCATAAAATGTAACTGAACATCGAGTTTTCGAGTTATTTAGGCAGCTTTGTTTACATTGTAATTTTTATGTTTAATGAAGTCATCATTGTTCCCCACCACCTTTTAATTACTTTCCAATCCTCTAACTTCTGTGGATGATCCCATGTTGCCAGCATTCAAATGAACCTCTTCGGCAGTACTTTTCCATGGAACCATTTGTTCTTCAATATTTTACAAAATGAGTCGGGGATTTTTCTTGAATTTTGATCCTTGACACTCTTGACAGTTTAAAAGGGTCAAACTCTTTGACTAAAGGCGCTTATCATTTATCAAAGCTGGCCGGCTGGACCGCTCAATTATTCGTCAATATTATGCTATTATTTGTCAGAATTGATCTGTGAGACTGGTATGCACCCTTTATTAACGGACCTTAAGGAACAGGGCCGGGTTTTGCAAAGCGCGGTTAAGTTAACCTAGGGTTAGCATCAATTTTGATTCCAGTTAAATAATTAATCAATGGAGATTTTTCCAAAGTATTTTTGCCCTTTAGTTTTGTCTCTGACTTGTCTTTCCATGTAACTTATAATTAGCTTTTGAAAACATTTCTAACGAGAAAAATGTTTTAATCCTGGGTTAACGTTAACCGGCTTTCGAACAACCAGGCCCATGTCTTGAAAATTAGCAAATTTCCACCGGTTTTCCGTGGTGTGGACTCTTATTTACCACAGTTTGCGTCATCACATGGCCAAAATGTTGTGCATTGCGTGATGTTAGCGTCAGCACTGTTGTCTGCACTTTCATTTACCACCCGCATCGACCAATCAGATTGCGAGATTACCGGCAATTGTGGTAAAAAGCCACCGACATTCATGTTACAAACTGACTATAGCTAGTTGTGACAAATGGTAAGCGCTCTAAGTCTACAGTGATTAAAAGAAACCAGCTACAGAAATAAACGACATTTGACAAAATCAGTTGCTGTGTGCTTCTCACATGTTCGTTACTATTAATGAAATGCACAGCCTTAACCCTTGCCGGGTCGTACACGCAAACTTATACTCCGCCCAACTTGGGTTTTTGCGGTATTGCAATATCTCGAAGAGATCTTACCTCTAATATAGAGCCTGTAATGTGCTCTACAAGATATGGCTACTGGCGCTGTTGGGGATCTGTGACGTCATCCAAAATTGCGGACAAGATGGCCGCTATCTTGGATTTTACTCAAAATTCAAATTTATCGAAAAAAAAGCGGAAATTGGAACATTTTTAGCTAGAGTTGTAAAATATGATATAATTAGACACGCATTTTTATTCAAAACTGGCTTGACCTCGTGCTACTTATGACGTCATATATCATTTCCATATGAACCCTTTCTTCCCAAACTTTGCCAAAATGCGTCTTCGGGATAAAGGAAAAGCGATTGATGACGGCATGTTCTGGCAATAAATGCTCTTCAAAAAATGGGAGTGGTATATCCCCCTCCCCCCCCCCCCCCACACACACCCTGAGCTCCCACCCTTGTACTACCGAGGGTTAAATGTATTCTGACCTTTGCACGTTTTCCCATCAGCTTGGAGACTGTATCCCGAGTCACAGCTACACGAGTAATTTCCTTCTGTGTTGTTGCAATGCTGTGTGCAGATGTTTAGGGCGCACTCGTCCACGTCTATGTGAAATGATTTCAGGGTTAGATTCAAAGCGACAACTGCGTGAATGCATTTAAGACGATTTGTCAGTAATACGCTAAAAGGAGTAAAAACATCAAGAGATGGTTGAAACGGTAAACGAAGAAAAGATAAATAAAAACCGACGTCAAAGACGTTTAATTTAGGCCAAACACATCCAAAACATATCTAAAATCCAATCAACATGAAAATAAAACCATATGTACTTTTTCCTTTCTGGTCCTAGTAAGAACTAGGCAACCTAATGGCAAGGAATGCAGTAATGTGTTAAGTAATACTCCATAAAAGTATTATAGTAAACTTCATTGTTCTGAGGCATTGGCTCTTTCCCACATAGAATATCTTTGATTTCAAGAATAGAGGAGGATCTGATGGTTCATAATTATATTTCATGATAAAAATAAAGAAAATCCATTTGCGTCAAATAAATTTTAGGAAATGTTCGCGCTTAACCAATCAGAATAGCGGAAGCCAATAGCCAATAATTTTGCTTCTTTGATGAAGTTCCCCAAGTACAATATATTTTAAAACTTTCATGTTGTTCGATTGGGTCTCAAATTACTTGAAACCTTAAAAAAAAAATTAGACTTAATGCACCTTGAACCTTAAACACGAAGTTCCGGTATAAAAGGCTCAGCTCCTCCCTCATTTCACACCTTTTGGGTGTGAAATGCAAATTTAGGCGTCTTTCAGTCACAAAACGTGGTTAACTTGCATGTCCTTTGAACATAATTTGCTTCAAAAATCTGATAAAACCAAGATTTTACCTATGCTAAAAAAGAAATAGAAGTTCATAAAGACTTCTGATATAGCTTTCATAAAGTTTTTCCAAATTGTGTTAGCAATGGTCTTAGTAATGACGCATGTTATTTGTCAGTTGTTTATGCTTCAGTGGTTGATTGACAACTGGAGGTGAGAATGGCCAGGCCAGGCTCCTTTTATACCGGAACTTCATCTTTAACGTTTTAGCGGTTTTTGAGTCTAGGCCAATGAGATCACTAGATGAAACAATGAAAAAAGTTGACATTCCATCGTGCATTGCCGTTGAGCACTATCCTTCTTATGCGGATCATTACTTAGCTGTGATATTGTTAAAACCGTCCACCTCATTGGCTAGAACGTGAAAATCTACTATCACTTAACCAGGTAGTGCATATATTTCTTTCTAGTTTACATTGATCCCCTTTTAGTGAAAGCTATTCTGAGTTTTAATGCAACCAAAATTCTATGTGGGAAACATGTAAACTTAGACGCCTTTCATGGCCATTGTTTTGGAGTTTCACGATTGGATGAAATCTTGAAGCACAAAAGAAACTTCACTTTAAAATAAAGTTCCAGTACATTTTATCTAAAAATCATGTTGTCCATAGGTTGATGTTTTCTCGGTAAGAAACACCTAAACAATCTTATGTGGGGAAAGCGAAATGCCGCGGAACAATAGAGCATTGCCTAGTTCTTACACGCATTGTTACTTAATGTGTGTTTGTATTTGTGTTAGTTACTTTAGTTTTACCACATTCATTAGTAGCCGGCTTCAATAATACGAGTGCGTTCCTTTGGGATGATCCGGATCCGGATCACTGATCCAAGATCACTCGGATCATGAAGCATCAAAGGAACCGACGAACCCACTCTGGACAAGGATTCGTCGGTTCCTTTGATGAAGCATGATCCAAGTGATCTTGGATCAGTGATCCGGATCCAGATCGTCCCAAAGGAACGCACCCGTTACATCAGTGGAGGCAGCGTGGTCGAGTGGATTTAGCGACGCACTTGAACCCACGAGATCTGACCACTAGCTTATAGAGTTGTTTCATGGAAGACCCAAATTCAAGTCCTCGCCACGCTTGTAAAATAGCCAACTGGTTTGCCTCTTGCCAGTTCGGATTTTTAACGTGTAGCATTGCAATTAAGATTTGATAGTATTAGTTTATAGCGGACCCCGGGGCCGAAGGCCCGGCGGAGCACCATACTCATAGAACCAGGGGATAGAACCTATGCCCGTCATTTTTCATGGTCATGGCTAGCGGAATGTTTCGCGGGCGCGCGTGTGCCCGCCGCCGCCGTCGCAGGACTACAATAGCTCGCGACCACACATATGACGTCGCAAAACATGCGGGTACGACGTCATATTGAAACCAAAGCGAGGCTTTGTTTTTCGCGCGGTTACATGGCCGAATGTCACGTCAGCTGGAAAAACATTTGATGTTTTGCTGTGAATTTACTAAGCGGAGAAAACCGTTTTAAAAGCGTTATTTCCCTGAAAATTTCGCGGTTTGCTACTCAAGACAAGGATTCTAATTAAGGGATACTCAGAAGCCGCTTTAGTGGAAAAAGACGAGCTTTCAGGCATAAAATCTTGCTTCGAGGAACTTCATGTATTGCGTTTTTATCAATGCAGGAGATGTTTGTTTTTTACGGATTTCAGAACCAGAAGAGGAGATTTGAATTTCCAAGCAAGCGAGGGACTTAAAGGTAAAACAGATTACATTTTTTGATGGGAATTTATCTTGATATCAATCTGTGATTGACTGTTTTTCTTTGTGTTCTCGTTAGTTTTGGAGAATTGTTTATAAACGTGTAGGTTAAATTCAGTTGTATTAATTTCTTGAATTTCATCGAAGACACGGCTCGGCATCGATGCGATATAAATGGTACGCGTTTTGCTTTTAAACATAAACTTATGGAGATTTTAATAAATTTTTTCGAAAGAAGATTGTGTTGTCCATTTTTATGTGTTTGTTCATCCATTACATAGATTGAAAAGCGATTTTATGTAAACAAAACAAGACTTAGATTTTATACTCGCGTCGCCTTATGCAAATATGTTTGTGTATTGTTGCAATTTTGATTTCCAAATCAGTTTCTCGGGCATTTTTTGACAAACAACAACTGTATTTTATTCGGCAAATAGTCGTAATCGTTATTCTAGACGGAGAAAAAGTTGTTTTTGTACACTTTTGTACGGTCTTAATGTACCGTGCAGACGGTCGGAGGCTAAGCCTAACTTTATATATTAGCGTATTTAAATATAACTATAAAAAGTGTGGTTATTACCAACGGAAACGCCTTGCGATCAAGAGCCATAAATATATATTTTTAGTATTTTTAGCCCAATTAAAAAAGTGTATTTATTATTTATTTGAAGTATTTATTTGTTTCTGTTATTTAAATGCTTGGCTTCACTAGCAATTGTGCTGCAAACATTTATACCGAGGTCAAATAAAGGTCATTTCTTTCATTTTATTTATTAATTATATTAATCACAATGTTGCAAAATATTTTTTGTTTGCCTACCTTCGCAGGTCTTTTTATCCATTTTCAGTTTGTAGCCGCTGTTGCATCCACACGAAAAACCACCTTCGTTGTCAATGCAAAGCTGTGTGCATCCATGGTCAATTTCCTGGCATTCGTCAATATCTTAATGGGAGAAAGAAAGACGGACGGTTGAGATGAACGCAAGTGGAACAGCAGACCAAACCCGTCGTTCCTGGTGTGATTTATTAAGTTGAATTGTGACGTGATATTTGCTGTGTGAAGAACAAGGCTTTAAGAACAGCAAAACAATAATTATTTCCTTACTTTTACAAGTCTTCCCATCATTTTGAAGTCTGTATCCCGCCTTACAGCTGCATGTGTAATTGCCAATGGTGTTGTTACAGAGCTGGTCGCACTGGTGCGTACTGTTCGCTTCGCACTCATTAACGTCTGCGTGGAGATTAAAATCAGATCTTATGTATCTTCTCCGTTTCTAAATGTTTAAAAATCGGGTTGAACAAAAATTGTCGATACTGCCTTAAAGTGTTCTAAGGTTTATTGCAAAGTGCAATTTTAAGCATCAAGGGACAACGAGGTTTTAGTTTCACTTTGTCAAGCCAAATAAAACATATATTTATCAACGGAAACCTGGAAATAATGTTCCAATTTTGTTAACAATTACTATGCTCGGGCAGTTTTCAATAGCCCTTTTCGCGGTTAACCTTTCTCATTTGCATTACAATAAGAATCAAAGCGGTTGCGAGGCAATTTCGGGCAATTTTGTAGTTTCTGCCCGAAAACCAAAGGGCTTTTGAGTGTGCAAAACCAAAACCAAAGTAATTACTCTGACCAATCACAGCAGTCGTAAAGAATCCAATGAACCAATCAGAGCTCGAAGCAATTACATGTCGGCGGCGCCAAGCGCGGGAAAACGAGTGCGAGCTAGTCACGATTGGTTTTGGTTTTCTTCTGATTAATCGAGAAAGTGGCGCGAGATTTTTTTTTGCCAATCACAAAGCGTAGCAATGCAAAACCAAAGCAATTGTGTGATTACTTTTCACACTCAATTAAAAACTGCTCTAATGTACTGAAACGATAAATAAGTGTGTTTGGCTGTGGATTGTCTACTTGGAAATGGATTGCAACTTTGAAAACGAGGCCATTTTTTCAAGTTCTTCCCTTGTGTCTGGGAGAAAAGTGGTTTTAAAAATGCTTATGGTCGTTTGTTCTCCCTTTAAGAAATAACTTTATATTTTCTTCTCATTGTTCTACGAACATTTTGTGCACGATTAAAGGTATTGCTTAGTTGAGTATTAAATGGTTTTATATAAAAGCCCCCAAATCGCCGTGAACTTGCCCCATTAATAAGAAGCGATTTACTGGGTCTAGGAAATGTCTTGAATTCTCAAACGTAATAGTGTGCACAATAAATGGCGATCCCTAACAAACTTCTCAAACCAAAAAAAAAACAGAACGATACCTTCACAAGTTTTTCCATCCGCTCCTAAGACATATCCCATTGGACAGCCTAAATATAAATGAAACAAAAATACAGGTTACAATATCAGTCTCTTCTTTGCCTAATGTGAAGGCGTGTTGGTGAGTGGTTAGAGCGTGGAACTACAGATCAGAAGGTCGGTTGTTCAAGCCTTGGTATCTTCCATCGTGTTGTTTCCTCAGCGAGTAACTTTACCCCACGTTCTATCTCCACTCAGGTGTAGAAATGGGTACCGGCGACTTTTTAACCCTGTAACTCCCAAGATTGCTAATCATCAAAATTCAAGAAAAATCCCAAATTTCATTTTGTAAAATGTTGGAAAACAAATGGTACCATGCAAAAGTACTGCTGAAGAGGTGTCATTTGAATGGTCACACCATAGGATTCCGTCCACAGACTCAAAAGTTAGAACTACATTACATGTCTTCATAATTGACTCTGGGAGTGAAAGGGTTAATTTTTTACTTACTTATTTTACCCCTTTGCATGAAGTGATGCACGTCACCCGGAGCGGCGAATATCTACTGACATTTAGAAGTTTTCAATTGACTATCACTTCCCATTAACTTGTCACAGTCTGTAGTATTGGGTAACGATATTATTTCAAACATTAGGAACAGTGATTTTTATTATATAGTTTGGTCACGAGTTTGTTACATCGTCGCAATCTGCACCGAGAAGTACACAAATACGTAAAAAATAGAAATAACAGACTGCGATGTTACTAAGGTAAAAGTTACTGAAGTTCAGTATTATTTTGTTTGTGTTTGTGTACAACAGTAACAATGACGCTTGTCACTTCAGAACAATTGTTGACCCGTTTAAAAATCAGAAATCGATTTAGTTTAAATTAAAAACGCAGACTCTTAAAACAAGTTTTTGAAATAAAAAAAAAAATATATACTTACTCGGTGGAGAGGGTGCCTCTAGGTAGAAAAAATAATGACATATTTCAGGTAAGGGAAACTCAGTATTAACAATTGTTCCCGGGGGGAGTACTCCCTATAATGGGATATACGGGGATGCTCCGCCCGTAAGGGGTACCTTTTTGAGGCTAGAGGTATATATGAAAGGGTCGGGATTTCACGAGTTGAAGTATATGAAAGGGTAGGGATTTCACGAAGAATAGGAAAGGGTAGCGAAACCACGCCGTTGAAGCATAAAAAAGGTAGGGAGAACTGCCATTTAAGTATTATAAAAATGGCGTTTCAAAATATATCAAACAGACGAACGTAAAGGCTCTGAAAGGGGTACCATTTTCATTGAAAGGTATATGAAAGGGGTACCATTTTCAAAGAAAGGTATATGAAAGGGGTACCTTTTCTGTCAAAATCGGTATATGAAAGGGTAAGGGTTTGGACCTCGGGGCGGAGCATCTCCGTACAAAACTTTGTTGAGTACCCCCCCCCCCCCCGGGCAATTGTTATGTAACTAGATTTAATAAATCGATGTTTTGGTAACAATTAAAATTGTATTCCCTAACACCACCGTCGTTAAATGTATTTGAGGCAAATTATGCATGATTGAAATATGTGTGTAAGTTTAATGTTATAATTTCCATTCAGCGCGTGAAATTGTATTTATTATTTGCTTTCAAAAACCAACTAGGAGAGGTTTTGTTTTAAATCACTAGAATTAACACACAACCACCCCGAACATGACAAAATAGATAAATATACCAATACGTGCCCACAACAGAAATGACACATGCTGCACCTCCGCCCCCAAGACACAAACCCAACAACAAACAAACTAGTAAGAAACAAAAAAGCGGAATTGATTTCTCACGGGAATACGTATCATTGGTGTGCTTGGAATTCGCAGCTTTTGCCTGTTTATACCACTCCTTGATTTGCGCAATTCACTTGACAATCAAGAACTTTACTAGGGGTAATTTGTGGCATATTGTGTACTGCTAACAGCATTATATAGTTGTTGTTTTCAACCTTTTAACTCCAGAGGTTAAGGTGCTTCAGCATCGGTTTGGAGAATATAATTCCAGTTTTTCTCCGAGTTAAGAGTTTTTTTCCCACCGGTTTTGCGCATCCGGCTTAATCACCCCTACAACATTATTTATAAAATGCTCAATGAAATGCTCGCGCTATGATTGGTCAAACCGAGTTCATTATAACTCGATAAAGCACGCGCGTGACGTAAGGTTCATTTTAACCGTTTTTATTTTATAAAAGAAATAAAAAAACTTGTTCCTCGTGCACTGTTGAGCTATATAAGCACTTGGGGATTTTTAAGAACACTCGAGAAGTGCGGGAAGCACTCGCCTTTGGCTCGTGCTTCTTTGTACTTCTCTCGTGCTTATATAACTCAATAATGCACTCGGCGCGTTTTTTATTTCTTTAGTAATAATATACATGAAAAAATTACTCGATTCTGATTGGCTAAGAGCAGTGCAGTTCAAGTGTAACACCAGTGCAAAACGTGTAACACCGGTGCAAAAAGTGTAACACCAGTGCAAATTACAAATCGAAAAAAATATATATATATTTTTTTTTTGCCAAAAAACAAGAAAAATAAATTCTTGCAAAAAAAAAAAAAAAAAAAAATTCCAAACAAAAATGGATGCACATTTTTTCATGTATAATTATTAATAAGTAATCATACGGTTTTCTCGTTCAATTTGGGATTAATTTGCACTTGTGAGTTTTTCAAAAAGCTCAAATTGCACTCGCCGAAGCGGCTCGTGCAATTTTGAGCTTTTTGAAACACTCACTCGTGCAAATTAATCCCAAATTGAACGAGAAACCGTATGATTACCTATACTAATCGTAAATGTGTAGTGCGTTTCTAAACAGACTTCCCCTATGTGGGCTATGGTTTGCCATGTGCTACGCAGACATACATTGTAAGAGTTATATTTTGACTACCAATAAAGTGGCTGGTATAGA
Organism: Cladopsammia gracilis; assembly: GCA_022457155.1. NCBI lineage: Eukaryota > Metazoa > Cnidaria > Anthozoa > Scleractinia > Dendrophylliidae > Cladopsammia > Cladopsammia gracilis. Next base: position 600,309 of record JAJGOT010000229.1, read on the forward strand.
TGGCTGGTCGGCTCCATGTAATTGTCTCTAGTGTTTACATGGGAAGTCTTTTCTATTTGGCTGAGCGCAGCGACAGAGAAAACAACAGACATCAATAAATTTTGTACATATAATTAATTAAAGGACGAATTCTTCCTTACTTGTTGTTCGTGCCGCAGTGGTGGGTGCTTTAAAAATAAAAAGGAAAGAATAAACATTTGTAACAATCTTCCTGAAGCAACGAGAATATTTGTTTTCCACTGGTTTTGTGCATCCGGCTTAATCACCCCTACAACGTTATGTAATCGCAAATGTACAGTGCGTTTTTGAACAGACTTTCCCTATGTAGGCTATGGTTTGCAATGTGTTACCTAGACATACATTGTAAGAGTTTTATTGTGACTGCGAATAAAGTGGCTGGTGTAGATGGCTAGTCGGCTCGCAGCGACAGAGAATGCAACAGACATCAATAAATTTTGTACATATAATGAATTAAAGGACGAATTCTTCCTTACTTGTTGTTGGTGGCACAGTGGTGGGTGCTTTGAAAATAAAAAGGAAAGAATAGACATTTATAACAATCTTCCTGAAGTAACGAGAAGGCTCGTTTCATGGCAATATTCTTATTTCGGCTCATCCTCGTTGTAAGAACCTGTGAAACTCATGAGTGACGTAAAACAAAGAAAACAAAAGGCATAAAACAATACAGTCAACTGGGAATACAATACTACAAAGGTAAAAAACAAAGGAAAAAGTCACAGGTTCTTACACCGAGGTAAACCTTGACGCCAATTTCCTTGACACCAATCAGCCAACAGAAAACTTTGTTAGTGATAATTTTCGGAATATTGTGTACTGCTAACAGCATTACATAGTTGTTATTTTCAACCTCTCAATTCAAGAGGTTAAGGTGGTTCAGCATCGGTTTGGAGAATATGTTTCCCGTTTTTCTCCGAGTTTAGAGTATTTGTTTTCCACTGGTTTTGTGCATCCGGCTTAATCACCCCTACAACGTTATGTAATCGCAAATTTATAGTGCGTTTTGGAAAAGACTTTCGCTATGTAGGCTATGGTTTGACATGTGTTACCTAGACATACATTGTAAGAGTAGCCTGTGAACAGGCTTCTTTTTGGGGAATTTAGTTAGGTTAAAATTAGCGAGCGAAGCGAGCCGAGCGTCCCTTTCCCTCTTCCCCAGTTAGCACTCGGCTCTCTTCGCTAGCCGATTTTAACCTAACCCAATTCCCCAAAAACAAGCGTGTTCACAGGCTATGTAAGAGTTATATTTTGACTGCGAATAAAGTGGCTGGTGTAGATGGCTGGTCGGCTCCATCTAATTGTCTCTAGTGTTTACATGGGAAATGTTTTCTATCTGCGCGCAGCGACAGATAATACAACAGACATCAGTAAATTTTGTACATATAACGAATAAAAGTACGAATTCTTCCTTACTTGTTGTTGGTGGCACAGTGGTGGGTGCTTTGAAAATAAAAAGGAAAGAATAAAAATTTGTAACAATCTTCCTGAAGTAACGAGAATATTTGTTTTCCACTGGTTTTGTGCATCCGGCTTAATCATCCCTACAACGTTATGTAATCGCAAACGTATAGTGCGTTTTTGAACAGACTTTCCCTATGTAGGCTATGGTTTGCCATGTGTTTCCTAGACATACATTGTAAGAGTTATATTTTGACTGTGAAGAAAGTGGCTGGTGTAGATGGCTGGTCGGCTCCATCTGATTGTCTCTAGTGTTTAAAAGGGAAATGCTTTCTATCTGAGCGCAGAGAATACAACAGACATCAATAAATTTTGTACATATAACGAATTAAAGGACGAATTCTTCCTTACTTGTTGTTGGTGGCGCAGTGGTGGGTTCTTAAAGAAATAAAAAGGAAAGAAAAACAATTTGTAGCAATCTTCCTAAAATAACGAGAAGGGTGTTTGGCAATATTCCTATTTCAATTAGTGATTGTCGTGTCCGTCCGACAGGATTTCTGTTAGATGTTATGTTAGATTATATCTTTTTGACACTAACAAGTTAATCCAATTACTACTTTTTATCATATGACCCGTACGGCCCTGCGAACCTTTCCTTTTGCAAAATCGTTGTTAAAAGTCCCGTATGAGGGCCGTACGCATTTGCGCGAGCGGGGGCCGAAAAAAGCCGTACGGGGCGGTACGCAGCTCTTACAAGGTCTTCTCTGATTAGCTGAGAAAACAATAGAACAAACAACACAACAATGGCTAACAATAGACCCTAGACCTAAAAACAATAGAGCTGCGTGGTATACAGGTCCAATGAAATTGGAGGTTCTAAAGAGCTGCGTGGCTACTGAGCCGTACGGCCCTACTACAGAAAGCGGATGACCAGGCGCGTTAAAATTTCATGCAATTTTATCTCCATATTTGTCATATGATAAAATACTTATTGACTTAGTTAGGTCGGGCCGGATGGGAAAATATTTGCCTCTCGGTCATGGCGCACGGACCTCGCTGCGCTCGGCCCATACGCCATGACCATGAGCCAAAATGGTAGATAAAAAGAACATAATATCGATAATGTTTCCAATTTTGTTGACATCTTTCCACTTTCTTATTAAATGTTCGATCACGGATTCTCAAACTCTTAAATTGTTCATCCAGTTTGAACAAATACAATCATAAGTGTGACGGTATTTAAAATCCCGATCTTAATCAGCATAGATTTTGGCGATTATTCTTTCGTTTTCCATGTATTTAAAGGTGATGTCACACGGGACGATTCGCAACGACGATTTTTAGCGCAACAAAGTTAACAACAGTTATGTTACACGAAACAAGTTGAGCAAATTTCGGGTTTTTGCGTTGCACGTTTCTTGAAGCTGTCAACGAAAAAATTGCGAAGAAAATCGTCCGTGCACTCGATGTTGTGCTGAAAATCGTCGTTGCAAATCGACTAGTATAACATCACCTTAAGATCAGTTGGTGTTTGGATATCCTGATGAAACACTCTTCCTCGTGTTTGATATATTACTCCCCCCCTTGTTTTTAACCCACTTCTCGGTGTTTGGATATCCTGATGAAACACTCTTCCTCGTGTTTGATATATTACTCCCCCCCCCCCCCTTGTTTTTCAACCCACTTCTCGGTGTTTGGATATCCTGATGAAACACTCTTCCTCGTGTTTGATATATTACTTCAACATAGGAGTGTTTGTCATAATAGATAAATAAACAAATAATTACCATTACAATAAATCCCGATTCAAGAAAAGCCCACAATGATTACATTTATAGCCTACCTACGCATTCGTAGAACTCAACACGCATGCAAATGTTTCCATAAAATTCCTCTGGATGGACTCGAATGTACCTGGCTTCTATAGGATTGCCGTTAGGGGATGGGAGGTCATTATACACAATAGTGTTTTTGTCTGAGTTTCCTTGAAATATCTGTGATGCGTAAACAAGATACGCTATTACACTAGGCAATGATTCGTGCAACTTGCCTCGCAGCAACTAAAAACCGTGTGCTGCGGTGCTGCGGGACAAGTTGCACGAGGGGTGTTAAACTACGCTATGTTTCTCGCAACTTTTCTCGCTCTCAACGGGAACAAACAGCACAGGGGACTGGCGCGAAGTCTTAAAATTCGCGAAAATTCAACAAAGACGAGCAAATTTTAGTCAAGAGAAATCACGTTTACTGGGTCAGCCGGGGAGGTCCTGGTGAGCAAGAAAAGAAGAAAGAGGGGCATTTCATCAGCTGGCGAGAGAGCTTGCTTTGGAAGATGCTGTGCAGGTTGCAAAGAATTCTTTCGAGTCAACAGTGAAAAGTTCCAGTTTTTCCTTGATAAAGTTTCTCACCGAATAACTAAAGAAGATACATAGCATTCTAGAGTGCAAATACGCATCAAAACGAGTTCAAATATGACACTCTTCTGACCGCACGCTAGGGAAAATGGTTTCAAACTTAGTTTTAGAGGAAGATTACTGTCGTATAAACAATTTATTCAGCGAAAAGTTGTGTAATACGGCTGGGAATTCTTACTCGTCGTAAAAATACTCAGCCGTATTGCACAACTTCACTCTGAATTAAACCTTTATATATTTTTCTTCTAGACCTTCTACGGTTTGACTGTTGTAGAGAAAAATAATGTTCTGTGACTGAATGAACTAGGTCAGATTGTTAAAGAATCCCGCTAACCTGAGTTAGGAGTCGGCATCTTTTATTTCGACTTTGATTATCGGAAAGTATGCGAAAAAAAAAAATCGTTTAACTGACGTGGGATGATAATTAATGAATACTTTAAACGTTTTAACGAGTTATGGTAGGAGAGAGCTGCTATGAAGCAGGTAAATCTCAAATAGACTTCGTTATTGTTTGGCAAGTAAAAAGTTATTAGTAGGCAACAATACCGTAATCTAATTAGGCAACAATTGACTGGAAATTGCCTAGAATATTAATTGACTGGCAAGAAATATCTATTTAAACAACCTACCTTTTCCTGCAACAGAACGGATATTCCAACGAATATAACGCCACCAACGCTGTAAGTTATTTTATAATTTTTAACAAACTGGTTGTACGTTGTATTTCGACCCTGCGTTCCAATTCTTCTAATTTTGCGCGTTCTTCCCAAATCAATCTACAACAGATGTAATGCAAAGAAATATAATAAATAAATAAATAAATAAATAAAAGTCGTTTATTTCACAATATTTTCTATTCAATACACAGTGCCATTGTTCTCTCTCTGCACTAAATCAGTGATTGCAGTCTTTAAAAAGATGCTAAAACAACTGTCTCAGGAAAATGGGGGCGGTCCTTTTTGTCAACAGGGAAATTATCAGGGGTAATTATACTAAGCGCCCTCAGCTGACTGCAATATATCACATATTGCTGCCGGCCTCAGTAACTAATACCTCTTGCAGGACAAATGCTGAATTAACAAGTGGTAATTACAATGCAAGAAAGGGGTGTATGCACGGCGGCCATGCTGGTTTTCAGGAGCAATGGAATTTTTTTTGCATAAAGATAGAGTTAACTTCTTGAAGGATGGAAATTTCATTGTTCTGAACAACAACATACGCATACGCTCGTAAGTAACGATCCAATACGGCTCTCTCGACCACACCGCAAAGAAGCAATTCAAAACTCAAACTTGTGCGTGGTCCCCAAATAAATCTAAAAACATGTAGTGCACAGGAAAAAAAAAAAGAAGAAAAAAAAAAAAAAAAAAAAAAGAAAGAAAGAAAGAAAGAAAGAAACCAACACTCAAAGTAATGTAATTGTGGTACCAGAATGGTGGGGTCTTAGTTCGTGTACCGCACAGATGACGTAAAACAATAGGAAACATTGTTTTCGGTCATTGTTTTTGGGTAAAATAATTTTGATGAAGCATTGTTTCCGACGCAAGAGACGAATGGTGTTTATAATGCTCGTAAACATAAAATTTAAATTAGCACGCACTGGTTACACAGCTCTAAACAATATAAATAAGGTTTCGTTTGCTTCATTACCTGTAGGTAGCGGTTAACTACGTTGTCATGTTTGTCGGCACACCAGGCTCCGGCAGCGTTACTGAATTTACCTTTGTAATTATTAAGTCTTCCTTCTGATGCTTTGTGCCATCTGAGACAATATGGGAGCAATGGAATACATTTTTTTAATATTTCAAATATATATATATATATATATATATATATATATATATATATATATATATATATATATATATCACTTTGTGAGTTAAAAACAGGTTTTTGATTTTGAAATCCTTCTAAAAGGCCGAAAATAACTTGTTTGATAATAGGCCTTATGCACTATAACATCACCAACTCAAAATTCACCACAAGCCTCGTTTGTACCAGATTCCTTGCAAACCTATGACAAGTTTACATTGTTTTTGAGTGGGTATTCTTTTCAACTTTGCTCCTTTGAGAATACATTGATGAGATTGTCATAGGTTTACACTTCGAAAGCGAGGCTTGGGGGTGAAATTAGCTAGTCTGACGTAAACATGGATAAGGGCTATTCAGTTGTGAAACATGTGGCTTCGTGAAGGCTCAATTCCTGTCAGAGACTCAACCCCGGGGTGAAGGGGGAAGGGGAGAGGGGGGGGGGGGGGGGGGGGAGAGGGTCCGGGGTCCGATATAGAAATGATGAGGCAGCTCGTCGTACCTTTTAGGGGCCAAAATTTGTATATTGGTACCGCTCAGGGTACGAAAAACGAAAATGACCACTGTTAGAATTATCGCGGTATCTTTTAGGTTATTGAGCCAAAAAAATATGACAGAAATATGATGTGTTGTTTTGAATTGGTACCTCTTATGGGTAAAACTTCTTTTGAGCCACATCCATCAAACGAGATTCTGGTAACTTTTAGGATGTTTTTCGAAAATTTCCGACGAGCACCCCATCATATTTATATGGGAGTCCGGTCGGATGTTCTACATATATTTAACAATTAGATTTCTATCGCGAATAATGTAGTAATTGTTTTAGTATAAATCTACTAGACGTTCAAACTTAACAACAAATACTGTTATTTTCCACCTAGCTCGGTTTTCTTTGTTCTTTTCAGGGGAATATATCACATAACCCCGTTCATTACAGTTTTTTCCTATACGGACCGACCAAGGCCGGTAAATAACATATATATCTTCACTAATTACGGTGGACATAAAATTTATATCTTTACATTTGCCAAGATATGATTTTCGGTAGTGGCATTTCACTGATGTTTAAATAAAAGAGTTAGATATATAGGAATCATCGTTGGACTTACCTGTTATATTCTGAATTTGAGGTCATATTTGCATCCGGAATCAATCCCGCAGCATCTCCAAGCTCAACACCAACCGGCTTAACAACGTCGCAGCCTGAGAAACAAGCAAAATATAGTTTATATCGATGAATGTGCATTTTTATAACAAGGCCAACTCTTAAGCGTGAGCTCTGCTTAAATTCGCGGTTATTTAGTTACGTTAAGAGCATGAAATATAGAAATTGGACAACTGTGTTGGAGAAATCTGGCCACGGTTGTGACAGGTTTTAGCAGGCAGTGTCTGTAAAAGCGGTCCATTCTATTTCAGTTCAAAAAAAAAAGTTTATCCTCAAACTTTGCCCAGTAAACTATCGTGAGTCATAAGTAAATGAAACAGTCAAACCTCTATTAAGCGGTCACCCTCGGGGAATAGCCAACTGACCGCTTAATAGAGGTTGACCGCTTAATAGAGGTGTTCTAAATTTAGCAAAATAATTGGCAAAAATTGAACTAGAATGCGAAGTGATGGTCACATGATATACATTTTATTGTTAACAAAACTGTAACGAAAAATATGAGTAAATAAAAATTAAGTAATTGCCTGTACAGTACAATATTGTTCCCAATGGAAGTGTCTTTGTTGCAACTGAACCTCATCATTTAACGTTGACATTTAACAGGAAGCGAAAAAATCAGTAACGGCTGACTGTGCTTTACGGCCGCGCAGCTTAATGCTGTGTAGCAAATCACACACTTTGCTTAATGGCAGTGAACGTTCTTCGTGACCATTAAACTCTGCAGTCTTTCAGCTGTTCAGCTTGTTCCTCTTCCTTTGATACTGTCTTGATGACAGTTTGTTTGAGCTCTTGGTCAAACTCATCATCATCTTCCATGTCATTTGTTATCTCTCGTTTTTCGGATGAGGCAGATAATGTAACATCTTCGTCAAGAATTTGCTTCCGTAGGTCACTCTTCCAGTTAGCCAGGTTCGGAGTCGTCTATGTTATGTCACGTCTCAAAACTTATGGCCACATGGTTAAGCAAGTTTCTCAAGAGGCCTACGAACTGCGGAACAGTCATTTCAAGCAGAAACGAGTTAACAGAGGTGGTGGCTTTGGTCTCGAGGTTCCTTGCGAGTATCAATTTGAAGATGACAATTCTTCGTGTGGTTGGCTGTAACAGAAGCTGGTAAAAGAGGAATTTGACTTGCGCTGCAATGGACCCACACAAGCCGGCCCAAACGTATTAACAGTATACATTCTCACGCTAATTACACCAATCATGTTGTGTTTAATGAGCTGTTAAAAGAAACTGGACATACTAGTACCGTCTTGTCAAAAATACTGCGTTGTAAAATAATTAGGTGACCGTTTAATAGAGGTGAAAAACAATAAAATTAGCCAATTGAGAAGTCTTAATAGAGGTGACCGCTTAAAAGAGGTCAAATTTACAGTTAATGTGGGGAGTGATTTCCGGGGATTTGATAAGTGACCGGTTAATAGAGGGTGACCGCTTAATATAGGGCCGCTTAATAGAGGTTTGACTGAGAGAGCTCACAACACTCAAACCGACAAAAGGCCCTAATTTGCATGTGGCCACTGTAGAAAATTGTATAAGTTGACGAGCCCGTTGCTCAAAAGCCACCAAATGCGAGAAAAAAACTATTATTACTTTAAAGTTAAGTGGTCTAATATAAGTGGTGTGAATCGCATGTAAATTTTGATATGCATAAGCACCCGTTGTTTAGGCCCTTTTTGAAAACAAACCGGACTACTCAAAAATCGTAGTCAATTCTACTAAAGATATGTTAGGAAGCAAAGAAATATATAAATACCTTTCACTTGTTGCACTCCTTTCGCATAGCTACTTCGAACAGCTTTTGGTGCTTTTGCAGATGTGTCACACGCCGAACAAATTCCGATCGTGTCATACAAAACCGTTGTTTAATTTTAGTTTTCATTATTCTTAGTCGTAAATACAGACAAGAACACAGAAAGAACTTTAAAATGGGCGAACTTTTCAGTTAGTTGGGTGCTTTGTGAAAAAGTGTGGCGAATGATCCGATTTTTTTTAACAGACGCTCAGATAGTTTGTAATATTAGAAGTTTGCTTGTTTTGCTTGTTGTTTAACTGTAACTACCGGGCTCCAGATCTACACGTTAGCTCATTTGTATTAATATTCTCAATGACAAATTGATACAAGACCAACTTCATTTATTTGGTAACTGGCAACTGAAAAATAAACTGCAGTGCTAATATTACAGGCACAAATTCTGTTTCCAGGAAGGGGGTGAAAATTCAAAATTCAATTTGAAGATCGCGCGTCAGAACAAAGTTTTAGGAGCATTTGCAATTACCTTAGTTAAGCGGCATTTCATTAACGAAAACAATAAGTCGGAGTAAATTCGTGGCGAAAATCCATCAGCTTCTTGACATCCCTACATTTCCACACTCATTGATATGTGAGTGTGCCAAGCTGTTGGTCGAAAACGGATGTAACGTGCTCTGATTGCATTGCCTAGATCGTGATAAACCACAGTGTCCAGGTCTGTATTTCCAACAAACTCCTGAATCAAAAAGACAGGACAACTTTAGCGAAAGAATCAAGGATTGGCAAAATTTCACTTATCACAACTGTAAGGCGACGCCTATGGTAATTTATCGAAACGGTTGTTATGTGCATACTTCGGGGATGTTTTCTTTTTTCAGCTTGTATTGACAAAAATTTCTATATAAGTTTACTATTTTTTTATCGAAAATTCTTTTTCCAATTAATGACTCCTAGAAAAACAACAACAACAACAACAAACAAAACTTTATTAGACATATAAACTTAAATACAGTTGCCCTGCAAATTAGCAAAAACGCTATTCGAGGCAGGGAAAAGTAATGTAATTGAAAATAATAAAGGTTAGACAATATAACAATACAGAAGCTAATCTGTAGAGTTACAGATTATTTTAAAGCTTTTGATTATCAAAGTTTCTGTTTTTACCAGTACGCCAGAGGGCACAAGTTGAAAAAAGAAAAGGTTAACAAAGCATAATATACAGAAAGACATCGCGTTGTCATTTTGTAGCTGATAAATTTACAAAAAAAACTCTAATGCTTACTTGGCCTACAGGCAGGTACGCCCCTGGCAAGGACTATCTCACCTTATAATTACTTTCGCTTTGTCTATGGTCCTTGTAGTAATAAAAGGTGACACCGTCGTGACTGTACTGCAGTTTGTATCTAGTTACCCATTGGCCGTAGCCATTTCTGCCTTGCGTTGCTACACCAGTTACCTTGCTGTGGTAACCCAGATCAACCTGGAGCCATTGGTTGACATCATTTGAGCGAGCTCACCATTCCCTCGCTTTGCCACCACCTGCTTTAAAGTTAAGTCTTCCCTGGACAGCGGCATATTTCCATCATACTCTGAAGAAGCTCTAATTTGTGCATTTGAGATGGCGCCAGTTTCCATGCCGAGAGCATCTTGACATTCTGGGAATTGCAGGATAATCCGAATTTAGCCCGTCATTTTTTTTTTTTTATTGAAGAGTGAAAAAAAAAAAAACAGGAATGTGTGCTGTCTACTATTTAAAAAGATTTTAGTTATTAAAAGAAAACTTGAATATGTATTCAGCCTTGTGACTGGACGTTGCAGTTGTACATTGAAAATCGGCATTTCGTGACCTTAATTTTGTAATTACAGTGTTACAGTCTGTAACGAAAACTGCCGAAAGACATTCACATCCACCATTTAATATAGCTTTTTAGAAGAGTTTTTGTGATAATAGAAGTTTGTTTGTTTTGCTCGTTATTTAACTGTAACTGCTGGGCCTCAGATCTAAGCTCATTTGCATAAACATTCTCAATGACAAATTGATACAAGACCAACTTCTTTTATATATTTTGGCAACTGGCAACTGAAAATAAACTGCAGTGGTAATTTTACAGGCACCAGTTCTGTCTTCAGGAAGGGGTGAAAATTCAAATTTCAATTTTAAGATCGCGCGCCAGAACAAAGTTTCGGGAGCATTTACAACTACCTATTAACCGGCGTTTAATTAACGAAAACAATAAGAGTAAATTCGTGGCGGAAAACCATGAGCACCTTGACATCCCTACACTTCCACTCTCATTGATATGTGAGCGTGCCAAGCTGTTGGTCGAAAACGGATGTAACGTGCTCTGATTGCATTGCCTAGTTTGTGATAAACCACATGCACAGTGTCCAGATCTGTATTTCCAACAAACTCCTGAATAAAAAAGACAGGACAACTTTAGCGAAAGAATCATCAAGAACTGGCAAAATTTAATTTATCACAACCGTAAGGCGACGCCTATGGCAATTTATTGAAACGGTTGTCATGTTTGCATACTTCGGGGATGTTTTCCTTTTTCAGTTTGTATGGACACAAGTTCTTATATAAGTAAACTATTTTTTCTCGAAATTTTGTTTTCCAATTAATGACGCCTGGAAAAACAGATTTTCAATGTTTCTGTGGCCAAGATAATCTCACTTTAGTTTCGCTTTGTCCATGGTCCTTGTAGTAATAGGTGACACCGTCGTGACTGTACTGCAGTTTGTATTTAGTTATCCATTGGCTGTAGTTATTTCTGCCTTGCGTTGCTACACCAGTTGCCTTGCTGTGGTTACCCAGATCAACCTGGAGCCATTGGTTGACATCATTTGAGCGAGCTGACCATGCGCCCCTTTTGCTTCCACCTGATTTGAAGTAAGTCTTCCCTGGACAGCGGCATGATTTCCATCATACTCTGAAGAAGCTCTAATTTGTGCATCCGAGATGGCGCCAGTTTCCATGCCGAGAGCATCTTGACATCCTGGCAATTGCCAAAAAGACAGCGAATGTCTCACCTTGACTTTCCCAGAGATAGAGCACTGCCTTTTGTTTCTAATAATGGTTAAGACATGTAGGTGGCCGCAACAAGACGTCTGATTAGCTCAGCTTTTTGTAGTACTGAAGTACTGGCATTCCCTTTGCAAAGTGAATGTGTTCCCCTAATGTTATTTTCACTGATTCAAGGGAAAATCTCTAAGTTTATGATGTTTGCGGAGATAACTGATGTACTTGCGAGGTAAAATTGAACACTGCGGCATGGTATCAATATTTCCACTTGATACGAGCGCAATTAACTGTAATTTTCCAAATGGTTATTTTAACTCCAAAATTGAAGATAAATTGACGAATTTAATATTTGACATGCGCACGCGATCGATTTGGTGTCATTTTGATTACTCGTCACATTTTTTGTTAAAACAACTCATAGATCGACCAAATTGAAACATTCGCTGATTCTAGCCCTTTAAACCTTTTTTCTGTTAGTATTTAACGATCGGCGAAACACCAGTCAAAACAAATGAACCAACTCTGCCTCTGCCTGTTTGAAACTAAGTGGAAACCACGCCAATTCAAGAGAAAAGTATTCCACTGAGAAATAAGGCAATTTACTCGCTTGAATTTTGGTCGCACACATTTCGTGGAAATAGTATATTATTTTACTGATCTCCACTAAAAATTGAAATCCCAATAAATATGGAAAATGCACTTACCTTCTGAGTTGCTTGGGCAGCAAATGTGTAGTGAAGCAACTTAAATCATTTATTTTAAAACCATTATAGAAAATAAGCTTGCAGTTTTTTTATCGAACGTGAGGGATATAGGTAAATCTTCCGATCGCGCCAATTTAAAATAACCCTCAATGTAAACGACTATTTCTTCGTTTTCGGAGTCTGACAGATAACTGGTCTTAGCTAGACCTATCCGTGGTCGTAAATAATCATTTTGTTACCTTATGGTGTTCTGAGAAGAAGAATTGATGTTCGCTATGGCCAGATTCAGCAAATCAATGTAGCGAAGGAAGATTGGCATACCGTAATGATTCGATTTAGCGCCCGAGGCGCTTATTTACTTTTGGTATCTCAAGGGAGGGCGCTTATTTCTTTTTTATTTCTTATTTCTTTTTTGAGAAACAACCGAATGTGCAAAACAAAACTTTAATATTTATTAAAAAAGGAACAATAACAGAAACTGTAACAGTAACAAATATACGGTGAATGTTCATTTAACGTGAATTGGATTTGACGCTGATAGCTTTCTGGTGCGGCATCTTCGACGTCCGACTCGGTGATCCCGTCGAAAGGTTCCTTATCGCGTGAATTGCTCATGGGTTGTTGAACAACTTTGAGCCGTTCTAGCTCTGCAAGGCAAGGCTGCTTTTCCGGCTTTTTGAATTGGGGGCGCTTATTAGAATGGGGGCGCTTATTGAAATGGGGGCGCTTATTGGAATAGGGGCGCTTATTAACAAAAACACATTCGAACGGGGGCGCTTATTCGAAAGGGGGCGCTTATTGGAAGGAGGGCGCTAAAAGTAACTGACGGAAAATGAATGAAAGCAGCCATCGACAGATCATCTTAAGCGATGACACCGGTTTTGGCTGGCAACTGTCATCATTTGCTTAATTGGATGACCATGCGACTGGTCATGAGTGTTGTGATCTCTAAAAAATATATTTATGAACCAAGGTAGTTTACTGAGAAAAGTTTGAGGGAAAACTTTATTCCGACCCGAAATGCAGTGGACCTTTTACAGACACTGCATTTTAATAACGTGATCAAAGCTAAAATTCACAACACAACGTTAACTCTAAAATTACTAAATAAAGTAATTGAACAGTATTAACCCGCTGGTTGGTGAGAGGGGAGACGGGAAGATTTTTGAAGGGATATGATGGCAAGAAAAGAAGAAAGAATATCTGGTACAATCAAGTTAACTTTATATGCTAGCTAATTTCATTGGCTAGCTTTAGGTAAAGCTCTCCGTAGCTGGCACGGCAGGCCCAAACGGAATATCACGTGAGCACCATGCCTCGACATAAATTACATTATGCATGGTCATATTGTCTGCTTATGCTATAGCATTGGTCAAAACGTTTTTTTTTTCAACTTTGAACACCAGTATTAATAATAATATGGAATTTTCTAAAAATGCTTTGTAGGAATTCACCCTTTCTGAGGCGCCCTGTGAGTGTAATGTGACCGAGGTTAACGCTCAATGGGAAATTTATGAGTTTATTTTAGCACAATTCATTGCCCAAGGGTTAATTCTATGATTTCTGCGATTTCAACGCGATCATTGTTCGCTAATGTCTGCGGTGTATGAATGCAAAAAGCTCGGTAAAATTTAAGCTATTCACATAGATACTGAAGACTGAAGCTTTAGAAGAATTAAGATGGTTTGTTCCTCGCAGAAGAAACCAAAGACGAAAAAAAAAAAAAAAAAGTTAATGCTGTGAAAAACGGGCGCGAGAATGATTTACAGCCAATTTTTGCGCTGCCAACACATTGCGATTTTGTTACCAGTTACCAGTGATACACTGTAACAAATAACGGTATATCGCACGTTAGACTACAAAAGGAAAATATAAGCAACTGCCAACGCATGGAGAACTTCAACATAAACTACGACTGGCTTCATTTTCAGGAGAAATATCAAGGCTTTTTAAACGTCACGAAAGAAAAATTAAAAAAAAAGAAAAACATTCGAAAATCAATATGCTGGGTAAAAGATGTTAGCATTGACAATTTGCGTCAGTGATAAAAGTTTTGAGGTAATTATTTTTAAGGTGCTGTTTACACGTAACAATAGGGAGCTAACGCAACGAGGACGGCAACGCCAAGGAAAACGTCACTTGAAAAAAGGATTCGCATTATTTTAAACTACTTTGCAATTGTTCCAATTTGTTAAATTTGTCTAATTTGACTGGATTGTCCAGGAGCTAGATTTGTAGGGTCAGCTTTTAAGTTCAAATAGAGAAAGGAAAATTAACCGTCATGTGTTCACATTCTTCACGAAACCCATAATTTGATCATTTGACGTTATTGTTTTGCAGGGAAAACTACATGCATAAGCATTGTTTTCGCTTATTAAACCTATTGTTTGGCGCCGTTCTCTCTGCCGTCGCTGTCGTGGTTGCATGAGCCCTCCCTGGTATTTCTTCTAACTTGTCTTTTACAAAAAAAAAAAAAATTCTTCTAACTTGTCTCGCAAAAATGACTATTGCAAGTTGCACATACGATCTTTAAGTATTACATCCATTCGTGCAACTGAACACAAAAAAGTTGCATCTTTTTCTACTTTCTGTAACAAATTTCTTCAAGTTGAACAACAAAAATACAATTAACATGACTCTTGCAACTTGTTTCGCCACAAATGTTTCTTTAACTAATCACAGCCCAGCATGAATATGACGTTTTCATTTTTCAACTACCGGATTTCTATTTTGCGGGACAAGTTGCATGGCAATTGTATTAACGTGTAACATTGTACGTGCAATTTGCAGTAATTCTTTATGAACATCACAATAGTGTCTGATGTTTTTTAGATGAGGCTGAGCTAGGACTAAACGTTCTTATTTTTCTAGTGCCAAGTATATCATAGAACGAATGAACAGTGGGGAAAATAACCCAAGTTTTACCAATTTTTTTTCAATTGTTATACATCGTTATCTTACAATGGAAAATGACCTGCAACGTTGCAAATATTCTATCATCTTGCTGTAAATTTACTTTGACAAAATTATTATACTTGATTTTGTTCTTTGTTAGCTGACTGTAGAATATTGGGGTAAAATATAAATGATCGTAAAATGATATGTTGTTTTTTTTTTCTTCTTGTTATTATAAAATTTTGGCCAAGCCCTGACTCAATGTTCGTATAAAAAGGTTAAAAAGTGTATGTGGATCACCAGAAATCGAAATCATGCTCTTTTATGAAACTGGCTAGCCTTTACAGAGATAGCTGAAGAAACATCGTCATAATATTGGAATGGTTGTGATCATATTGGAAGTTCTCCTCAGCGATTGTAGAGACTACAGCGATCGCTGCGTTAAAACAAATAATGCCATATAATAAATAATATACTGTGAATTTCAGGCCACTTGGAATTCCAATCCATTTTGTTCCTTTTAGGCGGAAAAATTGACCTAAGAGTGATAAGACTGTTTGTCAACGAATTAATGAAAAAGTTTAGGAAGAAGAAAAATACGGTAAGCCGAAAAGTTAGGAAGCCATTGGGGTAAAATGTCGACGTGAGAGAAAACTGAGTTTAATCATATCAAGACGGTGTAAGGTGTTTTTAATATAAAGCCAACATACCAGAATCATGTTTCTTTCTCAACGATCTTAGCGATCGTATAAAAGCCAATCAACGTAACAATCTCTCGAACGGGCTTTAGGAAGCAATTATGGGTCGAAATAATTTTCGTACTACATCGCCTAAATTAATCTCTTCACCGTGGTACCGTTTATTTTATCCTTGGTTTTATACTTTCTCTTATCGTTGAAAGTTATAAAAAAGTAACTCGAAAAATTGTTGCACCCTATATATTGGCTAGGAAGCTTTTTGATTTTCTGCCCATTTCTTTGTTAGTAGCTCGTCGAAAATCGCGAAGATTATATCTGCAAATTTCGACGGATTTCGTGAACAGTATTAATTACACGATAGCCTAAAACTGAGTAAAGAGAATGTTTAGGTGACATGGAATGACCTCAACGGATGATAAAGAGTAAATTTTCCACAAAGTAAACATTCGGAAGGATAAGTGAGTTTAAAAAGATTGTTTCATTCTTCACTTACCGATGATACCCTGGGCCGTCGCAGCACAAAGCAGTAAAATAAACGGACCCAACATCATAGGTTGATGGCTTTATCCCTTGAATAAAAATAATGTTAATATTTAAGGGGATTTTGAATTCGTCTCTCTGCTCAGTTTGTGACGAAGCAACCTTGTGTACAGTTCCTTCTGCGTAATGGCTTTAGACAAGAAATCACCAGTGAAAATCTCATTAAAATTCATTCAACTAATCAGCAAGGAATAATTAATGATAATATTAGCAATGTTTATTTTAAATTCAGGTGAACAAACTAAATTATTCTCGGCTACGATAAGTCCCTTTATTGTTTACATAGCTGGTACAACTAACTAAACACTTATGGAAGCCCAGTTACCTTGATTGGCAAAGTAATAGGCCATTGTCGTTAAATAATCATTTGGATATTAAAACCCCGAAATAAGATAATTTGTATTTGTATATTCGCTTTTTGGGGGAGTTACTGCACGTATTCAACTGTTTACTGCATGAATACCGAATTCTGAATTCCGTTTTTTAAGAGCAATATATTTAAGCAGATAAACTAGTGGCTCAAAGAGTTGCTGGGGGCACTTCGGCGGAAAACGCAAAAAAAAAGTATAGTATATAGCGTGAAACATTAATGTGACATGACATAAAAAAAAAAACGTTGCATTTATACAAAATTATACAAAAGTGCAAAATAATAAAAATCAGCTAAGTATTCCAATGGCTCTGTTTTGTTTTTCTTTGGAATAACTGCTAAACCTTATTTATTGCTGATATATTACTTTTTATTTCACGGGAAACAAGTTAAGTAACAATGCGTGTAAGAACTAGGCAATGCTCTATTGTTCCGCGGCATTTCGCTTTCCCCACATAAGCTTGTTTAGGTTTTTTACTGAGAATGCATCAACCTATGGACAACATGTTTTTTAAATAAAATATACTGGAACTTTATTTTAAAGTGATGTTTCTTTTTTGCTACAAACTCCAAAACAATGGCCAAGAAAGGCTTCTAATTTGACATGTTTCCCAAATAGAATTTTGGTTGCATTAAAACTTAGAATAGTTTTCACTAAAAGGGAACCAATTACTAAACTAGAGAGAAATGATGGTAGATTTTCACGTTTTAGGCATTGAGGTGGAAGGTTTCAACAATATCACAATTAACACTTTTCTGCATTCCTTGCCGTTAGGTTGCCTATTTCTTACTAGGACCATTACTTAAAATGTATTTTCTTAAGCACCTGTTGTCGCCATAATTTCTTCTCATAATTAGACCAAATTTGACAATGCTTTGCAGTGAATTTCTTTGCTGTATAATTTTGTTGGTAGGCCATGATGGCATACTTCATCCAAACCAAAACTTATCACCAATTTTCTACAAAAAAACATGATATTTAGCTCCGTCACCGACTTACTCCTGCTGAAATCTCCAGTGACGAGCAACAACAAAGCATAATCTTTAAATAAACAGTCACATAATGTTTGTTTGGAAATTTGTTTGAACGCAATTTTCGAATTTGGCCTCAAAGCTCTAAATTAAAAAAATGGCTACGGGTTACTCAGATAAGTAAGATAAGATCATTTTATTGTTGAATTTAATGTGAATGTCTTATACATCCTCACTTTTCTTAAATGGTTACATTATACAACGGCCAGAGAGTGGTCATTTAACCGTTACATCCTCAATATCAAAATACAAATCCTCTTTTCTTGTTCCCATATGTTTCTTACAGAAGTACTGGGGAGAAGTGGATAGCATATCAAGAGAATTACCGGTAGTTTGATATTCATTGAAGTAACACATGCAGTTTCCATAAACATACATCATACATGTTCTATTTTTAAAAATTAAACTTTAGCCTTAATTTTAGCCGAACTTCTTCAAAAATACAGTGGGAAATTCACTTTTTCATTGATCATTTTTTAATAATTCAGGAAACAGTCCACGTTAGATTCTAATATAAGGAAATATCTTTCGGATATTTAATGTAAATACTGTATGTTTTCCGTCGCCGCGTCAATAGCATCCAATAATTTAAGGACCAATTTTAGTTTATTCAAATTCTTAGGAGACGGAGTATATTCATAACTAAATAAAATAATATCGGTGGTAAAAATGCGAGATTTCAGATTTGTCTCGCTAATAAATGCGTCAATTTTGCTACATTTTCAATTAACGCATTTGAATCAAAGCTTCCAGCATAAACATGGTGAAATAGGTTTCCTATGAAAACAAAAATCATGAAAATCAGCAATGCGTCGTGAACATTCCAAAATATTGATCCCTCAGACGAGACATTTGCTCCGAGCGTGCGCGTGACCAACACGAACTATTGCTCATAATTTTGTATGTATGCGCTATTGTTTTGCTTTTGGATTTCTATTGTTTTGGCTTTTGTTTTAGTTTTAAGAACGGGATGCATAACTACTGTTTGGGGTTAAACGGAAATCTTTCCGGCTGAAAAGTGCAAAGTGACGGAGGGTTTTTCGCTCGAACCAAAGCAAATTTCCCACCGAAATGTTTATTAGATTCCAATCTTTCCAAAACCGAGTGTGGATGTTGACATTGCGCCTGTTTAAATGAGTTAGAACGCTTAAAGCGATGACCGCGCGGTCGAACTCCATACAAGCCTTTATACGAAATTGCTCACTTCAGGGTAAAAAGGATGGTACTTTTTTTTTAAGTTATTAAAATATTTTAACTTTTTTTTTTTTTTTTTTTTTTTTTTTTTTTTTTTTTTTAGGGACTTGGCCTTTATTTATTTATTTATTTTTTTATTATTTTTTTTTTTTGGATATACTTATTTATTACATATTATAGTTCTAAAAACACAGATACACAGCAAACAAAGAAGGATAAAGAGCAAGTACGGGGTCAAGAGAAAAATGTTCGCTTACAGAGCAATCTTTACTTTTGTATGATCTTTGCGTCTATTAAGGGCTTCCATTTATGATAAAAAGTTGTCAGAGAGTTAGACCTAGTTGCAATTCGTTTTTCAATTTCAGCTTTACTTACAACTATGGCTTGGAACGTTGATATAGATAATGGCTCCTCTTTAACACTACAGCAATAAATATAATATTTCGCGATAAGAATTAAATGATTGATAAGTCTATCAAACTTGTCTCTTTTAAGAATTCCAAACATGATTTTGACAATAGAAAGCTCTATTGCTGAGGGCATATACTGTTTGTATAACTCACTAAAGGAGTCCCAGAATTGAGCAACAATAGGGCAGAGAAATAACATGTGTTTAAGGTCTTGAGTTCCTGATTTGCATAAGTAACATAAGCTATTGTCTGCTAGCTTTGTTTTGAACAACTTACTTTTTGTAAAAACTATATTATGCAGGATCTTATATTGAAACATTACTAGTTTAGTTTCCTTTGTAATAGTGAAAGCAAGTTTGTAATAGTCAGTCGTTTGTTCTGATTCAATTCCATAATCTAAAATACGTTGCTTTGACGTGGGATCTTTGAACGTGTGTTTAACAAGTTTTTGGTATACGGCTTTGGTTGTGAAGTTTTTGACATCTAAAAACACTTGGTTTGAAGTATTTCGCTGAGTTTTTAGTTTCTTGATCGATTTTTTAGCCTCTGCAGGAATTGCGTTAATTAGACCGTAATAAGTCAAGAAATCTGTTTGTATTTGATACGTTGCGAGAAATGTTTCATGCGTTAAAAAGTTTAGATTTTCGTCAAGCAGGCTGTCTAAGCAAATAATGTTTTTGTCAAACCAGGCACGCCAGAAGACAGTCTTGTTGTTAACTTTAAGATCGCGGTTATTCCAAATTACGGTTTTTAAAGCATTATCTTGAAAGGTGTTTTCAGCTTCTCTTAGTTCATACCAATATTGTAAGATCTTTTCGTAGAAAGGCGGTAAATCTCTGATATTAACATCTTTGCTAGTGCACTTACACGACAGTAGAAAATCGAAACCTCCCTTTTGAGAAGTGGTCGCATCAGGAATAATTCTCCATGCTGCTTTTCTCATTGATTTGAAACGTTTCACCCAGGCGCATTTTAGTGCTTTATTCATTAATGTAAAGTCAATCATGTTTAAACCACCATTTTCTTTTTCACCGATAATTGTAGTTCTTTTAATCTTTGGTTTCTTGTTGTCCCAAATAAAATTAAATGTTATATTGTTTACTGCTTCACAAAAAGTATTTGGGACAGGCAGAACAGATGCATTGAAGACGAGTTTTGAAAGACCTAACGTTTTAACAATATTAATTTTACCTAGTAATGTTAATTTTCTTCTTTTCCAGCTGCTTAAAGTATTTTGTAAGTCGTTGAGCTTTTTGAGGAAGTTTAATTGCTCACTCACTTTTTCATTGTTAGAAAAATGTATCCCCAAAGCATAAACAGATTCATCTGGCCATCTGAAACTAAAAGGAGTATCTTTTCTATTCTTCCATTTGCCCAACCACAATGCCTCCGACTTAGATGGGTTAATTTTCAAACCACTACATCTTTCGAATTTTTCTAAGATGTCTAAGAGTTCCTTTACTGAATTAAGATTTTTTAAAAATGAGGTTGTATCATCGGCATACTGAGAAATTTTTATTTCCTGTGTTCCTACTTTGATACCTTCAATGTTGGGATTATTCTTAATTGCAAGAGCTAATATTTCGATGCCTAATACAAAAAGCATGCCGGATAATGGGCATCCTTAAAATATTTTAACGTTTCTAGATAGAATAATAACCATATTACTGGAATCCGAGTGTGGATTTCCGAAAAGTAATTCATAAATGGGTCAAATCGGGGGTCTGTAGACGAGTTAAAAAAATTAGAGGCAAATGTCACCCAATTTTTTGCCATGATAACATCTTATAAATAAAAGAAAAGAAGTACAGGCGAGTCGCTATTTTTTCTTTTCTTTTTGAAGCATACCCGATACCTACTAATCGTTAAAGTCGTTAAAGCTAAAATTCAATTCGTTCCACGAAAGAAGGAGATTCACCGTTTGTGCGGCTGCCATGGTGAGTGGGACACTTGTCAGTTAAATAACATGAAGTGCATGTTAAACACTTAACAATTATCAAAGTGTTCAAAGCTAAAATTCAAGTGCCACGCGTACGAGTCGTAAAACAAGGTTCACCGTTTGTGTGTCTGGCATAAGTGAAGAATGGGGGACGTTTTAGCGAAGTAACATAAAGTGGGACTAAAATAGTAACGAATTGAACGAGTGGTATTTAGGCTCGATTACCAGCCGCTGTTCGGGAAAATGAGCCCGCGCTCGAACAAAGACCGGACTCGAGAGATTGGCGGAAATCGAACCTAGTGGTATTGGGCAACCCTTGGATGAGAATTGCTGAAATTGAAAAATAGCCTTCGTCAATCTTAATTCTTGTGCTTCCGACCTTTCACCTTAGTTAAGTTTCACCATAGTTAAGCTTGTTCACAGAGCGACGCAGTTAGGCCCAGTCTATCTATATATACCAGCAGTAATCACAGATTATGGAGACGCGTTCAAATGAATTGCCGGCGGAAATGAGCCCCTGATAAAAACTAATAGGGGCGACCATTTGGAAGACCTTCTACCAAAAAATCTCAAATTTTACTGCAAATAAACCACAGGAAAACCAACACGAAATTAGGATTTCGTTCTTCGAACGCGATTATTTACTCACGAAGCTTAAACAATTTGTTATGATCAAGTGATAATATCTACCTCGTGACCTTGCAGCTCAAGATTTGATAGCACAGAAGAAAAATTGAATATTCTAACTAGGAGAGACCCTTACAAAGAATTCAACATAATTAAATATGATAATCTACTTGTACTTGTTTCTGAATGTGAACAAAAGATCCTCAAATAAATTGTTTTATTCTTCCAAAATCACCATAGGAAATAAATACACACGCGTATATGACATAGCGTACATTACTTGTCAACTAAAGAGAAATAGGTTTCAGCTTCGAGCGAAGTTAGATCCCTACTAGAGAGAACACGAGAGAATGCTTACACAGTACAGACACCACTTCAACGTCACCGCTTAAAAAGGGCAAATAACAAGCAGGATCGGTAACGTTATCAAAACGATAGGTAACGCAATCAAAACAAAAGAACACTAAAACTATCATCGAGGCAAACGCGGGGTCGTGGCCGGGGTCGGGGTGGGATTAGGTCTAGGATTAGGTATGGGATTAAATAGATTCCCTTTACCTAATCCTAACGTCTCAAGAAAGCAATATATTTAGTAAGCAAAACAACAATAAAAAGTATCAGACGCACGCGTTTTGTGAGTGTGGCTCGCAAAACTTTTTACCCCAATTCTTTCAGAAATTTTTTTCTTGTCAGTGACAGTGCTAACGATAACATTTTCTTTTTCAACACAGGACGCGTTTATGTTGATATGCATGTCTACCATCCTTGGTTGTTTTGCATTCAACAAGTCTCCATTGCACCTAACAAATACAAAGAAATGCAATGTCTGTAAATATCGAGAATGCCGCGTCACTCGTGAAATTTCGAATTTCTTTATATTTTGCCCAAATAACCTCTATAGTAAGTTATTTTCGAAAATACTACTCAAAGGTTGAGAAGCGCTTTAGTTTTAACGAACACTGGACAAAAAAATGGATTTACTCAAGTTTGCACATTGAGCAAATATGTAGCAAATTTGGGCCTCTAAATTTGAACCAAATTTGCACTTGGTGTAAAGTGAATGTAAACATACATCTTTGCTCACGTGCAAATTGTGTGCAAATGTGGTGTAAATATGCATCTGCGCAAAAATTTACTATATCTTTGCTACCCCAAGCAAATTTCATATTTGCTCATCTTTGCCATGCCAAGCAAACATAAAGAAAATGTGGAATTTACCAGCTTTGCTTTCTTTGCAAATAAAGTGCAAACATCAAGTTTTGATTTGCTGCAAAGATGAGCAAAGTTGTGCAAATGTCGTCTTTACTACATGTTTACTACTGTTTTGCCACCCATGTAAATCCATTTTTTCGTCCAGTGGAAATCGAGGAAAGTCTAAAAAAACGCTATTTTGGCGTTAAATCCATGCCGAAAATGGAGCAAAATTATGCATTTTCTTCTCGCTCGTACAGACAAACACGATAGCATCTATCGATGTACTTTGGCTGATTCATAACACATCTCTTGATCTTTCTAAAACACCTAATAAATTTGGGAAAGATGATATTTTTATAATATTTTTAGCTATTTTTGTCCTTTACAAATTCCCTTCTTGTAGCGCTAGAGCGAGAGGGCGAATTTAGGCAAACTGTTACACTAGCGAAAGCCCACTGGTACATTGATTTTGAAGTTCAAACTGAAATATTCTTACACAGCCCAGTATGTACAAAATATTATTGTCGCATTTGTTTGCTCACATCTTGGTCATATTTATTTTTGTTGGCGTTAGGCTATGGGTCGCCTGTTGAAAATTATAATCCCGCTATAACTTAAGAATATGGGTTAAAATTATGGCTAGCGAGAACAGAGCTCCATTTACTTTTAACCTTGAGCAAAATTGACTACCGAAGTACTTTGAGCCGCGTGCACGTGTTGTGCCTTACATGACCTCGGGGTCAGCATTGTATTGCTGTTGTTGTCTTTTTTCCTGTTTACGAAGTCATTTTTTTGAACTAAAGCACATTACAGCTTTGTACTTGTACAAAAATAGTTTTTTCTTTGGCAAAAAGGTTTTCCTATGACAGATTTTCGTTCTTGATAAAAGTTTCGTGTTCGGAGTAGGGAAGCCCTTTCTTCGTCTCACGGACGTTCGTTGTGTCAAATACACTTCACGTTTCCGTTTCTCAACGGGACACTTTTATCGGGCCGCGTTAGAAATTTTTACACAGTAGAATATAATATAATAGAACATAAAGTTGCTGTGGCAACATTAAAATCGGGAGGGAGTGGAATGGTGTCATTTCTACACTTATCAGAAGTGTCTCAACTACTTATGATGCCCATTGTAACTTTACGTATGTTGCTGTGGCAAGTATCTGTATGGTCAACACAAAAAGAGGAAGTGAATCCAAAATAAGGAACATTACATTGCACTACATTATTGAGGACTGGGCGTTAGGGCAAGAAAGCAGTTGCTATAGGAGACGTTGTTCTCATACATGATAATGTACCACGCAACCAGTGGAAAATAGGTGTCGTTACTGATTTACACACAGAAAAGGACGGATTAGTCAGATCTGTATCACTAAGATTACTTTCTGGCAATGAACTATCAAGAGCTATGGAGAAACTATATCCACTGGAGGTGGCAGACGAGAGCAATATACACAGTAATAACAAAACAGACAAAGAAACTGTAATTGATAAACAATTGAAATGTCGTCCTGTATGACTTGCTGCTAAGAAGGCAACTCAGAGAAAAGGGAGAGACTTATATAGCGCACATACCACATGTCTCATGGCGCTTTACATATAATCGGACGTCAGCTTATGAAGGCGCCTCAGGCAGCCGCTATCGGTCCATTGTTGATCTCATCTCCCCCACCCCACCCCATCAGAGAATCAAGGAACAATCAGAATGAACGACACTTAACAATAAACGTAAACAATATCAGATTTGCTGTAATACTATATAATTCTACTAAAAATTCTAATGGTGGTGGAAGTAAAAAACTATCAAAATAATGAATCAAAGGGGGATCAATATATTATGCTACCCAATGAGTTCCTGGTCCTATTTTATCATGAAGATTAATAATACAACAACCAGTTTTCTGTAAACGATCAAGAGAATCTCTAGAATAAATTCCTTTGAAATCTGGTATTTTTAGATAATTTACACACCTAAGAAGATCAAAATTACTAAGAGGAATATCCTTAAATGTTGTTTTTTTTCATAATATCGCTCCTACTAATGGAATGCTGTTGAATGGACTGTTTGGCCTTAGTAGCAATCCTTGACCCTTTTTTTTTTATTATTTCCACTACCTTTCCATGTACTAATAAATGGTGGTGGTTGATATGGAATCATCATTCTTGGTTTTTGGCTTACGGCTAATCCTTTTCCTCCTTGTCTTGGTACTTGTAATCCTTTTCCGAATAATTTTGATACTAATTCTATAGCTATTGGAATTCCAACAGCAGCAAGTGATTGTAATAATCCTCCGTCAATTTGTTTTTGTGTTGGTTTGAAAAATAGTGCTCCTCCACTTTGTGAAGCTTTATTAACCCTATTCAGCCTGGGCTTTTTATGAGTTTCTGAGCCTGGGGGGGGGGGGGGGGGGCACATTGTGCCCCCCCTTCGTAACTTCAAGAACATTAAGGCTATGACAATGAAACCAATAGGGTACATAGTACGTCCAAAACGGTCTCCTTTGCGGTCCGCACAATGGAATGATGATGTCATATGACGTAGTTATTAGGTAATTAGTTATGCGGCCGCCATCTTGGATCCGCCATCTTGGATTTCTGAATTTTTTTAAAACCTCTTAAAAACCGTCCAAATTCACCCAAAATTATTGAAAACCAATAAATAAACGCTAAATGACGTAAAAATACAAAAGTTATACCAATAAACATTGTTTTTCTTCATTCAAAGGTATAAATATGCAAATTTAAAAAACATGGCTGTCAAAATCTTGTTGCCATGGAAACATCAAGTCACGTGATCAAAAAATTGTCATATGAAACCCCCCGAATAGGGCCGAATAGGGTTGATATCATTTATTTGTTTTTGAGTAAATTTATTTTGTATTGGTATTAATTCTGGTAACATATTATAAGGAATTGTAATTCCTTTACCAAAAATCTTATCAATTCCTAGAGAACCTAAAGCACTAAGTGCTCTTGTTGCATCTGCTGGAGCAACTTAACTTACTGTTTTTGTTGCTTATGGAAGTAATTTTGTTCCAAATGAAATAAGAGAACTAAATAAACTACCACCCTGTTTTACTACTTTTCGAATTTGTGTATTTGATATTTTAATGTCAGAAGCAATACCATTTTCTTAGCTTTTAAAGTTTATTTATTTGTGTTTTTGTTAACATTATTTCATCCATGTGATCCATTTAATTTAATTTTCCATAATCTTAAGCCTTGGATGTACAAGAGGGGGGATCTCCAATATTTTCAAGACCATTTACGATTAGCACATGTCGTTTTCAGTAGCTGTTCATTTATCCTTAAGACACATTTTGGTAAGGTTTGGCGACAATCGGTTGCTATGGTAACGAGATATGACGTCATAAGTAACATGTGGTCAAGCCATTTGTGAATAAAAATGCGTGTTTTTCACCTTTTTTCAGTGAAAAAAATGCTACCAAAAGAATCAAAATGTTTAATTGTATGTTAGTTTGCAACTCAAGCAAATAATATTTGCAATTTCCACATTTTCCCGATAAATTTGAATTATAGTAAAATCCAAGATGGCGGCCGCCTTGACGGCCATTTTGGATGACGTCACGGACCACAAGCAGCGTCACAACCCATAATATTTATTTCATCTTGTAGAGCACATCGCGGGCTATCTATTAGATGTAAAATATTTCCGAAATATTGCAACATCGCAAAAACCCAAGGTGGAGGGGGGGGCGCTGCAACTACCTCCCCCTCCCCCTCCCCCCCCTCCCCCCCCCTCCCCCCCCTTGTACCACGGCGGGGGGACGTTTGCGTGCACGTCCGAGGGTTAAAGTAATTGCTGAACTATTTTTATAAGCTTTTGCTAATTTACTAAGTTGTCCTTGAGATAATTTCACTTTGTTAGGAAAATAATTTGTTTTTGTCATTTTTATATTTATTTAATGATTATATAAATTTATATATTTTCAGATAATTGTTAAATAAAAAAATGGAAACAACATATTATGTTAAAGAAAAAAAAAACAAACAAAATGTATTGAACCTAGTGGTTTTAAATTAGCTAAGAATGGAAGAAGAATGTTTTAGTGTACTTGTGCATCTTGTTGTATTACAGCCATGCTCCGTCACGCGTGACCAGTATCCACGATTTGAATATTTCTTTGTAACGTTCGAGATTTCAATGAAACCGCTTGAAGATCTCGCTGGAAAACACTTTGAAAGTCACAAGTTAACGGAAAAATAACTTCGCTACACGCATAAAAAGCCTAATATTGTTCGGATATGTAACATTAAAAGTGAAATGATATTTTGTTGCTCTTTGGCCGTGTTTTCACGAGCGATTTTTCAAGTCGCTGAGCGAGTGACAGTCGGAAATCTCGTGAAAACAGTTGCTTGTCCAACTCGCTTAAAGTTAAGCGAGTCGGCGAACTACAATAGAATTCTCATTAAATTTAAGCCACCAAACCAGGTCGCTTAAGCTTGTCGGCAATTAGACCTTTTATTTATAAGCCAGATGTCTCAAGTTAGATTTTGTCTCAGATTTTTAACATCTATTGTTATGCAGGCACGTGCAACAAATCTACCAAAGTGTGAGATTTTGAACAATAGTTTTTGCCCTAATCATAATCCATTGTTTCTGTTGCTCCTAAAGCCGTATTTCCATTTGATTTCGCTTACTGGGATATTTTTGCTGATGAAAATAAATTTTCATATTACTAATTTGAATCAGAAGACGAGATATTTTGCCACTTTTTAACAGCTTTTTCGTGAGCTTTGGCTGCCTTAGGGGTGGACCATTAGAAATCCTGGGAGGGGGGTCAAAAATTTTTCAGTGTATGAATTTTTTTTTCGGCCTGAGTTTCCTGCAGGATTTTTTTTTGAGGGAGGTGCAAGCCTGCAGGTTTTTTTTTTTTTTTGAGATCTTCTTTATAAATGCGTGCAAGCCCCAAATTTTTTTATACTAATGGCCCAATCCATTTTTGGTATTAAACGCTGGAGAGTAAATTTAAGTCAGACTGTCGAACCTTTGCATAAAAAATGGGGAGAAATAAGAATTGAGATGGAGTGGTCGAGCGCCAAAGGCGCGAGCCGCTAGGGGGGTCTGGGGGCATGCCCCACCAGAAAATTTTGAAATCTTAATGCTCTGAAACTCCATTTCTAGTGTTCTGAGACAACAATTTCTGTCAAAAATGTTTGGCAAATTGATGTGGCTTCTCGTCGCTTTGCGTCTCTTTGTGTGGCTCCACATACAAGTACTCGATTTCATTTTATTTTTCTTGCTGTTTCTTTAGTTTATCTGGATATCAGAGTTGAGTATACGCAATTTCGTCTTTTTGTATAGTAAGTATTATGAGAATTTGACGAAAATGACAGAATTTCATTTTCAAGCAAAAATCGGGGTAATCTCGACGAAATCGGGACGGTTGGACAATCTGTAATATATTTGTTACGGGCTAAAACGGCAGCTGACTCACTCAGCAACTAGGAGAGGTATCGGGACTCTTGTTTATTCTTCTACTCCTACTTCTTCTACTGACTTACAACTCGATTGCAAGCAACTTATATACCCTAATCTTAGACATATTTGGGTTTGCTGACCGTGGGGACTTCTATCGCACATCCCGTGTCCTGTAGACCTATTTTGGCTTCTAAGCGTGGGAACTTTTAATTCATATCCTGTGGCCTAACAGAGCGAGTAGAGGAAATACCTACACGGCTGTTCATAACAAGTACTAGAGAATCAATGGAATAGCTAGGGGTAAAACTGTAAAGTTAGACTAGACACCCAAAACAGGAACCTTAGTGTAGGTAAAACCCAAGGTCAGCTTTAGTTCCCAAGTATGCCTACTTCAAAAACCGACATTCAAATTTAACAAATTCATAAAGGTAGACAGTACTACTCAAAAACTTAGGGACTACCAGTGTGGGCTAAACCTTCAATAACCTTGGACTATGAACGCGATTATAAAGAAACTCCAAACATAAAAGAAACCTTAGGCATAACATTACGACTAAATACTTCACAACATATTTAAAAAATACTTGTGTGTAGTAGAGCAGGTTACATATTTCATGATGTATACAGTGTTTTCAAACATGTACATAAACAAGGTTTTGGTTATATTAAGATATTGGTACATGTACCAGATAGACCTTTGAGGCAGGTAATTTTTGACAGCATTTGAGTCAACCTGAAGTTGCTTTTTGATGAATTTTACTACCAGAGAGCATGTCATACTCTCATATGTTCCAGTTTAAAATAAATAAATAAATAAATAAATAAATATATATAGCCAGTTAGCTTGCAGGATTTTATTTTTTTATGGTCAACTGCTTGCAGGAATTTTTTTTGAGACAATTTTCCTTTGCAGGATTTTTTTTTTGGTAATTGTCACCCCCCCTCCCAAGATTTCTAATGGTCCGCCCCTTATTTACTGCCTCTGTCATCGTCGGCATCATCGCCAAGAGTTCATCAATTTTGTCGTTTTTAGTCTTCTTTTTCTTTTTTTCTTTTTTCACTGCCATGAGAAATGAAACAGGAACAAATAAATCAGAGTAGTTCACATATTTCATGACAATAAAAAGTAAAATTTATTTTTTGCGCCTGTTTTTCACACTCAAGACAAATGCCTTATTTTGCTTAGCAATTTCCACACGTGCCGCTGGAAACTCAGAAGTGACAGTCGTCGGCCTCACACACTTGCTAACTATCACACCAACGCTTTACAAAAAGAACAATTTGAACAAACAGCAATTTAACACATAAACTGACAGGCACGCGGGTGAAGCTATTTTCTAAAACCATAAAAAACATCATGTCGAGAAATACATTTTTGTCATGTATGCACTATCATGACCAGTTTTATGGTTTTTGTCAAAGTTGAAATTGGTAGGCTGACACATGGCTGTCCAAACTTTTGTCAGGATAGCAACGCTTTCTATGTTGCTTTGTTATAAGGCACCAACATATATGGCCATGACATAACGTGCAAACAAAGAATACTGAAAATATGGGACCTCCAATATTTCCGGCATTTTTCGTCCACACTTTCTATATCATTCTCAACTTTTTGAAGATTGCTTCCGCAAACAACGATTTCCCAATTTACCCTTGGAATATCTTCACCCAGAGGTTCTTCGCTTTGATGTGCACACTACGTATTTTGGACAACAGCGCACTCTCGTGTCCTAGAACGACTTGACCTTATTAGCATTTCAGAACCAAACTACGGTGGAGACTACTACAAATATATATTGCTCGGTTTCCTTTAAAATTTTGGTACCTCCCTGGTGAAACACTAGATACAGCGTAGCGCCGTTGTCGGGTAAAAGTCGAGCACGCTCAAGATCGTTGTTTTTAAACATATCATTGTTTATATGGAACATGGAAAAACCGACGTGCATTCCTACCCATGGTAGTTCATTGCTGCGCTTCTTTAAGCAATAGAAGGATGCGCAAATTACTAAGCATTTGAATAAAAAAGTAATACTCATGATTGTTATAATTTTTTTTGTTTTGCACCTCCAGAAATATATCATACACGCAGAGATTATTGTATAATGCACATTACTGAGTACACCCTCATTCCATTGTATTTATTTATTTTTATTTGACTTTGTTTATACTGACGATTATATTTTATTTCACGGTTTAAATAAAGCCACTCTATTGTGAAGCACTAAATATAATTAAAACAACGGAATTACTGTCATCTAACACTTTTTAGTGTAAACACATTGTTTCGTGGGTATGGCGACTGCGTTCTAACGGCTTTTGTTTCCCTGATCTCATTATTTTTTGGCACGCGTACTAAATGTGAGACAAAATCCAACTTGAGACATCTGGCTTATAAATAAAAGGTCTATTAAACAACAAAGAAGGGCATTGTATTGTCGTTCTTTTGTGTTCTAATTTTCTATTGTTTTAACAAAAGAAAATATATCGCGCATGGTATAAGAAAAATGAATTAAGTTCTGTCCGTGAAAACGCATAAATTTTTTATGCTGCTTAACGCGGTCAGTAAACAAATTACCTACAGGAATGTTAAGCGAGAAAAACCGCCTCGTGAAAACACAGCCTTTTTGTTTCCGAAAATGCGGTAAAATTCTCACGGGAATTCCGAATCTCGGAATGAATTTACAAAACCGACGCGTAAACTTGAAAACTCCATTCAATTTTCAAAAATACTGGTCACGCGTGACGGAGCATGGCTGTAAGAGAACGTACAACGTGATCATCTGGGGTGTTCAAGAAGGCAGAGAGAAAGATTTTGCCTCGATGGAGTAATTTATCGAAGATGAACTCTTTCAGAGCCACATGAATTGTGTGAGGAAAATTGAAGTGATGAGGGCGCACAGAAGCAGTCTTAAACGAAATCCTTCGGAAAATGACACGCCAAAGCCAAGACCGATCCACGTGTACGTCCTCGGGTACACCGATAAGGTTCTTCTTCTTAAATCAGCGGCAAGTAAGTTAAAGGACAACAAATATAAAGAATCAATGATCTTTATCTCGGATGATGTTTCGAAAACTGTACGCGACGAACGCTCGAAGTTGAGGAAGAATCATCTTCAAGAAATTAAAGCAACGCCTGTAGTATGGAGGATGGAACAGAAAATTTAAAGTCATTTTATTTACCGAAAGTTTAATTTGGCTGGAAAGTGCTTTATTCCTAGACCATGATGACTGTTTTTTATTTATTTATTGTTTTCATAATTTAGTTAACATAGCTTAGTTTAATTATCAAACTTAATGGAGAAAGTGGCTGCGATCTCGGCGAAAGTGTACCAGAAACCTGGCCGGTAACGCTGTGGTTAAGTACGCTTTCGTGTTTATGTTTGTGTGTGTGTTTGTTGTAATGTTGTTGTTTTTTTTGTGTGTGTAAAATTCCACATATTCTGCCGATTACAAGCGTTTAAATTGCTCAAACATGTTAATTTTTTGAAAATTGTATCGATGACATCTCTCATGGTAAAAAAAAAATTCAAAACGGAATTTAAATGACAAATACCAAGATTAAACCTGATAGTCTGAAATTACTATCTTTAAATGTGAGGGGCCTCAGCAATTTTCGAAAACGTAGGGCTATTTTCACCTGGTGTAGAAAACAAAAAGCAGATCTAATTTTTCTTCAAGAAACGCATTCAACAAAAAATGATGAGTGTAAATGGAAAAAAGAATGGGGTTCTGAAATCATTTTCTCCCGCGGGAGTTCTTATGCCAGAGGTGTTGCTGTATTAATTAAGAGCGGTTTGGATATTGTTATTCAACACGAGCTTCTAAATTCCAATGGCTGGGCGATAACACTAAAGGTGAAAATTAAAGATAGAAACTATTTACTTGTAAATCTTTATGGTCCAAATAAAGATGCAGAGGCAGTTCGTTTTTATCAAAACCTGTCGGCAACATCACGAGAAATAGATCCTGACAGTGACGAAAATATTATTATAGGTGGAGATTTCAACTGTCCTGTAAATCCAACTTTATATAAAAAAGGTGGAATATTAATTCCACGACAACATGTGATCAACTCGGTAGAAAATATTCAAAATGAATTTAGCCTCCATGATATCTGGCGTATTAAAAATCCGAACACTCGTAGTTTCACATGGAGCAAAAGCCACCCTTTCATCTTCTGCAGACTTGATTACTGGTTGATTTCAGACTTAAAACCGATCATTCGTCAATAATATTAGAACTAGAAGATATTAAAGAAAGTCAAAGAGGACCAGGTTTCTGAAAATAAAATACTTCCCTGCTGGCCAAGCCTGACTATGTTGAGATGATAAGTAATGAATTGCCTAATTGGTTGAAAGATGCAAAGGTTTTGTCAGATAAGCGAACAATATGGGACTGGCTTAAATTTAAAATCAAAACGAGCTCAATGATTTATTCAAAACAACTGTCAAAGGACCGACAAAGAAGGGAGGAAGAACTTAATTCTAAGTATCAAGACATGTTAAAAAAATTTCAGAAAAACCCTTGTGAAACAACAAGATTAGAAACTGAAAAAATTAAAAATGAGCTTGAAGCATTATATGACGAAAAAGTAGAGGGAATTATCATTCGCTCTAGAACAAGGTAGCACGAGCATGGTGAGAAAAATAGCAAATACTTTTTAAATTTAGAAAAGCGTAATAATATCAAGAACCATATACGTAAACTATTTATTAGTGGTTCCATTTCATCTGATCCTTTCGAAATACTGAACGCTGAAAAGCTTTTTTATAGCAAGCTTTATAGTAAGCAGAGAATAAACCTCAACAGCGAAGAAGCCAACTCTTTTTTATGAAAATCCAAATATAATAAGACTCTCCGAGGAACTAAGTGCAGGTTGTGGGGGAGAAATAACTCTTCAGAAATGTGAGACTATTAGGCTCTTTTCATACGGGTAAAACGCCTGGAAATGATGGAATCCCAGTAGCCTTTTATAAAACATTTTGGCCTTTATTAGGTGATTTTATGATTGATTCATTTAAGGTTACAATGTACCTTCGGGCTGTCTCCAGTATAACAGCTCTAGCGTCTTAAGATTACACTTAATATACCTAAACCCAGATACCAAATAAAAGCTTATAGAGCTGGCTATCTAAATATGGAAACCATTTGGTAACAAAATGAATTGTCGTCTAAATTCGAACTTCAGAATCAGCTTTAAAACGCTATAACTCAAAGCGATTATTGTATTTTTCTAATTTGATTTGTTCTCGGGTCGGCGATTTCCCATATTCAATTGCTGTGAAAAGTTACAGAATATTTTCGAAAAAGGGAGAAAAAAAAATGGAATGATCGCACGGAATTGGCTCTTGATGAAAAAGTTTTCGGAAATAAGAAATTCGCCGAGTTTTTTTTTTGTTGAATATATGTTAGCCTAGCTTCTGTCCAAATTTGAGGAAAATAGAACAAATTCCCTTTGAGTTGTAGCTCTTTAAAGTGTCTCCAACAAGCGAAAAATTAACTTTGAGAAAACAGCGCTTAAAAAAACATATCGCTTCATAAACAAACTCCGCCCACGAAAGTTATACAGTCCTTTCTCCGTCAATTTTCACTATTTTTCGATAATTGTTTTTTCCGATGAAAATTCATTCTGTAAACTTTATTTTGACGCAAAAAAAAAAAAACATTCAATAAATTTTCGATCTGAAGGTACTCTGTAACCTTAACGAGGCTTTAAACAAAAAAGAAATGTCCCATTCACAAAAACAAGCTGTTATCACACTTATTGAAAAGAAAGAAAAGGATAGAAATTACTTAGAAAATTGGAGACCAATATTATTGATCAACCTAGATGCAAAAATTGCATCTAAAGTAATTGCAACTAGAGTCATTAAAGTCCTCCCAGAAATAATTCACTGTAACCAGACGGGTTATGTTAAGGGTAGGTTCATTGGTGAAGTAGCAAGATCATTTATAGATGTCATGGACTACACAAAGAAGCAAAATATACAAGGTGTATTAGTTTTAATCGATTTTGAGAAGGCCTTTGACAGCATTGATTGGGACTTCATATTAAAATGCTTAGATGTTTTTGGTTTCGGACCTAGTTTTAAAGGATGGGTAGAAACATTCTATAGAAATATATCTAGCTGCGTGATAAACAATGGAATGTGCACATATTTTGAGAAGTCAGACAAGGTGACCCGCTGTCGCCATATCTCTTTATCATTGTAGCAGAAATTTTAGCAATTGCGATTCGAAGTAGAACAGATATTCAAGGACTTAAAATAGGGCCAGAAGAGTTTAAAATTGTACAATATTTTCACCGGTCCCACTTGCACTTATATAATGAGAATGGGAGACCTGGCGTCCTTAGCAGTCTTAGCAGTGTACCAAGATCACAGGGACAGAACCGACACACCCCATACTCAACCCCAGATTCCGACCCGAAATAACATCCGATACCCAGACTCAAACAACATCCGATACCCAGACTCAAACCTGAGGGCGTAGAGGGGAAAACGCAAATAAAGCTCTAAAGGGAGTGAACTGCCAACGCGCAAATGGTAATATATGTGAGACTAAAGTATTAGCCCACAAACAAGCGGGTGCAAAACTATTAAGCCGCAAATATTAAATAAATATGGGACTAAACTGTAAAGCCACAAAAACAAAGTGGTCCAAAACTTTAACCCGCAAGTATTAACACACGTGGGACTAAACTGTTAACCCACAGAACAAAGCGGGACGAAAAACGTTAACCAGCAAAGATCAAATGATATGGGACAAAACTGTTAATTCACAAAACAAAGCGGGACGAAAAACGTTAACCCGCAAATATGAAATGTGGGACAAAACTGTTAACCCACAAAACAAAGCGGGACGAAAAACGTTAACCCGCAAATATCAAATGATGTGGGACAAAACTGTTAACCCACAAAACAAAGCGGGGCCAAAACTATTAACCCGCAAATATTAAATCATGTGGGACTAAACTGTTAACCCACAAAACAAAAGCGGGGCCAAAACTGTTAACCCGCAAAAATTAAAATCATGTGGGACTAAGCTGTTAACCCACAGAAAAAAGCGGGGCCAAAACTATTAACCCGCAAATATTAAATCATGTGGGACTAAACTGTTAACCCACAAAACAAAAGCGGGGCCAAAACTGTTAACCCGCAAAAATTAAAATCATGTGGGACTAAGCTGTTAACCCACAAAACAAAAGCGGGACCAAAACTGTTAACCCTCAAATATTAAATAACGTGGGACTAAATGTCATAAAACGGGGCCAAAACTCAAACAAAGACAGAAACGACGGGTCGCCACTCTCCGGGTATGGGGATAAAGGGAAAGTCGCATTAATAACCCCGGGAGGGAAAGGGATCTAAAACTTTAACAAAACCTCTAAAACTAAGACTAAACCCGGGGAATGGCAGCCCTGGCGCCCGGTAATCCGAGAGGGCGTTGTAACCCCTCCAGGCACCGCCATTATAAAACGACCCTAAGTGACGTGAAAGAACTAAGGAGCCAACCCAAGGGAAATGGAAACAGCCCCCCCCCCCCCCATAAAAGGGAGTAAAATGCGAGGGCACTATGACAAAGGGAGGACCCATGGGACAATACAGAAACTTGTGAAAGAGCTAGGGGCGTGCTAGCAAGGACTTGTGAAATAAATAGCGAACAGCGAAAACAAGTTGACGCGAAAAGGTAAAAATAAGCTTGGAAGAAGGAGTAAAAACTCCAAAACAACGGGCAAAACGAACGAAATGCAAATAGGGATAAACATGGCAAAAGCCACGGCATGACAATAAAAAAAAAAAAACTAAAGGGCGAGTGAAGCGGCCGCGTGGAAAGCAAATGAAAACCCCAAGGGGGAAAACAAACTGGGCCGAGGCTACAGAAAGGCAAATTATGATACGAAAAACGAAACGACATAGGGAGAAACGAGAACCGAAGCACGACTGGGAGTGCTAAAGCAAAAACGGAAGATAAAGACGGAGCGGAATACCTCAATTTACTCTAAAGGTGGCGGAGTGGTACACGTCTTGGAGCGACAGCTGGAAACTGTTGGGGCTAATGAAGTACATCTTGGGCTGCAACGACGGCTTCTCGTTCTTGGCGAGGTCGTTGAACTTGAACTGCGATTTCTGGAGCGTGAGCCATATAAACGTACAGGACACGGACATGCGAGAAAGGAGAGCGTATGTAGAATGGATTCTCCTTATATACGCTTAAGTGAGACCGCTGGGAATGGTAAAAGCACTTGGAATAGTATTTACATATAATGAAACTGAACAATTGCAGAACAATTTTTTATGACAAATTAAAAGATATTAGGCTACAGACGCGGCTGTGGCTTTACAGATGTCTCTCGCTGTTATTAAATCCTTTTTGCTTTCGAAGATGATATATGTGTTCTCAGTTCTCAGTTCTTTTTCTCAGGGTTCTGCACCATGGAAAGCCTATATTAATTGCCACTAGAGAATTACGGAGGAACTTTTTATATTTAGATGTAATTACGACGTTAAAGATTACAACATTCATTCTACTTTTTACAGTGAATTTCTCCAATGGTGGCCTGACTTTAGAAATTTTTTTTTTTTTCTACTAAGCCTCTTATATCTGAAAGTATAATCTGGAACAATAAGTTAATTTAAATAGAAGGTAAGAGCATATACTACGAGAATTATGTTAAAGTTGGAATTATTTTTACCAACCAGATGCAGTTTAATAAGGATAACGTGGAATCATATAACATTGCAAAAAGGGAAGGATTACGTCACACAAACTTTTTAACGTGGTCAGGGATTCGATGTGCTATTCCTCCCCACTTAAAAGTTTTGGATGCAAATGAAAGTGACATACATTCACTATAATTTCATTATGAAGGAAAAATATTTCATCCAGTAATATGTAAAAGTAAACAATTTTATGAATTGCTAATTTCAAAAAGGGCAACTGTATCAACTGTATTAAACTGTATTAAACTGAAAGAGGATTTTGGATTAGATGATATAACAGTGTCGAATGTTTTCATTAATTTAAAGTCTGTTTCATCTGAAACTTTTGTTACAAGCTTTCAATTTAAACTGTTAGATAATATTACATTCACTAATACGCGACTAGCTAAAATAGGTTATATTCCATACGATACTTGTACATTCTGCGAAGTTGAATCAGAAACGGTGTATCACGTATTTTAGCAATGTCCTTTGACATATCTCTTTTGGGAAAACTTTTAAAATTTCTGGTTCGTACTTTCAGGCCAACGCGAGGAGCTTACGCTACAAGACGTATTTATTGGGAAATTAGAAAAAAAAGTGAATTGTTCAATTATTTTTTAATCCTTGCAAAATTGCACATTTGGTTGTGTCGGAAACATTCAAAAATTCCAAATTTTGATATATTTAAAGAATTAGTTGACTTGAAATATAGAACTGATAAATATATAGCAGCAAAAAATAACACGTAGAAAAAATTTCAGGCAAGATGGCATTTTTACATAATAAATAACAACTAGATCATAAGTCAGCACGTGTAGGATAACTATTGTACATGTACAATAGATACATTGATAAGATGTTAAATTGAGAGTCTTTGTAAACATTTTTGTATGAAAAATAATGGCAATAGTTATGTGGAAAATAAAAGCGTTGTCAAATATCAATTTTATGAAAACCAGAATTTTTGACAGATTTTCAAAAATTAACCGTTTCGAGTGGAATTGTCCCAAGCGAAAATAAGGCCAAACTCAAAAACAAAAAACATGTCTTGGTACATAACTTAGCCAGATATGACTACATTCGTCGGAATAAGCAAAGTTCTTCTACGATGTTATGAAATAAAATTTTTCATTGGGTAAATTGAATGGGAAAATTTAAGAGCGCAATATGTACATCGTATTTATCGTCAAAACATGACCTTTTTTTACAATAACTGTGCGAATTCCCGCACGCTGATTGGCTCATTTCTATGGTCGATAGGAATATAGACCATGAAAATGACCTAACAGGTAACGCAACGCGTTGAGTTTTGTCAAACTTTTGGCGCTGCAGGTTTTTCAAACAGTGAAAAATGCTCTTAAAACTGGAATTCTTCAATGAGAAGAATGCTCTCTCGTCAGTTAAATTTAGTTTACATTCAGCTTAACTTGCCTGGAATTAAGTGCGAAGCAAAAAGGACAAACAACTTGTCGTAGTTTCACGGGAAAATCCACGGAATCAGTCGCCGACTCCCAAAATAACTAAAACTGAGTTGAAAACAACATGGAGCAAAGATTCATGCATCAGATTATTCGAAGACATTTCAAAATTGAAAAACGTTAGTTTTGTAAATTGTGCCTAGTAATTTTATATTTGACTTTGTGTGAGGTTATTGTGCTCTATTTTGCGATTATCGCCGAGCGCGATTCTCTAAAATTTGCTGAATAACGGCTATTTGCTGTGCTGTGTTAATATAAAAACATTCTAGCGATGAATTAAGCCGAAGAGAATTTTTGTGTGAGCCTTTTCCGTTTCATAATTTATTCACAATAAAAATTAAGGCTTTTATTATTCCCCACGCAAAAACATTTTGCAGCAGTTTGTCAGTGTTAGGTTGTTTATCTTTATTTTCTAAAATGATTCGGCGCTCCAAGTTATTCAAGTTTGTTATTGTAAAGAACAAATCGACCGCATTTGTTCATGGTCTGTACTCCATACGCCATAAAATGTTCAAACCTTGGCAGTGAAACCACTAGCCGTTCCACTTGAGCTTTGAACATTTTATGACGTCATTTCTATGGTCAATAAGAATACAAACCATGAAAAAGTGCGGTCGATTTGTTAATTAACCTTCACTGTAAACGGCAAAGAAGTGATCAGCGTTTTCAAGTAACACTCGCTAATTCTGATTTTTTGCGGCTATGATCCAAACTTTAAGCCTCCTGGTAAGCATAAAACTCAAGTAAAATCATCAGATCAGAAATAAGCGGTGTTTTCTTGCAAGCAAGTACGTATTTTAGCGTGAAAACATTTGCATAAATTGAGTTTATTTTTCTAACAGTTGAAATATTTTCATTTACATTCATTTTGTAAAATTGTGAACAGAAAACAAGATAGGTTACTCGCCCATCTATCAGTATCTATAAGTGTATCGTGTTCACGAGATTGAACATTATATTTCACCAGTACTTGAACTTTTGAAACACACGATAATCTCGAAATTACAACATCATTTCCTCCTCTAAGTTGTCCCGAACGAACTCGATTCCAATTGAATTTAAACTGAACTTATGTTGCTTAAATATGTGAACAAAAACAAAAGACTAATACAATAGACAGTAAGAATATTCGAAATACTACCAACGAAAGAATTTGCGAAAAACTGTTACGTAACCTAAACAAAGAAACCCGACATGTTTCAATTAAATCAATTCTCCGAATTCTCTCGTGTCCATTCCTCCCCCTCGTTGATATGATATGGCATATCAACGTAACGTTTTAAAGAGAGAATGTCCCTATATATCCTGTAATAATCTGATTGGAAATGTCTCTGTTCATCGTCGTCATAATCATTGTCCGCAACTTTAGACGAATTCTCTTGATACTCCTTTGCGTCCTCTAGGATAGTTCCAATTGGCATAGCTTTGAAATAGACCTTGTTAGTTGCCTCCTTCCGACTTGAACTTTAGCAACTCTGGCGTGTCCATCTTGTCCTGGGTAAACTTCGACGACCTTTCCAAGAGGCCACTGTCCTCGTGGCGTGTTGGGTGAAATCACTAGAACTACTTCTCCGACTTGAAAGTCTTGCTTGCCATCCATCCACTTTCTTCTGACATTGAGACTTGGAAGCCATTCTCGCAGCCATCGATGCCAAAAGTGCCTGACTAATTCCTGTATTCTCCTCCATCGTTTCTTGGGACTGTATGTAGTCTCGTCCACCGATTCTGGGGCAAACTGTCCACCAATCTGACCAATCAAGAAGTGGATGGGCGCTAATGGTACGTCATCATCCGGATTGGCGGACTGATAAGTGAGAGGCCTGGAGTTTAAACGCGCCTCTGCCCCTTTTAATGCTGTAGATAACTCCTCGTCAGTGATATCTGCGTTACTCAAGATTGCATACACAGCTCGTTTTGCCGCCTTGACCATTGTCTCGTGTACGCCACCAAAATGGGGTGCTAATGGAGGATTGAAGTGCCAAATAACACCTTGATTCGCTGTTGATGCACTGATTCTGTCTTGGTCAAGCACTTTAATTAATTCGCGCAATTCCTTGTTGGTTCTAACAAAGTTACCGCCATTATCAGATAACACTTCTCTGGGAAGACCTCTCCGATTGACCATCCTGTAGAAGGCGTTTAGGAAGGAATCTGTATCAGGACCATAGGCCATTTCAAGGTGAATTGCTCTCGTTGCTAAGCAGGTGAAAAAGCACAAGTAACGTTTCTGTCTCTTTGTTCTTCTTCCTTGGACAGTGATAAAAGGACCACCAAAATCTGCAGCTGTCTGGGCGAACGCTGGAAGTGCCACTCGGAGTCTAATCTTTGGAAGAGGGGTCATGATTTGCTTTGCAGCTTTGGCTTTTCGTCTTCTGCACGTGTTGCACACCTCCCATTCTCTAATTTCATCACGCCCAGATATTATCCAAAATCGGGTTGATAAGGCTGCCAACGTCTGATTTGTGCCACTTGCATGCTTACCTTTCTCATGATAATGCTTAACAACCAACTTTGTGACTTGGTTCTTGCGAGGCAGGATAATAGGAAATCGAGCATCTTGTGACAGGAACTCTGCATATTTAAGGCGACCATTACATCTTATCAGACCTTTTTCATCTAATCTTGGGTTTAACCCGAGTAATTTGCTGTTCTTGGGAAGCTCTTTTTGGCGGTGAAGTGCTGAATACTCCTCAGGAAAGGCCTCCTGTTGAGCACTTTTAATCGCTTACATCTTTGCGTCTTCAATTTCGCCAGGAGTCAGTTCACCACTTTCTTTCTTGTGAAGTCTGCAGTTGTCTATGAAACGACGAGCCCATGCATGAATTCTTGTGAATCTCTTCCAGCTTGAAAATCGCTTGGGATTCAAGCGCCACAAGTGTTCGTCTTCTTCGACTGAAATCATTGATCGTTCTTCACCAAGGTGATTTGCTCGTGTCGACGATACTCTGTTTGTCTTCTTGATTTCCGTTTGTTCAAATTTCGGATCTATGTCGACTCGATTGACAGGCCATTCAGATTCGTCTTCTCCCAGGAAATCTGGACCGTTCCACCACTTTTCGCTCTTAGCCAGTCCTGACAGTTGTAAGCCCCTGGTGACAAAATCAGCTGGATTTTCCTTGGTTGGAACGAATCGACACTGCTTAGGATTGGTAAGCTCTGGATCTCCCCCACGCGGTTCGCTACAAAAGGCTTGAATGAACGATTTCGTCCTCTAACCCACCACAGCACGTTCATACTATCAGACCAGGAGGTTGCTTGATCCAGAGCACTGTTCAACGTTTTGGAAATTGATTCTGTCATCCTCAACCCGAGAACCGCTGCCATCAATTCTAATCTCGGGATACATGTCGTAGAAAGCGGCGCCACTCTTGTGTTGGCGGCGACTAGCCTTTTTGATGTCAGTCCACTCTTGTATTGTACTCTTGAGAAGACAGCGGCTCCATAAGCGTCTTGTGAGGCGTCCACAAACGTATGCAGAGTTTCTGAAAGCAATTCCTCTTCTTGTCCTAAGCGTAGACATCTAGGAACTTTGATCTCGGGTAGATCCTCCAATTCACTGAACCATTTCCGTGCTTTGTTAGCCAAGTCTCCTCATAAGAGCTCGTCCCAGTCAAGACCTGCGGCCCACATCTCCTGCAGAAGAACTTTCGCGCGAATAATAAATGGTGCTAAGAAACCAGCT
This sequence comes from Cladopsammia gracilis, assembly GCA_022457155.1. NCBI lineage: Eukaryota > Metazoa > Cnidaria > Anthozoa > Scleractinia > Dendrophylliidae > Cladopsammia > Cladopsammia gracilis. Next base: position 642,797 of record JAJGOT010000229.1, read on the forward strand.
GGATCGAACAACGTGGCGATCTTCTTCAGAAAGTTTCGTTTGGTAAGTTCCAAGCCTTTCTCTGGAGGATTTCCCTTGAATGTAAACACGTCTTCGTCTGGTAAGCACTTAACTCCAAGCGTCTTCACCATTGGTACTCCATCACTGTCAAGGTGAACTTATGATGCTCTTTTTTCAATCGGAATCCTTTCAAGAAGTTTGGATGAGTTTGACAACCATTTCCGAGCGCGCATGCCCGCCAAGGCCCACAGCTTGTCTAACTCTTCGTATAGTATTATGGCCTGATTCTCGTCGGACACCGAGTCCATACTATCGTCCATGTAGGTAGATTTGAGCACCGTTTCGGCGGCCATTGGGAATTCAACCTTATGTTTCTCATCATGTGTTTGAGCCACAAATTGAGCTTGAAATGGCGACGAGTTGACTCCAAACACAACTCGGTTGAACTCGTACTTTTCAGGTTCCTTCCCTTGATCCAAATATCTCCACAGGAAGCGCAGATATGGTCGGTCTTTTGGCGCGACTTCAATTCTCAAATACATCCCACCAATGTCACAAATTAACGCTACCGGGTTTCTGCGGAAACGGAGTAACACATCGTTCACATCTTTCTGTAACTTTGGTCCTTAGTAAATAGAGTCATTCAAGGAGATTCCTTTGCACTTGGCAGACGCGTCAAATACGATACGAGTTTTTGTTGTAGCTCTATCCGGCCTGACAACTGGAAAGTGAGGCAAGTACCACTTCTTTGACGGTTTCGTCTCGGCTGGTTCTATCTTGCGAATGTATCCCTTCTCAAGGTACTGAGTGATGCTGTTTGAGTAGGCTTCTCCAATCTCTGGACTCTTCAATAACCGCTTTTCAGTGTTAAACAGTCGACGCAACGCCATGTCGTAATTGTCTGGTAGTTCAGGCTCGTCATTCTCCCAGGGAATATCCACTTGATATCTTCCTTCCACGTACTTAATGGACTTCTGAACTTTATCTAAGGCTAACTTGTCATCCGAATTGAGGACTTGCGCATCCTTCAACGTCCCAGAACTTTCTACGTCCCAGAATTTTCGAAGCGGGCCACTAATCTCATGTGAGTCTTTTCGATGTTCTCGGATAAAGTAAGTTTGCACGAAACTCGTTTGCAAGTCTCCACCCTTCAGGCCATTAGGAGGCCCAACACACGTCCAACCCAAGGGAGTTAGTCTGGCTAAGGGCTCGCCTGGTCTGCCACGAACGTCCTTAATCGAGTAGTGTAGATCGGCGTAATCGACCCCTATTAACATGTCCACAATAGGGTTAGGTCCAGAATCCGGGAACTGTATATTCTTCAAATGGGTCCACTGCACACTTTCCCCAGTCGATTGCTTCCATGTTTCCTGTGACCTTCTCTGCTGTGAATGCACTGACGGTTGTCTTCACGCTAGCGTCCAAACTCTCGAGTTGAACTGTAACTGGCTTAGTTTCGAAGGTCTCGATCTGTCCATTTAGAACGTTAACGGTGACTATCTGTGGCTTTCCCTGCAGACCAAGGTTCAGCTGCTACATCAGCGTTAATGTACGTCTTTGTTGAGGCTTCATCAAGTAACGCATTTGCTTTAATTTTGCGGTGACCATTCTTCAGAACTACAGGTACTGTCCGCAATGCTAGAACGCCTGTTTGTGCGGACTCGGCTATTGTTGTGGTGTGCGATCTCTCTGGTTGACGATCACCAGACTCCTCAGGGGGTAAGTGGACTAGTAGATTTCTCTTGGAATCAGCATTCATTTCCCTGCTTGCACCAGTTATGCCACGAATTGTTCCGTTTTCCTCTTTTGTCTGCTGGATATCAGCCTGCTCACTTCGATCTACATGTGCTTGATCCCGGCTTTCTGAGTCCCGTCTTTCTGAGTGTAATAATCTGTTGTGGGTGTCCTTGCAATTGTTAATTCCGCATGTTCTACTTCTAATACAAGTTTCTCCACGATGGTCCCCACCTAAGCAACGAAAACACAAGTTAAGACGTTTCGCGGTTTCCCATCTCTCTTGAGTTCCCATGGCTTTAAACTTCTCGCACCGCCAAGCTCCATGAAGTCCGTTGCAGACTTTACACGGACGAAATCCAGTCTTCTTTTGAGCTTCAGTTTTCTGATAACTCCCGAAGAAGGACCTTTCATTTTGTTTCCGGTTCCGGTTCCACTTTTGCTCACCGATCTTGTTTGCAGTGTTTATTCCACGGATGGTCTCCGAAGCCACTGTTTGGAATTCTACTTCTTGAACGACAAACTCCTTCAGTGTTTCCACCGATTCCCAGCGACCATTCTCATAAACCCACCGATGGTATTGCGTCAGCGTTGACTCATTCAACTTCTTGCACAAACTAAGGTACAACGTTCCCTTTCCCAGCTCCACATGGCGGTTCGCCTCCTTAAGATTCACCACAAGGACGTCCAACAAGTCTGCAAACCTCTCCATGTCTGTTGCATTACCAGGACGAACTGACGTAAACGTTTCCAATTCTTCTGGATGGAGCGCTATCTTTCGTCTTTGTCTGCCAAATTTCCTTTCAAGTCTCTCTTTCGCTGCTTCATAAGCCGCCGCAGAATGTCCTAATGTTTCTACAGCTTTGAGTGCGTCGCCAGATGAATATTGTCGAAGTTGCAGCAGCTTGTATTCTGGTGTCGCTGGTGCTTTGTCAATACATGCCATGAAAGCTGTTTTCCTTCCTTCATACATTTTCTTGTCGGCACTGAACACCGGAATGGAAACGCGTTTTAACTGGCTCCACATATCTCGACCGATGGGCTGTGAAGATTTTTCTACTCCGGTTTTCGGGCCTTCGAAATTCCACTTCTCTTCTTCCAGTTCACGATGCAATCGTTGTTCCTCTTCAAGTTACCTTTCTTGATACTGGCGAGTCATGTCTTGTAATTCTTGTTTGCGTTTGAGTTCTTCTTCTCGGGATTTTTCAGCACTTTTCCGCACAATGATTTCTTCGATTAGGCGCCGGCGAGTGCTTTCCGATGCATCAGTTGCCAAACTCGATAATTCATCTTTTCGGCCGTCCAAATATTCGTGTGCTTTCCCGTTTGCCTCCGAAAATTCTTCTTCTATATTGTCCATTTCCTCGCCGACTTTCTTTCGTTTCCTCTGTCCTTTAACCGTGAATACTCCTCCGAAAGCTTCGACATTGTTTCAATCGCATGCTCTTGTACTTCGCTTAACTGTTGACACAGTTCTTTGACTTGTCGTCGACTTGGGTAATCTTCTTTATCGACGAGACGAAGCAGCTTGTTTTTGACTCTCGTAAAAGATGATTTCGCTCTTGCTTTTTCCTGCTTAAGGTCCTCGATTCGCTCTTCGGTTTCGTCGTTCACTTCACCCGCGCTCACGACTTCTGTCGAATCACCGTTCACCGACATGACAGCTTGACCCGCGTTGTTTAAATCTCGTTGTCCAGAGAACCTTGCTCTGCTACCAAAAAATGTTCACGAGATTGAACATTTTATTTTACCAGTACTTGAACTTTTGAAACACACGATAATCTCGAAATTACATCATTTCGTCCTCTAAGTTGTTCCGAACGAACTCGATTCCAATTGAATTTAAACTGAACTTATGTTGCTTAAATATGTGAACAAAAACAAAAGACTAATACAATAGGCATTAAGCATATTCGAAATACTACCAACGAAAAAATTTGCGGAAAAACTGTTACGTAACCTAAACAAAGAAACCCGACATATTTCAATGAAATCAATTCTCCGAATTCTCTCGTGTCCATATCGTACCTTGAGAGCCCCCTCCTGTACAAGAAATGACGAGAAGGCCGCCAAAAATCAACCGTCAAAACCGTAGAACTTTGCTCGCACCTTCGGTGATCTTTCAAATACCATAACTGTCAGGCAATATACGAAGGTCTTGAATTGCAAGCATGACTACGTGTGGTTATGCCCGGGGTTTTGTACGAGGATGCTCCGCCCCAAGGTCCAAACCTTTACCCTTTCATAGACCGTTTTTGACAGAAAAGGTACCCCAGCCCTTTCATTTACCTTTCAATAAAAATGGTCCCTTTCATATTGCCTTTACGTGCGTCTGTTTGATATATTTTGAAAGGCCTTTTTTTATAATACGCAAATGGCAGTTTTCCCTACCTTTTTTATATTTCAACTCGTGTTTTTCACCCACCCTTTCCTATACTTCATGAAAATCCTACCCTTTCATATACTTAAACTCGTGAAATCCCTACCTTTTCATATACCTCCAGCCACCCCTTTCGGGCGGAGCACCCCCGTATCGCCCATTATAGGGACTAGGGAGTACCCCACTCTGGGTGGTTATGTGGCATTTGTTGGAGGAATTTATGGCTGGCGCTCAAACAATCCTGCAAATGTTCAATGCGTTACAATACACATGTGCAAAAAGGATAGGATGTGATCACCAAATGACGTAAAACAAAAGATTCAAAAGACAATGAACTAGGCCCTTCCCGATTATGCTAGCATTTTTTGGCATTATTTGGTTAAACAAGCAGTTTTTCACACTTTTTCTGTAAAAAGAATTGCTAACATTATTTAGCATTTTGCATAACTTTGATCTAGATTTCAGCACTCAAAAGATTTTAAATACTAAATATTAGAATTCAAAAGCATTGTGATGATTTGCTTTTGTGTTTGAGAGAAGGATTTCTGTAACTGAAGAACGAACCGATGGGAATATGAACTGACTCGAAAGACGTCTGGACCTAGCTGGTCAGCGGTTAACTTTCGGAGGCCGTTCATGCGCTTGCTTTAAACAAAATGGCGTCGGCCAGTGACACGCCATCTCGAAACGTGCAGCTCATAGAAGTAAATTCTGACGGAGAACATAAACCACTTCAATGATAGCTCGAGATCGATCTTTAGAATCAACCAGTGGAAATTACAAGCGGAGAGGAATCAGCGACACAACGAAAGTCCCGTTTTATAAACAAAATTATTAAGCACTTTTCACTTTATTCAGTTGCTGATGAGCACACATGATGCCTGAGTTTGTACGTTTTGCTTGAAATAATACAAATCATTTTCTGGAACCAAAGGAGCATTATTTTGAGAATGGAGCATAATTTGATCATTTTTTTTACGTAAAACGATAATTGCTAGGAGCATAAAATGCCAGTTTTGCTAGCATAATCGGAAAAGGCCCTGCAAATGTTCAGTGCGTTACAATGCACAAGTGCAAAAAGGATATGGTATGATCACCAAATGACGTAAATCAAAAGATTCAAAAGACACTGAACATTCCGCAACATCATGAAACACCCTAATTTTGAAAAGACTTACAAAAAAATTGAAAAAAAATAGCTGGATAATGTATGCTATTCCTTAAGGAAGTCTGTTTTTTTGGCTATTGTTCTCTTCTTTAATGGCGCGTATGCATAATTAATGTGTTGGGTTATACGGAAATCTTGCCCATTTTTCTGCACCAAAGAACATATGGATTTTCATCTTTTTCAACCAACAAAACGGCAATACAGTCAACATTTACACGATCCAGCTTAAAAACGTTTCTTTCGAGAAAGTTTCACAATCAATACCAAGAATCTTTGCGCTCCCAAGTTATCACGCCATTGGCGGACGCAAATCTAGAATAACCTTCAAATTTTTCACTAAAATTATTTTTCATGACAGGACAAGACCGCAACAATAAGACGAAACACTAATGACGTTTTTAGTTTTTTGCAACCTTTTCATTTTGACTTTTTTGAGAAATAACAACGTAAGTAGAGTTTTGTTCTACCCACAACGTTTTTTAAACTTAAAGAACAATTTTTAGAACAAATTTTACCATTTTTTTAGTTACGGACGACCCCGCATTTCGACACATGTTTTTGGTAAGTTTTGTACGCAAAATTTTACTTCCTTTTAGTTTTTGTAACTAATCCAACCCCCCCCCCCCCCCTCTATACCCCCTGCCTATAATATCAGTTCATGCAATTTATCCATTGGTTTTCCTTTCCTTTTCTCTTAAACAAGGACTCGACACGGGAATGTCGGGCAAAGGTCCGGTGCCGGACGAGAAACATTCCTGCGCAGTTGTGCTTTGCCCCTCACGAATCACAACAATCAAAAGAGCCATAGATGTTGTTGCATCATTTATTTCTAACCCGGGTTACACTTTTTTTCTGTCTTTCCTAACTCGTCAACGCAAGTGGTAATCTACAACTACCACCACAAAATGACAAGATATCATAAGCTCAAGACTCCAGATGTCAACTAAATATTTCCCTATAAACAGGATAAATTTTCACTTTTCCTTTTCTTCTTTTCCTCTCTCCCTCTTTTCCTCCTCCATTTTTTGTTTTTCTCTTTGACACCTCAACCTACATTTAAACACAACATTTATTAGTGATTTTCATAAGGACATTTTAACCTAATAAATTTATTAACTCCGAAGACAAATTTGTCGATTTCCCCCCTAATGAATTGCTATATAACCCCTTGAAGAAAAGGGTTGTCTTCCCTTCACAAATGCTAACCCCTTGGAGCAGAGAAGCCATTCCCATAGACTCAACCCTAAACCTTAAGGCCCATTTGCCATCCCCCTAGCACAGGGTAACTTTCCCTCATGAAAAACTAACCCGTACCCATTAGGGTGTAGAAACCACTCCCCTAGACCTAACCCTAACCGAAAAACAGGTTACCATTCGCCAAACAAAATGCTACCCCCTAGTAAATGGCTTTTTTTGTTTGTTTTTTTTAGATTAGGAAAAGGGTTAGGGTTAGTTTGCCATCCCCCTAAAAAAATCCTAACCCCCTAATACAGGGTTACTTTCCCCTTATAAAATGCTAACCCATGGGGCCTAGAAGCCACTCGTCTGGACCTAATTCTAACCCTTAAAATAAAATTGCCTTTCCCCAAATCAAATGCTAACTTCTGAGAAAGGCTATCTTTCCTTTAATCATATGCCAACCTTTAAAGCACCGACTGATTGATAACACATTTTACAATTTTTTCATAATTTTAATTTAAATTTTTGTTCCTTTATCCCATTGAGGTTGTAGTATGCTGCTTTGCAGAAGTCGCTACCTCAATTAACAACTAATTTAACAAACTAATATTTGTTTTTGTTTGCACCACTCACAACTGCTCCCACCCATACACCTTTTATCAACCTCCTTAATTTATTCCATTGATACAAATCAATGTCATGTTGGGAACCCCTTTTTATGAAGATCCCATTCTATAGCACCTAAAAATGCCGCAAAGGTTGCTAGATAACTACCAATTTTTGTATTTTTTAATAAAACAAATTTCTCAAACTCATTAATTATTCATACAGTTTGAACAAATAAAATCATAAGCGTGACGGTTATTGGCCACTTCGAAAAATACCATAATAATCTTTTCTGTGCAGGCTCAGCCTCACGTTGGTGTAATTATTCAAGTCATTGTTAGAATGTCACTGTGGAATTCAGAGTACATCTGGGAATGCATTGTGTGTTCTTATACAAATGTGCACCGTATGAAAATTGCCAGGAAGTTGAAGCTTTTATTAGCACGTGCAGTTCGTGCTGAAAACAAAAGAAATTGGAAAACTGAGGCTTACATCGACCACCACCCAAACTTGTACTTTAAAGAGTATTATGATATTTTTCCGAAGAGGCTTATTTGAAAACCCGATATTAATTAGAGTAGATTTTGGCGATTATTCCTTCGTTTTCTATCCATTGAAAGGTGACGTCAACGGGACGATTCGCAACGACGATTTTTAGCGCAACAAAGCCAACAATTACATTACATTGATAGTTTACCTACGCATTCGTAGAACTCAACACGCATGCACATGTCTCCAAAAAAATCCACTGGATAGACTCGAATGTACCTAGCTTCTATAGGTTTGTTGTTGGGGGATGGGAGATCATTATACACAATAGTGTTTTTGTCTGAGTTTCCTTGAAATACCTGTGGTGCGCAAACAAGATACACATAAGGTGCTGTTACACTAGGCAATGATTCGTGCAACTTGTCTCGCAACAACTAAAAACCGTGCGTTGCGGTGCTGCGAGACAGGTTGCACGAGAGGTTACACTAAGCTATGTTTCTTGCAACTTGTCTCGCTCTCGACGGGAACAAACAGCGCAGAGGACTGGCACGAGGTTATAAAATTGCCGCGAAAATTCAACATGGCGGATCGTGGAAGAATGTCTAGAGCTACAGAACGTTATTATTTTGCTTTTCCGGTGCTTAAGCGATGACAAAGACGAGCAAATTTTAGTCAAGAGAAATCACGTGAACTGGGTCAGGCCCTGGTTGGCAAAAAAAGAAGAAAGAGGGGTATTTCATTAGCTAGCGAGACAGCTTGCTTTGGAGGATGATGTGCAGGTTACAAAAAATTCTTTCGAGTCAACAGTGAAAAGTTCCAGATTTTCCTTGATAAAGTTTCGGACCGAATAACTAAGGAAGGTACAAACGTCGAGACAACAACGCCAAGCGCAAAAAGGAGCAATTTAATTTGCTGATGTCACAAAACGTTGCGACACACTTTACAGGAAGCATGTTACATTAGGCAACGCTTGAAAAAATCGTTGCATCGTTGCGAGAATCGTTGCGAAAAGTAGAACCGAGTTCTTCGATTTCAACGATTGCAGCAACAAAAAATTCCGAAAAATGTTTGTTTCAAGGTAATTTACACTAGGAAATTTTTCACGCAACTTATGTCGCAACATAATAGTGAGACAAGTTGCACGAGACATTGCCTAGTGTAACAGCGCCTATACTCTATTATTATTTGACATAGCATTCTAGTGTACAAATTCGCATCAAAACAAATGCAAACATGACACTCTTCTAACCGCGCGCTAAGAAAAACAGTGTCAAAAACTTAGTTTTAGGAGAAGATTACTGTTGTGTTACAAACAATTTATTTAGCGAAACGTTGTGTTATACGGCTGGGCATTTTTAAGAGTCAGATTTTTTTTTTCTCGCCTAAGGGCTCGAAAAAATAAAAACTTACTCGTAAAAATACTCAGCCGTATTACACAACTTCACGCTGAAAAACCTCCATGTAATTATTTTTATTCTACGGTTTGACTGTTGTAGAGAAAAAGAATGGTAGGGTAAGACAAGACCATCCTTAACATATCTTTTTCTGTTCTGTGGCTTAATGAACTAGGTCTGGTTGTTTAAAAAAATCCCGGTAATCTGAGTTTGGAGTCGACATCTTTTATTTCGACTTTGATTATCGGAAGGTGTGCGAAAAAAATTCAACTGAAGTGGGATGATAATTAATGAATACTTTTAACGTTTTAACGAGTTATGGTAGGAGAGAGCTGCTATGAAGCACGTAAATCTCAAATAGACTTCGTTATTGTTTGGCAAGTAAAAAGTTATTAGTAGGCAACAATACCGTAATCTTATTTGGCAACAATTGACTGGAATTTGCCTAGAATATTAATTGCTGGCAAGAAATATTTATTTAAACAGCCTACCTTTTCCTGAAACAGAACGGATATTCTAGCGAATATAACGCCACGAACGCTGTAAGTTATTTTATAAGTTTTAACAAACTGGTTGTTCGTTGTATTTCGACCCTGCGTTGCAATTCTTCCAATTTTGCGCGTGCTTCCCAAATCAATCTACAACAGATGTAATGCAAAGAAATATAATAAATAAATAAATAAATAAATAAATAAAAGTCGTTTAATCCACTCTCTTGCAGGACATATACTGAATTAACAAGTGGTAATTACAATACAAGAAAGGGGTGTTTGCACGGCGGCCATGCTGGTGTTCAGGAACAATGGAAAAATTTGTTCTGAATAACAACATGGCTGCCGTGCATACGCCCGTAAGTAACGATCTAAAACGGCTCTCTTGACCACACCGCAAAGAAGCAATTCAAAACTCAAACTTGTGCTTGGTTCCCAAATAAATCTAAAAACATGTAGTGCACAACAAGAAAAGAGAGCAACACACAAAGTGATTTAATTGTGGTACTAGAATGGTGTTCATAATGCTCGTAAAAAAAATCTGAATTAGCACGCACTGGTTACACAGCTCAATATAAATAAGGTTTCCTTTGCTTCATTACCTGTAGATAGTGATCAATCGTATTGTCATTTTTGTTGGCACACCAGGCTCCGAATCCTTTACTGAATTTACCTTTGTAATTATTTAGTCTTCCTTCTGAAGCTCCGTACCATCTAAGACAATATGGGAGCAATGGAATACATTTTTTTAAAGTATTTTAAATATATATCACTTTGCAAATTAAAAACAGGTATTTGATTTTCAAATCCTTCTAAAAGGCCGATAATAACTGGCATGATAATTTAGTTGTGAAACCAGGCTCGATTCCTGTCAGGGACTCAGAATTGCTTTTTGTCCCACGCTCGTGAGATGATGAACATTTTAGTAATAAGAAAAGTCTTTCAAAATAAGAGAGAAAACCTCCCATCGGGAATCTCAATTGACAAAGAGGCGGATATGGGGACGAAACAACAAAGTACAGATGTCCATGGTGCATGGAGATTGTCTACAACTTGAAGAAAATTTACTACTGTTTTCAGGCTCTTCACTCATGTCTTGGAAACAATATTATTAAATTACCTTCGAGAAATCGTGTGTTGTCATTTTATCACTGCCTTGATATTTTATTATTTTGTGTGAACAAAGGTACTGATTCGGATATTTAGTGACAGTTTGATCAACGCAACAAAGTCTCAGTAGCAGAGCTCCTTTAAGATCCAAGGTACTTTGCAACTAGATGTCCATGCTAAGTCATGGAATGACATTAAACTGTATTCAGCTCTTTGTTGAGCATTCGGCAATTAAAATGTATTTTCCGCTGGTATTCCAAGTAATTTATGCTGCTTGTTTAGCTTTATCACCTGCCGCACCCTCTATTGTGTATTACACACGTCCTATTGGTCAGCTTTCTAGTACTTATAGACCTTGGCCTATTCATGAATTTCATTCACGCTTGCGGTTCCACACAGTTTACACATCCCTTTACCCCACCCCCCACCCCACCCCCCCCCCCCCCCCGGGTTTATGTTTCGCTTTATTTTGTAGGCCGTAGAGACGCTACTGGCGGCAACTTCCGTTGCTACAAATGCGGAAGACTTGGGCTTTGGGCTAAGGACTGCAAACTCGTGTCTTGGCAAGGAGGTTACCGGTCCCTTAGCTGCAATACATACCCTGGACGCTAATATAACAAGCCGGTTGAAAGCGAATCACTTCAGTTTCAATCAAAGCGGCGAAGAGGACTTGGCACAGGTAGAGGATGTGATGAAGAAATATGAATTCGGAAGCGGACAGGTTTGAGGTGTTAAGGGTAGTCTAAAGAAAAATCTAGGGTTTTGGAGATCTATTGGTGCTCCGATTTTTATTTTGACAACCATTGGCAAAGGCTATAAATTACCGTTTACTAGATTCCCATTGTCTGAAAACTAAAAAACATAGTTCCGCGCTACTGCATGCTGAATTTGTGAATCAATCCGTCATTGAGCTAGCTAATTCTGGTCAAATTCGCAGGTAGATCAGCAACCTTTAGTTGTTTATCCCTTGTCAGTATCTATATAGCCATGGGGCGAAAGAGGCTAATTCTGGATTTATGCCACGTTAATAGGACGTTAAGTAAACACAGGGTCAAATATGAAGATTGGGAAGTCGCTATCGCTTATTTTACCAAGGTTCGTGCATGTTCTCTTTCGATTTAAAAAACGGCTATCGCCATATCGATATCTCACAAGAACACCAACCCTATCTGGGATTTTCCTGGCGAGATCCTGAGTCCTATAATGATATATATTATATTTTACTGTTCTTCCGTTTGGGCGTTCAACAGCTCCTCATATATTTACAAAGGTTTTAAACTTTAGAGAAACACTGGAGTATACAGGGGATCTACATATCCATTTTCTTGGACGACGGTCGGCGACAGTCCAGTATACTGAAGGTTGCCGCGTTAAGGCCCTGGCTGTAAAGCAGGATTTATGTAATGCGGGTTTTGTAATTTATGACGAGAAACCGGTATGGGACCCCATTCAAATATTGGACTGGTTAGGCATAACCTTGAATTCCGTATTGGGTACTTTAAAATTGTAGGTAGAAGAATTACAAAGATTATTGATACCATAGTCAATAACGACCGTGTAATTCTCACTGATTAATTAATAATTAGTAATTCTCAATAATAGAACGTGTAATTCTCACTGATTTAAAGTTTTCCGCTAGAGACTTAGCTTCCTTCATCGATCAAATTATTTCTACGGCATCAGCAGTGGGCAACTTTGGTAGGATAATGACCAGTCATTGCATCATGTCTATTTTGTGTCGAGATAAGTGGGATTCCATATTTCTGCCTTGATGCTTACTGCAAAGAGGAATTATATTTTTGAAGGAGAAGCTGGTTAATATCAATAGCAGATATTGCTTTGTAAGTAAAGATAATATTTATTTTGTATATTCAGATGCCAGTGCTACTGAGGGTGGTGCATTTGTTGACCCAAACAATGAATTTGTGTGTCACAAAACGTGGACGCAGGACGAGCGTTTTCAAGTACCACGTGGAGGGAGTTGTCCGTTATTGAATTTTCATTGCAATCTTTTGCCTTGAGTGCTCCAAGGATCGCATGTTAGTGGTTTACTGATAGCCAAGCGGCTGCTAAAATCGTTGAAGGGGGTAGCACGAAATTGGAGTTTCGCAAGATGGCCCGGAGTATTTTTAACATATGCACTCGATTGTATATCTATTTGGAGGTCCTACGGTTCCCTCCTACTGTTAATCAGCAAGTTGGGTTATATTAGTCGGCTAATTGATATAGATGATTGGCAAATTACATGAGTTTTTTCTACCTCTTGAGCATCGGTGGGGGCCCTAAAGTGTCAATTGTCTTACCAACTATTACAATCACAAACTCCCTAAGTTCTATTCACGGTGATGAAACCCATACACTGCGGATGTCGATCTTTTCGTTCAGCATCTCCGCGGTGAGAATTGTCGGGTGTTTCCCCCTGTTGGTATTATTCCGCGGGTATTACATTATATGGAATGTCAGTATGCTGTTGGTACACTTGTTGTACTCGTTGGTCTTCGGCTCATTACTGCTCATTAATTATGCATTTAAATATAATAGTTATCTCGTGGCCCACGGTATTCATATAGGGAAGGAGGTTTTAACGCGCGGGAGAAACTCTTATTCGCTTTTAGGGTCAGATCAATTCACAGGAGATATTGTCGTCCTAAGAATGGAATTTACTGCGTAATTTATTAGTAGAATTTATATGTTGTACGGGCACGGGCCTAGATAATGATTGCTCAATATATGCGGCACGGGCCCAGACTACGATCTATTGATTTGTGCGGCACTGGCCGAATATGGATTGGAGTTTACCGCGTAATTTATTATGAGCGAAATTTATATATGGCACGAGGCACGGGCCTAGATAATGATTTCTCAATATATGCGGCACGGGGCCCAGACTACGACCTATTGATTTGTGTGACACTGGCCGAATATGGATTGGAGTTTACTGCGTAATTTATTAGTGAAATTTATATATTGCACGGGCACGGGCCTAGATAATGATTTCTCAATATATGCGGCAGGGACCTAGACTATGATCCATTGATTTGTGTGGCACTGGCCGAATGGGGATCCATTTATTTGTGTGGCACTGGCCGAATAGGGATCCATTGATTTGTGTGGCACTGGCCTAATAGGGATTCATTGCTTTATGTGGCACTGGCCTGAAACAATGCCTTATCGATTTATGTAGCAGTGACTTGTTCGGAGGAGGCGGCACTTAACTTGTTGGCAGTTTTGTGCGCTCATGATTACGGGGCAGGATGTTCGGGTGTTGTTTCTAGTTCGTTTGTTCGTTTTCGTTCGTATGTTATGCTCTTGCTTTTTCAGACGTTTTCTTCAAGCAAAGGATGAAAGTGTTTTCGCAATTTTGCTTCACTGAGTGTTAATCAGGTGTTGGAGGCGATGTTGAAGTCCAGAGCAGATAGTACAGCCACATCTTCCATGCGTGTTATTAAAACATTTATGAGCTGGTGTAAAATAAGACGGATATATATAGGGAAGGGAACTACGTCTTTTTTAGTGCATCTGGTTCTAAATGCTGCCCTGTGAGTGTTTAAGAAGGTATTTGAATGTAGCCGGTATTAGCGATAGTAGTACTCTCCCGTTGTTTAGACCTCTCGTGTTTCACCGTAGTAACTCTAGTTATACCCTAGAAGTGGTAAGTTCTCTTACACTAGATGTAGGGAAGTTCTCCGAGATGCCTTAAGTCAGCTAGGTTATAACCCGCAACGATTATGGCCTTCATAGCCAAGGATCTGGCGGTGTTACATCCGCGGTGTGTATAATGTAATTTCTGGCGTTTGAGCAACGTAGTCAACGAGTTAGACGGAATTTGATGTTTCTACGGCACGGGAACAGCAGGGGCCGGGCATTATTGTTGTAGTGCATTGTGGGTAGCATAACTTCGTTATAAGCGAAGTATCGTACGTGGTTAATAGTCATTCTAGGCCTGCAACATTCAGCTTCAGTATTTATTTATTTATTTTTCTTACTGTGTAAGAACTTAGGCGCATTTTGTACTTATTGTGTAATACTTATATAGGGCCTCGTAGGATGGGCTACAGAGTTTGAGCCATGGATCCTACCCAGATTTCCTGCCGCATATTTTTCCCCAAAAGGGGTTTTTTGGGTGACAGGTTTTTTCTGGCCTCCGTTTAACCGCAGTTTCTTTGTATGTGAGTGGTTGCTCAGCTCTGGTTCGTCATTAGCATTGTATTATATTCATTTTATGGATTTTGACTACACTTACCGTTAAATTGTATTGTTGTACTCACATTATATTAAATATGTTCGTAAATGCCGTTGGTGTCGGGCCGAAATGCAGCAAAATCAATCTATTGGAGCGTATGATGTGTGGAGTTGAAATGTAGCAATTCGATCCCAGAAAGGCTACTCATAATACATGGCCGAGATGGAAGTCCGATTCCGCTATGGACATGGATGTCGAAGGAAGCCTTAAGAGAAGGTTACAAGTAACTAAGTATTCGGCATTGTAATATTGCGGGACACATGTATTTACTTTTTCCGTTAGATTAGTTAAGGTATACGAAGAATTGTAAGATATAGTAATTAGCCTATTTAGATGCATTCCCTTCTGTAACTTCATGTATGATGTAATAAAACTGTGCTGGATTCGCTTGCGTATCCTACCATACTTTGTGTCTGGTGATTGGTATTACGGGAATTGAAGGGTAAAATGATTTACGTTCGTTTGAGCGCAGCGAATTAGAACGTAAGGGAAAAAATATTCAGTTCCCGACGGGAGTCGAACCCATGACCATCCGGAAACCGGTCGGATGTTACCACAGATTATGAGATTATGAGCTGGAGATTTTTATCGCGTGAATCAGCTATCACTCGATAGAGATCGAGAGCGAATAATCTTATCGTTTTAGTATAAATCTGCTAGGCCTTCAAAACTTACTCAGACACTTCGAAAACGCGAAGAAGCGGCCGCCAATATGCTACTCACTCTACTCACCTTCTACAACAGAATAGATAGTGAGTAGCGTAGCCAATAAGAGAACAGCATTCGTGATTGAATGCTAAAGACGGTTATATAAAATATCAGCGACATTTATCCGTCGGACCTGGAACTAAAAAACACTACCTTAACATCAAATGAGGTGTGTTATCTGGACACGAGAATCAAGAATGGTGACAGCAACACACCTTTCCATCTCAGTGTCTACGACAAGAGGGATGACTTCTCATTTCGGATTGTCAATTTCCCTCATATGGACAGCAACATTCCAGCCAATCCGGCTTATGGTGTTTATATATCTCAATTGGTAAGATATGCTAGAATTTGCACATCGAAGTTGGATTTTATGCATAGACTTCGCCGACTTTCATCACGTCTCCTTCACCAAGGGTTCAAATCTTCACTCCTTCGTAAATCATTTACTAAATTCTTCAAACGCCACAGTGCTATCATTGAGAAATATGGCACTACACTACGAGAAATTAAACTAGCAATCCAGAATTGAGAAACACCGCCGTATCCTTTGTTATTTCAGATCCTTTATATTATTCTAGCGCCCCTATTTAATTTCTATATTGCTGCTATTTAGGTTAATGCAAGTGCGCGCGCGCGCAATTTTCCTTGAGTCGTGCGCGTACTTAGCTTGTTTAGTTGACGTGTGTGCTTAGTTCGTTATTTAACGTACTACATTTATTTTGCGTTGTTTACCTACATGATATGTCTTGTCAGTAACTGTGCTCACACTGTGGGTGGCTCCTCCTAAAATGTTCTGCAATTGGTATAGGATTTAATGGGGCCGAAACCAATTGTGGAATTGCACGCATTTTGGGCATCCTACTGATGAGCAGTTACGAAATTCAGATATATTTAGTAGCCACATTTATTTGCGGTCTGTCCCCTTTGAATACATGGGCGCGTAGCGATATGAAATTTCTCTTCGAGTGTTCAACTCGGAATCTCACGAATTTTCCCGAAGATTGCCAAAGATTTTCGAGGAAATCCGAAGATATTTCGATTGTAGAACAACACCTTTTCTCGTTTGACATTTAATAAGGATAAACATGAAAGCTAACATAAAGATAATGATATCTTCACTCTTTACGGTGGACATAAAATTAATATCTTCACATGTGTTGAAAACGTTGGGCCGACGTTTTCAAGTTTGATTCGGCAAATTCAAAAAGGTCGTGGAGAAGTGGAGGTATTTGTTGAATAAAAAAATCCGTTTTAATAGCCGGAAGAAAGAAAGAAAATCACTTTTAACAGTGATATATCCAAAATTCCGGTGCAAGAATAGTGAACAGTGCCGCGCGTGGAACCTCGTGATACTGCCCCTTTGAATAATAGAGTTAGATATATAGGAATCTTCGTTGGACTTACTTGTTATATTCAGAATTTGAGGTCATTGCTGCATCGGGAATCAATCCTGCACCATCTCCAAGCTCAACACCAACAGGCTTATCAACGTCGCAGCCTGAGAAACAAGAAAAATATAATTTATATCGATGTATATGCATTTTTATAACAAGGCCAGCTCTTAAGAGCGAGCTCTGCTTAAATCCGCGGTTATTTAGTTACGTCGAGAGCATGAAATATAGAAATTGGAAAACTGTGTTGGAGACATCTGGCCACGGTTGTGGAAGGTTTTTATAGGCAGTGTCTGTAAAAGCGGTCCATTGTAGTTCGGTTGGGAAAAAAAGTGTCTCCTCAAACTTTGCCTAGTAAACTATCTTGGGTCATAAGTAAATGAAACGACTTTGGTTTTTCGAAATACGTACGCTAAAATATATTTTTAGAGTTCATAACACTCAAAGCGACAAAAGGCCTTAATTTGCATGCAGCCACTATCGAAAATTCTATAAGTTGACAGGCTTGTTGCTAAAAAAAACACCAATTGCGAGAGAAAAAGCTCATTACTTTAAATTTTGAGTGGTGTGAATCCAGAGCTCTCCAGATGATTTGCTGGGAAAGAGTGAGTTTTTCGATGGCGTAGCCATCGATTGTGACGTCGCAGGCGTCACTTCCCTGGGGGGTTCTGGGGGCATGCCCACACATTTAGGTAGCTAAGACGCGTTTTCCTTAATTCTGAGCGGAAATTTGACCCTTTAAAAGTGACTTGACTTAATTCCTAAGTCTCCTCTGGGATCCCAGAATTTTCTTTTAATTGGACTAATATCAACTCTCCTAACATTCTGACGTATCCAGAAGTAAAATAATAACAATTTCATTTTGTAATGCTGAAACACCGTTAAACAATGGAATTTACTGCCGAACAACGTTCGAGCTTTGAACCTTAATGACTTTAAAAAGCATTACCTAGTCTTAACTTAATGTAAATTTGGAACATTTTGTAAATTAATTTTAAATTTTAATACAGTATTTTAAAATACTTAGTAAACAGATTTATTTCATTTTAGCTGTTATAATGATATTGAATATTTTTATTGTATATCTTGTTATTTGTTATTTTTCTCTCGGATAAATTAGCTACTAAAAGCTACTCTTAAATTCGAGAAAAATAAAGTTATGTATGTATGTATGTATGCTAGTGATCACCGGTGCTCTTTGTTATAGTTCCAAGTAGCTTTCTTGGCACTGGTCAACAAATCTACAGGTGGTTCAAAAGATGACTGTTTGTTGGCCATTTTGATAGTAAGCAGAGAGACTAGTGTACCATCAACCTGGAGAGAAGGCCGAAAAGCTGTTTTGTTTTTCCTTTTAAGAGACAAGACTTTCTTCACCTGCATTTGAATATGGTAGAATAAGAACTGTTTTAGCTACATCACTTATCCTACCAAATTTATGACTACCATTCTCTAGTTTCAATGATGACAGATATCCCCAGATCACATCCATGCGAAAACTAGATGACAATTTCTCGTCATTTTTTCTCGCTTGCAAGCTTCATTTGGGCTTCATCCTAGACTTTTTTGGGAATATCTTCATTACTCAGAAGCTGATACTCAACAAACTCTTCTTGAAGCAAGTGCTTTTCCCTCGCAGTAGTTGGCAGAACTGAGGGATATTTCTTCAGAAAGAATTCTACATCCTCAAACGATGCATTCTCTCTCTGAAAAGTTCAAAAATCTAACATGGATGAGTGTATCGTCTTGCAAGGGAAGCTTCGAAATAGCTTCCAGTGCAGCTCGTTGATAAAAGTGACGCACTGCTTGATAGAACCGATCTCTCTTCATTTCATTTATGTCACCTTCATTGTCAAGTTTATCAAGGGCTTGTCTGGTTGCAAAGCCAAAAAACAGCTTACTGTCTTTTAGCTGTTGGCTTTCCCCTTCAAAATTTATCT
Organism: Cladopsammia gracilis; assembly: GCA_022457155.1. Lineage (NCBI taxonomy): Eukaryota > Metazoa > Cnidaria > Anthozoa > Scleractinia > Dendrophylliidae > Cladopsammia > Cladopsammia gracilis. Next base: position 661,630 of record JAJGOT010000229.1, read on the forward strand.
TGTCAACAGTTTTTGCAACCGTAATCTTGTCAATTTGAGCAAACTTGCCTAGAAGGCGTCGAACAAAGGCATTCAACTGTCCATAGGCAGCATAAATGCAGGGATCCTCCCTCTGCAGAAACTGGTTTGGAAGGGTGAATGTTGGTAACACTGCCTGATAAAACAAATGATAAACGTCTACTATGGGATCTGCAAACTGTTTTTTAAGGCGCTTGAATCTAGGATTACTCTCTGTGCTGGACAAGAAATAGCTTTTCAATGCTGGATACATATCCAAGTTCCGTCTCACAGCAATTTTCAGGCTTAACCAGCGTGTTTGATGACTTGACGGTACTCAACATCTATAAAATCAGCAAATTTAACTAACAGTGTTTTTCGCTTTGTGCTCTTGTCAAAATAATAATACATGTCGATATAGATGTCTTCCAGGCTAAACTCAGAGGTATCAGAAAATGTCTCAGAAGCTTTGCAGGCTACATTGTGTATTGAGTGACAGGGGCAACCCATGAAGTAGCAGGATGGACTTCTTGCTTTTACTCTTGTCATGATTGAATTTCTACTACCAAGGTTGACATTAATATTGTCCACACCGAATCCCACACATTTGCTCCATGAAATGCCATGAAGTGATAACACATCATCAATTTTCTGGTAAGTTGATGCTGCTGTTACTGAGTCAGTTCCCTTGGTTGCACACATGTCCAAATACCGACTCTCCACTCTACCAGTGTTCACATTAAAAATCTTTACAGTCAAAGGATTCATTTTTTCCAAGCCAGTATCGTTTGAGCCGTTAGTTAATAAGCTAGGAGAATGGACTACACCTCGTGACATTTACCGTCTCCCACAAGAAATGTGGTGCTATTGCGCTATTAAACATGCATGTGGTCTTTGTTGCTGCAGCGGAATACTTTTGCGCTATCTTTGAGTCTGAAAATATTATTCTTTTAACAAATGTTGCCATCCAATGTGTTCCGTTTCCTATTTGATCATCAAAATTAATTATACAACAACCTGTTTTGTGAAAATGATTGCTATCTCTAGAAAAAATCCCTTTAAAATTTGGAATTCCTAGATAATCAATTCATTCCAGGAGGTCAATATTATTCAAAGGTATATCTTTTAACTTAGGTTTCAAAGAATTGTCCCTAATAGCGGAATGCCATTGAAGGGGCTGCTTGCTCCCAGCAAAAGCCCTTCGCTAGATTTGTTTCCCCTTCCGATGTTCCATAAAAGGGTGCTGGACCATGAAGAAAAGGAATTAAACCCAGTTTTGGACTTGCCATTAATCCTTTGCCTTTTCATGGTACTTGCAATCCCTTCCCAAAAAGTTTAGAAGCTAATTCAATTGCCATAGGAATTCCTTTGGTGGCAAGTGTTCCTAAAAGTCCACCATTTATTTGTTTTTGAGTGGGTTTGAAATTTATTCCCCTTCCACTTTGGATCCCTTTTTTTCAATAAATTCAATTGTCCTTGTGTTAATTTTTTTAGTTTTGCAAGTTGAGGAAGAAAATTGAATGGAATTTCAATTCCCTTTCCAAATATTTTATCAATTCCAAGACTTCCCAAAGCACTAAGTGCTCCTGTAGCAAGATGTGAGGCTACTTCTGTTGCTCCTTTTGAAACAAAATGTAACAACTTCGTTCCTAATGATATCAAAGAGGACCATAAACTTCCTCCATGTTTGTGTTTTTTGTTTTCAACCCCTTTTCTTTCTTGAATTGCTTTCCTTATCTTATTGATTTGTGTTTTTGATAAAATTAATTCATCATTTCCTACCAATTCATCTTTTGAAAGTGTTAATGTAATGGTGCTTGAATTTTGAATTGCTTTAGTTAATTTAGCTTTTTGTCCATCAGACAATTTTACTTTATATTCGAGAAACGTCATTTTTTAAGCTTTTATTAATAATTTTCCAGACGATGTGTATAATTCAATTTCTTTTTCATAAGGAACCAAGGCGTTCAATGTGTAATTTGTTGGATTTGCTCCATTCAGTTCATATCTGAATGTCAAAGAAACGGATGAATCTTTCACATCATCTTCTTGGTTTCTCAGAATGAAATATATCATCCCAAAAATGTTTTTGAAATTTGTTCCATCTATTAATGGTCCACACAAAAAGTCATTATAAGCTGAAGAATATGACATCAAAGCTCGAAAAAGTCTTGTTTCTTCATCTGCTGTCATTTCCAATTGTGAATATTAAATTCTATTCACATTCGCAGCTTCCGTAAGGATCTTTTGCTTATAAAGTGGCGGGACTGGTCGTGGTTCTGTAGTTCCTGTTGATGTGTCTGGATAGAAAGTTGATCTTTTATATTTTTTTTCTAACTGTGTCTGCATAACTTTTTGTGTAATTCAAAAGAGCTACTGCATTTGACGATTCATTGGCCGTGTGTTGTTATACACTGTTATTCCATTAAATTCAACTTGAATTTCTTTTATGAATGTATGACCGTTAGTCGTTGTGCAGAATTTATTTGCATTATCTGTTCCTGCTACTATTCCAGTTGCGGTATCAGCCGTTGTAACAAGTTTAAAGTCAACCTCTAGGTAAGCGTTGTGCCAATCAATCGGGTTACTTCTGATGAATTATCAACTGTAATCGATAATTATCTTTTGTCATTCGCAACGTTGTCGTTCAGTGGAGTTTCCAAATCATAATATGTGTATTCATATCTTTTGACGAATTGCGGATTTCTAAAATTTGCGTTCATTTTATTATTATTTTTTTTTTATTTTTTAGCCCAGGTTTCGATAAAAACCTAAACCTAAATCACATCATTGTAAACATCTTTAATATATTGGTATTTATCAGCGTCAACTTTTGGTGTTGTTTCATTCCTGAGAATTTCAGCAATTTCTTTTTCTTTTGTTTCTTCTCTTTCTTCTCTTCTTCTTCCGTTTGAATTGTTTTTCTTTGATGAAAACGTGTCATTAATATTTTCACCAAGGACCTCTCCAGTTTTTTGTCCAAATTTTTCTGCTCCCTTTTTAATAAGTTTTTCTGTTGCCTTTTAAGCTAATTTTAATGCTGTTTTTCCTGTTAATTTTGGAAAGATGTTGCTGAATATTCCAGAACCTTGTTGGTCCACATAATTTATTTCTCCTGTATCAGGATCTCTTTCTCTTCGTTCCATTTAAGATTCATTTCAGGAATGAACTTTACAGAAAAATTTCCTGGTTTATTGTTTGGGTTTTGTTTTCTTGCATCTACCGATTGGAAAACCATGACCCCATCAACCTCCATTATTTTATATACTTCTGAAATAATTTTTCATGCATTGTTTTATCAATTGCTCCTAGTTTTAAGAGTTCATCATTTATTTGTGAAAGGTCATTCTTCAGAACTGGAAAATTATTACCAGCCGCCATTGAATCAATGATTATCTTTATTCGGTTTGCTAATTCTTCTGGATTTTGATAATAAACTACACTCGATCCAACCATTTTTGATTTTCCTGATGATTTGTGATTTGGCATATTTGACAAAGAGTTGAGATCATTGAAACTTTTACAGCATTCAAAGAATATTTTGTTTTAGGATTATATCTCTTTTGAATAAAACTGAGTACAGAGAATGTTTAGGTGACATGGAATGACCTCAACGGATGATAAAGAGTAAATTGTCCACAAAGTAAACATTCGCAAGGATAAGTGAGTTTAAAAAGATTGTTTCATTCTTCACTTACCCATGCCCCAGGTCGTGGCAGCACAAAGCAGTAAAATAAACGGACCCAACATCATAGGTTGATGGCTTTATCCCTTGAATAAAAATAATGTTAATATTTCAAGGGGATTTTAAATTCGTCTCTCTGCTTAGTTTGTGACGAAGTACAATTCCTTGTGTACAGTTCCTTCCGGAGGGTGTAATCTGCAGGTTGCAGGTTCTGCAGGTTGCAGGTGCAGGTTGCAGGTGCAGGTTGCAGGTGCAGGGTGCAGGGTGCAGGGTGCAGGGTGCAGGTGCAGGGTGCAGGTTGCAGGGTGCAGGTACGAAGTTAATAATTAAAAGTCAATTCGACTTTAATCGTATGTAGCACGAGTCAAGTTCGAGTCACGAGTCACAAGCTATTTCTCTTTTGTCTTTTTTATGTCGTAAAAAATAAAATAAATAAATAAATGAAAGTTATCCTTCACTACCCAACACTTCCCCTGAAAGAATCTTACCTTGATATGTACACAAATCAAGCGGCGGTATTGTTTCCAAGTCAAAATCATGGAGAAAAGCTGTGTCGGCTTCGTTCGAGCGCCATCTTTGTTGTAATGAAATGAAGAACGCTGGAACGCTGGAACGTCGGAACGGCGGAACGGCGGAACGGCGGATCGAACACCGGAAGTGATAGAGGGTGTAAATAATATTGTTATTGTCAAAAAGATGAACAGTGCGATTGGAAATGTTTTATTGTGAAGATCGCAAGAGTTTAAACTGCTTAAATTCCTGTTCCATCTGTAGATAATGTTTTTTTTTTCAATTAAACCTATTCCGCGTCGAGCGCCATCTTGTTGTAGCCATGTAATAGAACAAGGACCACTGGAGTGCCGGAACGCCTTTGGTGCTCATGTCATATCGGGGGGATGTATTGTAAAGTTTCAGATTGAATGCAAAAAATATATAATAAAGTAGTAATGAAAATTTGAAGTTTATTGAAAATAAAATTAATCAAATTAATTATATGCAATGCAGTGCCAAGAATAATAAATCTATAGGTAATAATATCATATATAATAAAATAATACTTTAAGAGGAGGCCTCCAATCAGTCATTGCTGCTGGCACCCTTATAAATACAAATTAATCCTCTTGTTAATTGTTAATAATAACAGTTATGTCCAGGATTGCAGCTAATTAGATGCATGACAAATTTAATAAGCGTCACAAAGTGTCCTCTTGCTCTTCTACTCAACTTCAACATCACTTGTTTTCAAAAATTCAGACAATAAACGTCACGAAGTGTCCCCTAAATTCTGCTCTTTAAGTAAAGATAAACAGGTGCGTTTACCCTAACCTAAAAGCAACACTAACACTAATGCTTACCTCGCATTTCAAAAAAGATAGTTAACACTTAGACTTAATGGGACGCTTTGTGTTGGATATCAAAATTTGTCATGCATCTAATTATCTGCAATCCTGGACATAAGTGGATAATAAATAACAAAGTACTTTTCTGGTGAATGCCGTATACCAATCAAAACAAACGCAAATAACGTAATCACAAGAACATTTAGTGGCGCAAAGGGCCGAAAAACTGTGTAAGTCAGGCCACAATTAGTTTTGGCATTGCTCCTAATTTGTTTAAAACAAGATTCACAACATGTTTACTTTCATAAAAGCACGCTGCACGATTCCATTAAACAATTTTTTGGAGCAAAATAATGCCAAACCATAGCGAACATATAATTTTTTCCGCATTCAGTCGAAAACTACCGTTAACATTAACTATAAAGAGGGTCGTGAAGGGGGGGTCCTAATCCAATTTCCCAGCAAATTGTTTTTTTCAAATCCCAGCTCAAATCCCACAATCCCAGCCTGTGTTGCTCAAATTGAAATCCCATTCCCATTTTTCTGTTGTTTTTGTTTCATGAATCCCAGTCCCAGTGCACAAAATCCCATTTCCTAGTCTCTAAAAAAGGCAAATCCCAGCTCCCATTTTACCCCGTCACGACCCTCTATAAACACAACAGCAACGGGGCTTTAAATTGCCAGAAACGAAAAGTCTGATGAATGAAAGACACAACCGAACGTAACTTACATGTAAAAAAATGTTTACTGCATGAGAAAACATTTTTTTTTTCTGTTGGCATATCAAAACTAGTTTTAATGCAATCCGAGGTTTGTTTACGTTTGAAATGCTGCAATTCAGTATCAGCGTAATGAAGTCTTAACACTCCATGCACTTGATGTTATGGTACAGCTTTAACATTCCAAATGGCGGCAAATTTATTATTCTTTGACTCGTTTGTTTAACTCGTCTGCAAGAGCAAAATAAAAATGAATTTTCACGCGAAAATGATGGAAATAGGGCTAATTAACATACATATGAAAGAATAACAAATTCCGTGCGTTTTTGGAATAAGGTGTATACACAGATCTCACATGTGCTTTTGCTGTACTGAAATCTCACATTTGCCTGACCGTGGAAGATTTGGTTACGAGATTAACTTTATGTCCACCCACCCTACAACCCAAGTCCGAGTGGGGTGATATCATGCAAACTATCAAATTATCTTGATCTACCTTAATCTCGTACCCAGATCTTCTCACTCTTCCAGAGAGACGTCTGGTAAAATCAGATTTCATCACGTCATCATGTGTCAGGAATGTGACACACTGAGCGACTACGCATGCTCGACATTTTCAAGATGTGTTTTTGAGCTCACTTGTACGCGTGAGATTTCTAAACGTTTTTACAAAACTTCTCCTAACACCGGCATAGACAATGGTATTTTGAAACGTTTGTACGTATGCGCGCTCATGCAAAATAAAGTTTTGAAAATCCACGCACAAATGGTGACGCTGGTCATTAACAAATCACAGATTAGGGAATGCGACCCATGCATTTTACCAGACGTTCTCTCCAAAGAGAATATCTGGGTACAAGATACTGATTGGATCCACCCACATAAAAATATTTACTAATTTAGAGTTAAATTCCAAACTCTTTTCTCAGCTGGGCTCGGTGCAGATCGTCAAGCCTGCTTCCAATGTCGTCGGATATCGCTATCGCGTTTCTGCCGATTGTCGAGTTTTTCTGTTGTAGACATTTCTTTTGTGGATGATAGTAGACGTTCTCCTTTTTCGTGGAGATTTGCAGAGATTCCTTACCACGAGGCTTATACACTCTGTACTCGCGTCTTTTGAGGACAATATTCCACGGAGAAGGAGGATCGAAGGAGCTGTTCTGCCTAACAGTTCCACCACAACCATAGCACTTCTTCATCTTTGTGTCTTTGACAAACACCACGTTCCATTTTTCCGAAGGGGAGAAGTTAGAAAGGTTACCTTCTGCAAGAGGATCACTGTACTGGCCAACGTCGCGCCTGTCATCTGACGAAGTTGCCTTTCTCTTCCTAGTGGACTGGTTAGGTTTTTTACCAGCTTTTCTAGAAGGCTTTAGAATCGAAGACATGATTGGTTGATAATTTCTTATCACATGCCCTAAATATCCTTCCTGGTATGCCACAGCTAGTACATGCGCACATAGGTTGAGGTCTTTATAGCGAGCACAATCACATTTCTTGGGACAGCCTTTGTTGTCTAAAGACACGCGGTGAAATTCGGTGCTACTCATGGAGGCAACGACTCGTGCATTTGTTATCCCAGGTACCCTACCAATACCTTGCCTGGAGATGATCTTTTCGGCATTGCTCCAAGAGCCTTTAAAAATGTCGGGTAGGTTAGACATTTCAAAATCTCCTAGTAAAGAGCGGTTGTCGGCGTTCATAGCTGTAGATTGGTGCCCTGCTGCGGACTCTGAAATGGCTGGAGTCGCCTCCAAATGGCTGTCCGTTAAGTCAATTGTTACACCAACTTCCGTAGACGGGTCTGTTAGGTTCACCTTTGTGGAAGACTCGGTGATTGTTGCTGTTTGCGTAGTACATTTGTACATAGGATCCAGCCATTTTAATCGAGCCGTCTGCTCTTTTTTGTCGAGCTTGTGCCAGGCAGTTGGAGAGATCTGACGGTCAGCCAAACTAGGGATTAAACGGTATGGTCCCATTCCAAGAATTGCCCGGTGAATATTTCTTCGGGTTTGTTGCAGCATGTCGTGATAAATACTGCCTGCCTCAGCCATTGTGCAATTCAGATCTCTTGCGCCAGTTGGATTGCAGGTAGCTTTTTTGTTGCGAATTGCAACCTTATAACGGTGGTTGATGCTTTCAGAAGCGTTGTCGTAAAAGAACTCGTCACCTAGGCCTGTTTGCCTTCGCACAGACAAAATCATTTTGTCTTTCATTTCCTGTGCAATATACACATCGAAATAGTGCAAGAACTCTGGCTTGGATGTCTGACGGGCCTCCATCTCGCGCGTTTCCCATTTTGATCTCAGATGCAAAAGTTTGGAGTCAAACTCATCTTCAGAAAGACAGTCAATTAAACCCTTTTCCTTGGTAGATTCTCTGCCAAAAATGTCCTTCATGAACTTGTCGCGTGCATCTCCATTGATACCCAATGACGTTAATTTCCTATCGATGTCATCCTCTGCGTGTTTCTTGCATACAATAATCCGGGCAACGGGACACACCGATGCAAACCCGTTGGCATATCCCTTAAAGCGATCAGAACCTATCGCTAGGATATCTGCAACATTCTTGTTCACCTCTTGCAGTGTTTGAGCAAAGTACAAAAACTGACCAGTGTCCTGCTTCAGGTGAAATAACGCCGGACCAGGCAAGGAAGGATGTTTGCCACTGCGGTGGTCTACCAGCTTCAGGTGCTGGTATGTGGTGGTGGTTACATAAAATGAACCAACATTAAAGGTCGTATCGATAGTAAACGGTGTGAACAGCTCTGGATTGGTACAACAGTCCACCACGTCTTGTAATACATTCTCAGTGAGAACAACCATTCGCGGGAAAGGTGTCCATTGAAGATTCCGAATGTACTGATTATCTTTCGCCATTTGCAAAAGGGTTACCATTTCGTCAACATCAGTTTTCTTGCGAACTTTTTGCCGCTCGTACTTTATCTGATCAATGCTCCGGGGTAAATCAGATGTACATTTAAAATTCACTCCTCCTCCCTCTTCAAACAGTTCATCGAAAATAGCGCTTGGGGTTTTATGGCCAGCCGCATGATGTCGTATTCTTTGCTTTGTACCCGCGCCAGTACTCATCTTCTTTGCCGGGCTTATTTCGTGTGCGTCGTCTTCGAATAGGAACTGCACAAACACAAACACCCCTTCCCCTCTCAAGCTGGAGACTTCGTAAGTGCGTTTCTTATAGTCCTTGTGCTTCTTGTGGCACCAATAAACCACTTTCACTAGAAATTCGTCTCTTTCAAGGGGCTGGCGTTCTTAAACGGTGCGTTCCAAAACGCGTGACTTCACAATGGTGTTGTTTTTTACTGTAAAAACGTTTCCGTGGTGTCCTGAATTACGGTAATTTCCAATATTATCTTCAAGGTAATCTTTTCGAGCTACTAGCTGCCGTGTGTCAATAACGAAGGCCGCATCTTCAAATACTGATAGCGGACGTTCCGTGCAAATTCTGTTCCCGTCGACGTTTAGCAGAAGAATATCCAGAACTTCTTCCATTTGGAATTCCTTTTTTCCTCTCCAGAAATACGGAGTTTTCTCGTTGTCTTTGTAATATACAACTGGCCTAAAAATTACAATACAACGAATAAGTGTTGTGCCTAAAAATGGAAAGTACGAAAATAATTCAACCCCAACAATTTTGGATCGCGCGGGGTCTAACTTAGATCACTTTTCTCGTGCGATGAGTTTGCTGTAGTGAGGCCTCAGTAACCCCACGAAAACCTCTTCGGTTTAATGCTCAGATTAACCCTTGATAAACACCCCAAATTAAAACCAAACCGTGTTACAAGTTAGGAGGGATGTTGTGGATGCAACCCCCTCCCCTTAGGTTTCTGACAGTGTTACATTATTTCGAAAATGTTTTTACTTTTGATAGATAAAAACGGGAAAAACACGCATTTTTATTCAAAAATGAATTGATCCTACGCTACTTATGATGTCATTTCTACCACAGCAACTGATTCGTCTCAAACTTCCAAAACCTTAGGGAGGGAGATGGCATCCCACCAGAAGTAAGCAATAACGAATAAAGCGGATAATATTTTTTGGGAGAGAGCGAAAGAAGGGAAGTATTACCCACTCCCCCCCCCCCCACTCCCCCTCCCCGCCCCACAACAGAACTTCCTGAAACCAGATAAAATGTAAAAAATAAACTGATAACAATTTAGCATTAAAGATATTCACCTCCAGTCGTCGTCTTGTTCTTCTGATGAGTCTGAAAGAAAGCAATGCGGCCAAAATGCAATGTCAATATTGAATGTTGAAATATAAAGACTCGCATGATAGTATTGAATGAAATCAGAAATTGGGGACGGAGACCGCTACTATTTTCCCATGTGAAGGACAATTTGTGCTATTTTTAGCACAAATTGCGCAATCGCGTGTGAGACACGCGCGTGTCTATAAGGACGCTGCGTTATTCGTCAAGAAAATACAACGCGGCCAACATTTCTGAATTGCTAAATATTTTTCTTTTGAGCGAGCCTGGTCGCAGTCATTAATATAGCAAAATGTGAGCCGTGAACTAACCCAGATAGCCAGTTTGGAGAGAAGCAAAGTTTACCTTTTGATGAGAGATCGCTCGCTTCGTCATTTTCGGAGCTACTACCGTATCTACAAAAGGAATCATCAAGATGGGTGTTAAAATATCACGAGTAACTTTCAAGCAGGCTTCAATTCATGTTAAGAGCATAAAAAGCTGGGTCACTTACCCTTCGTTATAGTCCATCGGGTCGAAGCCGCAACCACGTTCAGGATGGAGCACGTGAGCTTCATCATTTTCGGAGCTACTGCCGTATCTACAAAAGGAATCATCAAGATGGGTGTTAAAATATCACGAGTAACTTTCAAGGCAGGCTTCAATTCATGTTAAGAGCATAAAAAGCCGGTTCACTTACCCTTCGATATAGTCCATCGAGTCGAAGCCGCAGCCGCGTTCTGGATGGAGCACGTGGTGAGTTAATCATTAAACTGGAACATGATATGTTATGCGAAAAAAATGGAAACAAAATAACAGACGTTTCGAGAAAACTGTCTATTCATCAGTGTAAATGCCGTTACTGTGACTTGTACATATAATCATGAAACTGTCAGTTTAAACTCTTGCGATCTTCACAATAAAACATTTCCAATCGCACTGTTCATCTTTTTGACAATAACAATATTATTTACACCCTCTATCACTTCCGGTGTTCGATCCGCCGTTCCGACGTTCCAGCGTTCCAGCGTTCCAGCGTTCTTCATTTCATTACACAAAGATGGCGCTCGAACGAAGCCGACGCAGCTTTTCTCCATAATTTTGACTTGGAAACAATACCGCCGCTTGATTTGTGTACATATCAAGGTAAGATTCTTTCAGGGGAAGTGTTGGGTAGTGAAGGATAGCTTTCATTTATTTATTTATTTATTTTATTTTTTACGACATAAAAACGACAAAAGAGAAATAGCTTGTGACTCGTGACTCGAACTTGACTCGTGCTACATACGATTAAAGTCGAATTGACTTTTAATTATTAACTTCGTACCTGCACCCTGCAACCTGCACCCTGCACCTGCACCCTGCACCCTGCACCTGCAACCTGCAACCTGCACCCTGCACCTGCAACCTGCACCTGCAACCTGCAGAACCTGCAACCTGCAGATTACACCCTCCGCAGTTCCTTCTGCGTAATGGCCTTAAACAAGAAATCACCAATGAAAATCTCATTAAAATTCATTCAACTATTCAGGAAAGAAAAAATAAGTTATAATATCAGCACTGTTTATTTTAAATTCAGGTGAACAAACTAAATTATTCTCGGCTACGATACGCAAGTCCCTTTATTATTTAGTTGGTACAACTAACCAAACACTAATGGAAGCTCAGTTACCTTGATTGGCAAAGTAATAGGCCATTGTCGTTAAATAGTCATGTTTAGGTGACATGGAATAACCTCAACGGATGATAAAGAGTAAATTGTCATTGGATGATAACGAATGACCTCAACGGATGATAAAGAGTAAATTGTCCACAAAGTAACATTCTGTTCAGTTTGTGACGAAGCAACCTTGTGTACATAGAGGTTACTTCACGGTTGGTGAGCGCGAGCGAGGCTTTGCGAGCGAGTGATTTTGTGATTCTTTCCAACGTGTGAATAAAACTCGTACAAGCGAACGAACCGTGAAGTAATTTGTTTATTATACGCATAATGAGATTTACACAACAGAAAAACAAGACGAAACGATTAAATTATCAACACTTTAGTAGAAGGGTTCTTGGTTTATTGTCAGACTCAACTTTCAAGTGGAAAAATTCACCGAATTTACACATCTAGCAAAAATAACCACGACAATAATTTTTTCCAAAACTATAACAAGACTGTACATAATAAGACACTTTACGACAAAAACAAAGCAAGTTTGCGTACCTGTGTTTTGAAGTTTTTGCCGCTTTGATAACAACAACAAATGAGGAGAGTTCAAACTTGCTTGCACGTTTGGCGATTTAATTTTTTTTTTAGCTTCTTTTAACCTTATTCTTTCTCCTGTTAAACGTATATTTTCCCTTTCAGCAAAATCTGTTAAAGTTCTTTTCTTTAGGTCCGCAGAAATCCGCATTTTTCATTGAAGTGATGGAACTGTGTACGATTTTTGTCACTAGTGAAAAATGTCGTATCGCGATTCTGATTGGTCATACGATGTTCTTCACTAGTGAGGAAAATCGTATGACCAATAGGATGGCTTGTCATAAGTGAAGGGACGATTTTTATCTCATAGTTTTCTGGTGTGTAAATCTCAGTATGTATATAATAAAGTTCCTTCTACGTAATGGCCTTAACATAAACAAGAAATCACCAGTGAAAATCTCATTAAAATTCATCCAACTAGTCAGCAAAGTAAAAAGAAGTTATAATATAAGCAACGTTTATTTTAAATTCAGGTGAACAAACTAAATTATTCTCGGCTACGATACGTAAGTCCCTTTAGTATTTACATAGCTAGTACAACTAACCAAACACTAATGGAAGCTCAGTTACCTTGATTGGCATGTGATAGGCCATTTTCGCTAAATAGTCATTTGGATATTAAAACCCCGAAATAAGATAATTTCTATTTGTATATTCGGTTTTTGTAATGTTTACTACATGAGCGGGAGTGTTGTATCGGACTATACAATCACGAGCCGAAGGCGAGTGAATGTATAGTGCCGATACAACACGGACGCGAATGCAGTAAACAATTTGTGAAATTTACATTCACATGTAGATACAACCACTGGTGAGTTGTATCTGGAATGTAAATTAAATACAACCACTAGTGAGTTGTATCAAGATTGTATCGGCGTATACAGGGTAACCATGTCATTGGAATGGCTCATTTTTATTTGTTAGTACCCTTATGAATTATTAATGTGTTTTACAAGCGGGAGTTACTGCACGTATTCAACTGTTTACTGCATGAAAACCGAATTCTGAATTCCGTTTTTTAACAGCAATATATTTAAGCAGATAAACGAAAGGCTCAAAGAGTTGCTGGGAGCACTTCGGCGGAAAACGAGAAAAAAAAAATGGCAAAGTATAGCGTGAAATATTAAATGTGACATGACATAAAAAAGTTGCATTTGTACAAAATTATACCAAAGTGCAGACTAATAAAAAAAACAACTAAGTATCCCAATGGCTCTGTTTTGTTTTTTCCTTGGAATAACTGCTAAATCTTATTTATTGCTGACATTTTATTTTTCATGGGAAACAACTTAAAATGTATTTTCTTAAGCACATGTCGCCATAATTTCTTCTCATAATTAGGCCAAATTTAACTTGTTTTACAGTGAATTTCTTTGCTGTATACTTTTGTTGGTAGGCCGTGATGGCATACTTCATCCAAACCAAAACTTATCACCAATTTTCTACAAAAAGACATTATATTTAGCTCCGTCACCGACTTACTCCTGCTGAAATCTCCAGTGACGAGCACCAACAAAGCATGATCTTTAAATAAATAGTAACATAATGTTTGTTTGAAAATTTGTTTGAACGCAATTTTCGAATTTGGTCTCAAAGCTCTAAATTAAAAAATGGCTACAGGTTACTCAAATAAGTAAGATAAGATCATTTTATTGTTGAATTTAATGTGAATGCCTTACAAATCCTCACTTTCCAAAATGGCTACATTATACGACAACAACAACAACAAGTTTTATTTCAAGTTGAATTATAAGTTCACAAAGGTGAATACAACGGCCAGAGAACTTAACCTTTAAATCATCAATATCAAAATGCAAATTCTCCTTTTTTGTTCCCATATGTTTCTTACAGAAGTAGTGGGGAGAAGTTGATATAAAATTAAGAGAATTGCCGATTTAATTTTTTAGGGTTTCATTGGATGTCGCTGAAACTTGGGAAGATAACAGATCTTAACATTTCAAACAACTTGACCGATTCATACTTTTCGTCTCTAACGTTTTTTTTTTTTATGGCGCGAACATAACATCACAAAATTAATTTAAAAACGAATAAGTGCGTTACGATATATTTTTAAATGAGAAATGAAACACCAAGCCAGGGTAATATAAAAGCTGAAAAAAGTTTGCAGCTGCTGCTTTTCATTAAGAAGCTATGACTCTTTGAATGTCGTAAAATGTCTTAAAAATGGAAACAAAATGGCGGGAAATTCAAATTTTAAAGTACTTTATTGTTGTAACAAAAAGCAGTAGCTTAAAAATTTTTTCACTGTTCAAATTGTCCACGAACTGTCTTTCATTTCTTGTTCCAAAGTAGCTTGTAGAGCCTCCGTTATAAATGAATAAATGTTGTGACGTCATTTTCCCGCCAAAAACCGTTAAAAACGAAAAATCGGCATCGGACAAGTTGTTCGAAATTTTAAGATGTGCTACCTCCGCAAGTTTCAGCAACATCCGATAAAACCCTAAGGAATCGTATTTGTTTGGCCGATATCAGCTCAAAAAATCACCAGCGTGTAAGTTTTTCTTTAACGTTTTTTTTATGAATTCATTTACCATCTTACATAACTTAGGTGAGGGGTTCAAAGAGTTTCAGAGTTCAGAGAGTTTATTTAACATTTTTCCGTTGCTTTACTCACTTCTGGTAATCTTTTCCTTTCTATTTCGAGATAATAAAGAAAGCTCCTGGCCATAATCATGAAACACGATAGAACAGCCGGGACGCTCAGTCCCTTTATTGCCTATCGCAGTATTTTCACATCAACATTAAGTGTGAGGTATTTTTAGAAGATCATAATTAAAGTCCATTTTAATTTGCATACATGTGCGTATGTTCTTTTGTCCATCAATGTTAACTGTGGCAAAGTGGAAAACCCACCGTACAACCAGCAACTGTTTATGCGCGTACTAAGCCGTACGTTTGTGTTATCCGCCTCAGCCTTCGGCTTCGGCAGATAACACAAACTTTGGCCTTGATAATTATCGCTATCATGCTCAACCTCATCCAATAATTGTTAATTGTTGTTCAATCACTTCCGCTTCTCGACCTCTTGTATTAGGAGCATTAGCGTTTTGCATAAATTATGAAATTATTGGGAGCTGTAAAGTGACGCGTGCTGCCGTAAACTTAAAGTTGTGATTTGTGTACGCAAGAGCGGCTGTCCCTAAGTATCGCCTTGTGGTGTGCAAAATGCATGGAAAAATCGAAAATTCCCAAACTCTGCCAATATAAGTGTATATGTGAACTATTTCTAAACTTGATAACTTGCAGATTGATTAACTTTTTAGGGGTCACACTCATCGCTTAACTTTTAAGTTCTTAAAATTCAGAAACTCATTAATAATTCATAAGCATATTAGCCTATCACACCACGTAAATCGATCATGTGCATGAACCCCGGTAAAATTCATCAAACTGAATAGTTTGAGAAGGGCGTTGAATTCAGTCTCAGGGGAAATACGGGGTTGAATGACTAAAACAATGAAATGCTAGTTCGGATTAACCTTTTACGTAAAGAATACTTACTAATAATGAACATGAAATTTTATATAAAATCTTCATTCTAATTTCCATATGAAAATAATAAACCCAACAACAAATTAACTATTTAATAGCAAGAGCAATGCAAACGGTACTAATTAGTTTAACAGCATTTTTCCCAGCTAAGTGAAACTTAGTAAGAGATTTTGTGCTTTCAAGTTTAAAGAATATGTGTTGCAAAATACATTTTGCGCAAAATACAATCATGTACGCTTTCTAACAAAGCAACTAAACTTAAGCAAGAAACTTTTCCTATTTCAAATGAAAATGATAAATGTACCTTCATTCTTCCTTCCCAAGTAAAGACACGGCACTGCTACCGTTTGCCTCTTTCAAGTATCGTTGTAGACCAAAAACGATGCTGTATAAACTACTCCATACTTCGGGGTCTTTCTGCATTTACCGGTATCCATGGTCTTCTATTGTTTATGAGGTATTGTATTTTTGGTCTTGTTTTGCATTTGTATTGATGTCGTTCATTGTTCCTTTTGTTTTACGTATTATACTAATGTGTGCTCCGGTACATGCAAAACTTACCGTACTTCGATCGAAATACTACGACAATAAATCTAAAATTCAAATATCCCACCGCCCGTAGCGCAATTGTTTGTGCTCCTTAAGGCGCTGTTACACCAGGCAATGTTTCGTGCAACTTGTCTCGCAATTTTGTTGCGACACAAGTTGCATGAAAAATTGCCCAGTGTAACATACCCCGCAACAAACATTTCTCGCGATTTTTTGCTGCCGCAATCGTTGCGAGAAGTAGATGTCGGTTCTACTTTTCGCAACGATTCTCGCCACGCCGCAACGAATTTTTCAAGCGTTGCGTAGTGTAACACGTTTCCTGCAACTTGTGTCGCAACGTTTTGTGACTTTAGCCAATGAAATTGCTCCTTTCACCGTCGGGCGAGACAAATTGCAAGAAACATTGCCTAGTGTAACACCATCCAGGCAACTTGTCTCGCAGCATCGCAACGCACGGTTTTTAGTTGTTGCGAGACAAGTTGCACGAAATATTGCCTAGTGTAACAGCGCCTTTAAGGCTGGTTCTCATTTAATCGTCCCGGTCGTCTCGGTCGTCCGAGTCTTTTCAAAAAGACTCGGACTTGATTCGCTCCGACGAAGGGCTAGCGCTCGAAACGTCAGCTTTCTCGAATCTTTTTACGGTGGCTAATTTACCTTATCGATTCAGTCGATAAAACCAAATTCTTGTGCTTCACCCCCCCCCCCCCCCCGACGCAGCACCACAGTTTCTCTAGAAACTAACCCCATTCTTTTCAAAAAGTGCACGGACGACCGGGACGATTATATGAGAACACTTCTGAGACGACCCGGGACGATCGCAAACGACCCGGACCACTGGGACGATCGCAGTCGCTTGGATAGAACTGTGTTCTATCCGGACGACTGAGACGATCGAGAATAATCGGGGACGATCATATGAGAACTACTCTCAGGCGACCGGGACGACTGAGGCGATCGAAGCGACCCAAATCAACCCCAGAATGCAGTATTATTGCCCAAAACATGTTGTCGGACACAGTTTACGACTGCGCTATTGACGTTCGAGACGACCAGGACGATCATATGAGAACCCAAATCGCTTGAGTCGTCCCGATCGTCTGAGTCGTTTGCAAAAAAATTTTGAAACGACTCGGACGACCGGGACGACCGGGACGATTATATGAGAACCAGCCTTTAGGGACACGCTTTGCGAGGAATGTTTTTGAAGCCGTTCAAAAAACTCGCAGCACGTGTATTATCAGGTTTTAAACAGTACACAGAAAATATTAAGTATTCAAAACTCAACTTAAGTGAGTACCTCAGCAAAAAGAGAAGATGTTTACCTATAGTTTGAACTTAACATTTTTGAGATTTTATTTTTGGCTATGTACTATATTGGCGAGACGCCAATATAGTATATAGCCTAGTGCTATATCAGTCCTACCCAGAAAAAACAGAAAGGTTTCGTTCTCAAATAAAATATTTGGGAAACCGAACCTACGACATTTAGAGTCGATTTAGAGCCACAAACAACCAACAGTTTTATGGCGTTCAAAGCGTTCAATGCACAATAAGCTTGGAAAAGTCTTTTTTTTCTGTATTAAGAAATTCTTTTATATTACGAAAAATTTTCTTGCATGCGACATTGGATATCACATTGAAAAATTTTAGTAACATCTTGTACCCGACGAAGGCTGGTCTGGCTAGCTAAAATGTTGGACGAAACAAAATAGATGATGTTTTATCGTCATTACATTACAGCTTACAATGGCTCAATTTATACTTGAGACGAGTTATCCGTTTATATAGATGAATTATCCGTGAGACGAACACTTCGTCTAGGTAAAATTTCAAGACGAATTAGGGCGGATAACTCAATTTAAGATAAATTTGAAGAATAAAAAGGGCCGAGGAGAGAAAATGGGGAAATGTTTTCTTTCTTTTTGCTTCACGAAACCGCTTGTTCCCTTTTACCTTTCAGCTCACTTCCAAACAACAAACAGCACAACGTGGGGGGTGGGGGGGGGGGGGGGGGGGGGGGGGGGGTGAAAATGAGTGTATTTTGGTCTAGATGCGCCGCTGATGGACCAGCCTTTTATTGTGTTAAGCAACGCTGAATTAAGACAAGATGGCGGCTGAATGTTGTTACGCGCCTAAACATGATGCCCAAGTTTCAACAACATGAGGAGCTAAGCGGACAAATTACTGCATCTGGTATGTCCTTAAATGTAGTGAAGGATTTTTCATAACTTGATAGTAAAATCAAGAAACGTTCTTAATGAGAAATAATGTTAACTTTTCTTTGGTTATGTTTTGAAATTCACATTTCTCCTTCTCGCCGATACGTATAACTCAAATTCTGGCCTCGTTCCCCAGCGTTAACTAATGATAAATGGAGCGAGAAACGCCTGTACGATAACAATATGTTGCGCTTTTAACTGTTAAAAATCGCCTGCTATAAAAATCGAAAGCTCTCTTTATCATGTATTCGTGCTAATCAATTTTAAGCTTATTTTGGAATTTAAGTGTTTGAAATTTTTAAGATTTCTTTAAGGATTCTTTTAAATGTCTCGATATTTTGTCATAATAGCACCATTTCTCGATAAAGAAACAAATAAGACATGGCAATCGCACTAAATTTAGAGGTTTTGGGGTGTTACTTCGTTTGTTTACATTTTATTGTGTTCATTACTTAGCCTAATAAAATAAAATATAACCTAGATCCCCAGCATGAAAATACAAAGAAATGAACAAAAAAGAAACATATTATCCTCTTCACAACTGCTGCAAAAAATAGCTTAGAACTAAATTGAGCTTTTTCTCACATTTACATGTCAGCTTATATGTTAACAGTAATTTTCCTTCTGTTCACACAGAGTTTTGTTCTGATTTGTTTTCCATCATTGAAACAACTAAATTTGTTTCTTAAGGACAGCAATGTTTGTTCCGGGAATGTCAGTGTGCCGTTCACGAGAAAACATATTAACTAGATACAGAACAAATCAAGTTATATCATGATAATGGCCAACTGCAATCAACCCTCCATTTGCACCATGTTTGTGGCTTTCAAATAATCCAATCGTCCTTTGTGTAGGGTCAAAACAAAGGAGCATTGATTTGTCAGGGGGAACTATCATAACCGCACATATTTGTTCTTGCATCTTACAAATTTCCATCAATTTGATTTCTAAAAAGGCAGTGGAAAACAATCCAAGGTCTTCACTAACTGTCAAGGAAAAATGATCAGTCCTTGTGGCCAGAGCCTCTTTGACATCTAGGTTGACTTGGCCTTGTGGTAAGTTGATTTGCCTGTAGATAATATTTCCATCCTTAATACTGTAAGCAAATGATGAAACTGATCTGTCGTCTTCACTTGATAGTATGTTTAATTGGCCTGACAAAAATTTATTTGCACCAATTGCTGCAATGATGGTACAGGCATTACTGCCTTGAGGAAAACCAAAAATCATAGATTGGCAAATTTGTGGTGGTAGTAGCCATTCCTTTACGTTGCCGTGTGATGTGACTTGCAATGTAGCTTGAGGAACAAGTGTTTGTACCTCTACATGTAGCTGTTGCTGTTGCTGTGCCAGTGGTTGTATGGGTTGTTGTTGTGCCGGTGATTGTGTGTTTGTTGGTTGCTGCTGTGATTCCCTACGATGCCGCTAACAGGTACATCTGCTGCTGCCAGGAATGTTAGTACATATACCACTTGGACACTGCTCACACTTGGCCTTTTCACCTTTTGGTCGTTTGTGGCCTTTAACTGGATGTCCGCACTGCTTGCAATGGTGTGGTTTTACTGCTGTGACTGCTTTTGTAGTTAGTTGGCTTTGTTGATGTAACTGCTGTTTCTGTTTCTGTTGAGACGGTGGCATGATTGGTGCTAGGGCAGAAATACGGCTATTAATTGCAGCAATATAATTTTACACATCCTTTGCTTCAAATTCAGGTATATTAGGATTCCCTAATGTGTCATTAGAATCACCTTCACTTTCTGGTGCACTGCACTCACTCTGTTTTGTTCAAAAACCTTGACATAAAGGGCAGTAAGAAATTCCTGATAGACAAATTTGATGAAATGAGTGAGAGCACCCTTCAAAAAGCACCCACTCAGTATATCATCCATCACTGTACAATTTTGCATGTCACAAATCTTTTCAGGATCAGGCTTTTTTTCATGAGAATATCCCATAGGAAGTACATTAGTTTTAACAGGGTCTCTACCAAAGATCCGTGGCAAAACCACCCTTAAATTCCTTCCCTTGCCATTAAATTCCACCCTCCCTGGGTTCTGGCCAATCATTATGAATGTAGATGCAAGTAAGTCTGCACACTTGGTCTTCAGATATCATAGCTGGTTTTGAGAGAAGGTGAAGGAAGTGGGACGGGAAAAATAGGATTTAAATGTTTGCTGAGCTGCCTTTGCCTGAAATGAGGCTTTTGCTTTCTGCCGTAACTGTTCAGCTGTGTCACTGTCATTGGTCTTTGATCGGATAATGCTGTGAGCATTCTCAACTGGATACTCGTCAAACATTATCAGACATAAACGTAGCATGGGGTAGAGATTAGGATTATGAATCCCCCAATACGTACACATTGTTAACCACACAAGCGGGGCTTTGTCATAATGGTGTCGCTCAAGGCATGTAAACATGGTCCATATTTTTATCATTGCATTGAAATATTCCAAAAAGTTATTAAGCTTGAATGTTGTGCTATAAATTGCCAGCACAAGTGGTATGTAGTTGTCAACTAGGTTTAGTAAAGTCATATATTCTGTATCTTTACTGAATTTAAACTTTTCTTTTTCAAACTTCCCTGATGATCAACCAGTCACCATAAACAACTTCAAGGAAAAGGCTTATGCGCCAAGGTCTTGGCGATTTGGACAGCTTGCTCCTCTGGAAAAGCTGGTTATGGATAATTTCAAAGAAACCAACGAAACATTTAAATACTGTTTCTCTTCCATTCAAGGAAATGTGCAAAGGCCCTATGCATGGTATAATGGACAAGATAGCAGGCTGCTTGGCATTGGCATTTGTGCTTATACCAACTTGTGACCCCTGAGGGTATGCAGAGATGAAGGGTGTTGCATATGCATGATCAGACGGCATGGTTAATCTGGAATGATCAATATTATTGGTGTGACAGTATTTTTGCAGTGTTTCATAACCAATCTGCCTGATGTAGAACTGTGCAGGCCAATCTCCAGGCTGAAATATCAGGAATTGTTGCATGTATTCAGCCAAACGTGTACCTAAGATCACATCAAATTAATGCTGCAGCAAAGTCATTTTTGCTTTTGAGAGTGAGCTCCAAAAATTCAACTAAATGTACATCTGTCATCTGCCTCATTCTTCGTACCGAGTCGTTTTCGCAGTATTGATGCACTGCAAGTCTGTGCCTCTCAAGTTCGGGATTAAAAAAGGTATCGCGGACCCATCCAGGCATAATACTTGAATATGAGCAGCCCAGTTTGTTCATTGAGGAAGGACAGGAGACAGTTTGTACACAAGAATTAATGTCAATACCATCTATGCTATGATATGTAGTAGCGACACATTTCGGAATGGCCTTGACGTTTTTGAACACCTAAATCACTATAGTGCACATGCTTTTTGGCAGGCATATTTGATCAGTTTTGAGTGTTCGCTTTGTATGAATAGATGTGTAATCATCAACAATTAACACAAGTTGCCACTGTCGTTTAATTGCTTCACAAATCAGCTCATTGATCTTATTTGTATTGCCATAAGCAAGCTCTCCATATAAGGTGGTCAGTTTTCTTCGCGAACACGAATTTCCCATTTCCCTTTCGGCCTCCAAACCTTTTTGATTCAGATCTGATTCTTTGAGAAACAAAGCATGGTCAGTTTGTAACCAGTTGCAAACCTGACTAAGCCCATAGCAGGGCTTGTATATGATGGCTACAGTCCTTTTCTTGTTTGTTTCTTGTCTTTCAAGAGAGTGCTTGGGGTCAGCCATAGCATTTAATATTGTACCAAAAATGGTCAGGGCCCCAGCTGAGTCGCACAGATTTTTAAATTCTTGAGGATCGTAGATGGGAGGCCTGTTGCATAAAGTAAATTCTCGATTCAGTCGTTCTTTCATAAGCAGAATCTCCTTTTGTACGTTACACCCTGAAAGATGATAACAAAACAGGTGTGATTAAGTTTCGTGTAACCTTGGAAACATTTGCGCTTCCAAAATAATAAGCATTTTCCCAAAAATATTGCTTACGTTTTGAGAGCTCTTTCATACTATCCGCAACTTCTTAAAAAAGTCCTGTGGGTAGTAGAGTCTCACCGCTAGGGCCACGGAGGAGATCTCCGAAGCAGGTCTCTGTAACAGTCCGCTCTGTTAAGTTTAACAGACCAAGCGAGTTATCTGTCGAGATCAGAATTCTGCTGCCGTCATTAACAACTGGTGCGTCCGTTTGCGTCGCCGTAGATTTCTGCATACAGTCCATTTCAAAATACCCAGGGGCGCTCTTTGTAAGAGGGAAGCCTTTCTTTGGTGGTCTACCCTTTGACTTGAAGAGACTTTCCAGCGAGCTGTAATGAAATATATTTGCGTGTTTTTTGTGTGCGCCTCATCGATTACTTTTAAAACGCATTTTTCTGTTAATAAAAAAAAAACATACTTACATTTATATAGGTTTTTCCGGTTTTTTGGAACTAAGTTGCGGCTTTCCTGCACCTCCCACATATTTTTCCACCGGGTGAATCACCAATTCCAAAACATGCTTGAAATTCAGAGCGATATAAAGCATCGCAACGTGCATCTGTTTTCCCTTTAATATTTTTTCCACAAACGACGCATTTATCTGCAGCAAAATTTGCTTGAATAAAAAAGCAAACGCAGACAACAAGAAACATTCGAATTACGCGCGCCATCTTTACTCCCCCGATCGCATTATCACCACTCAGAGGATAAACGCATGCGCATGCAAATTTCCCTCCTGTTGTGGACGGGGCCTTATTCAACAGAAATAAACTGCTAATTAGCAGCTTTGCCCTTTCTCTTCTTTTAGGCGAGAAACCACAACAACTATATTTTCCGAAAGCTACAGATTTCGTAGCTAGAGGCGTGCTTTAAGGTTTCGAAAAAGTAATAAATATATCCAAGGAATTGAAGTCACTGAAATGGCCATGTGTAACTTATGGTTAACGATACGTCTATATAGCTAATTGCCCTCTTAAGGAGCACAAGGCAATCCGGTGACCTAAAAGAAAGGGACTTCCAGTCATTGTCTTATCGTTTGCCGAGCTACCTGTGAGCAGTCTCAACAGTGTCTTAAAATCCATTAACAATACATCGATGTCAACAAATCCATCACTCCAGCATCTTTTTATCCCTTTGTTGCTGTGAAGCCTCTTCCAGTATTATGGTGTATTGCACACATATATGTTCTCTTAAATCTGCGAATATGGAGGTAATTTATTTTCCTCCGTATCCTATGTTTTAGATGGTACACTGAAAAACTGTCAGACGGCTAATAACCTGAGAATCCTGACTTAGTTAACAGCAAAATTAAGTGATCGAAATTTTAACTCATCTGCATCGGATCATATAAAACCCGGACACTAATGTAACTCGTTTTAAAAGCATAGTCAAAAATTGTGCACTGGTAAATCAAAACATGATTTTGTAAAGCAAATGTTATGTGTGAAGTTTTTGCCCTATACTTTTCTCAGACAACATGAACAAGTTAAACATTTTTTTTTAAATCAAACGCGTCGATTTCAAATCAGAGTTTAGTATGGCACAATGTCCTCCTTCTCACGAAGCATCCAGCGCTAGTACTTAGATGACAACAACGCAAAGATAAACATCCTCAAGGAAGAATAATTCAGTGTCGAGGCTCTCTCCTCCGCAGAGGCTCCTATCAGTAAAGAACAGTAAAAGAGAAAATGGGAGCGCGGGGAACGATGGGAAGAGCGAAAGAGCGTAGTAGTGTAGCAGCTCTCCGAAACCTCTATTTTCATTGGCCTTGTAAAACACAGCTTCTATTGTTTTTAGGTCTAGAGCCCATTGTTTGGTTGTTTGTTCTATTGTTCTCCGAACCAATGGTGTGAGACCTTACGAGAGCTGCTACATGAAAAGCGGGAGCCTCTGTCAGATAACGGATTTTCAAAATGGCGCCCGATTTCTGAAGGAGGCTGGGGCTAGTCAGGCCCTTCATAAATATAAACAAGATGGCGGAACATGCAGTTCGAGAAAAGCAGGAAGTTTTCTCTCTTTCCGCGCGACCGTTTCAGAAGGCGCAAGAAAGTGGTAAAACGATATGCTTTAAATTTTTTAAAGATGACGGCCTGCTCAGGTGTATTAAGGACTGGGTCTGTTCCTATGTTATCAAAAGAGTAAAGGGGGGTCTATCTTCAAAAGGAAACGTGTCATAAGTATGAAACTTGGCAACGGCATTCAACTTGTTAAGACAGTCATTTTGACGTTGATGTTTCCATGGCAACCTATCACGTGACCAATTGAGCTGTAACTTCCGATTTGCTCCTTCGGTGCTCTTGCAGAGAAGGAAAAATTGTGTTTTCTGAGAATTTTAAGTGGTATTATTTCTACCCTTTCAAGGTACTTTCCAAATGTAACTGGAAACGCCGTCCACCTACGCGGCATGACTATTTTCTGGTGTTTGTGTGACAACAAAATCGTGACATTTCAATCGTCACGTGACCTGGACACGCCTTCCAGTTAGTTTCGTGTAGGACTTTGCACACTTAAAAATATCCGAACGATATTTTGCCAGTCAGAGTAGTCTAAGTTCTCCTGCACTTAGCTTAAAGAAAAACATGGAAATTTGATACCTTAATCAGTTGCGTGACCGTTTTCGTGACAACTTCATATCAAAATTAACTTTTTAATCAAAACTATAACAAAATTCTCGAATTTGATTGGTTATCAGCAGGCCCGATTTGAGCATTAATTGAACAGTTTACGCGTCATGCTTGTAATTGGACGATGTAATTGGACAGTATGCGTCATTTGCGCGCGCTATCCTTTTTCCGTGCGTGCATCTCGGTCAAAAACACACTCAAATGTTATGTTAACTTTTTAATCACCAAAACGTGTAAACATTAACGTTTTATCCTCAAATTTTGTTATAGTTATGATTAATTGGTAAACAGGACTTCGTGTCGTCCAATTCTGTCTGTAATCAATTCTGTCTGTAATCATACTCGTGATTAAACAAATTAAATAATTTGCTCCAATCTTTTTCTGATGAGCTCGTTTTATTAAGAGAATTTGACCTCGTAATGTGAAATATAATTCCAAGACTTATCCCTGTTTTATTCTATATTATAATTCTATATTTCAAATATGTTATTAAGTTTATAAAATAATATGTTGGGTTTACTTATTCAAACAGGAAAGAAGCTGTTTTCTGTGTAGAATTTTGTAATTCTTTTCAGATCTTTTAAACAAGAGCAATAGGAACCAGATCACTTTTTAGTCAACTGAACAACCTAGCAAAAGCAATCAATACTACAGCAGCTTCCCATGTGACTTCTCTCCTGAATTATGTTAAGTGACGAAGAAACTGCATAATTGACATTATGGAGTATGCTATCATTAATTTCTTCTACCAGAATATTTCATTTACTATTGGCAGTAAAATGTTTTTGTTGTAGCCTACTTGTTTATTCCTTGTTTTGATGCTCTCACATCTGCAACCTGTCAGACCTAATGGTATTAACAACTTGGCCATACCAAAAGAAATAGTGTAAGTGAAGAGAATCTGTATGTTGATATTGCAGCAAAGAACTGTCCAGAGATATCAAAGCCACAAAACATTATTTTAGTTAGATCAAAGTAACAAAAATATAGTGAAGATATTAAACAAAAGACCATTGACTTAATCCTTGATGCAAGATGTGATCACATAGTGGATAGAAATATTCCCCTTATGACTTCCTTACGCATTATTTAAGTTATTATTGTTATTACTACTGTTCATGCACATGGTGGAACAATGACCCCATGAAACAATGTAACCAGAAGCTTTATACCGTGCCCATTTTAGGAATGAGATTCTGTTTTTTTACTTAGTACGCCTGAACAGCTTACTTGGTTGCTAGATGGAAATATTTTTAATCACTAATAAAAAGTGTCAGTTGGACGCACTGTAAGACGAAATTTCAATATATTCTACTTTGAAGCGTCGTGCAAAAACATCTGCCGAAGTAAAAATCACTGAATGTCAGTTCTGTTGATAAGTTGAATGCAAAAAGGAAAGTGTCGTTCGAAAGGTACGAACATACTAAGGGAGTTTCATACAACAATAAAAGTGCCCTATAAACGTATTAACGTGCTAGCTTACGGACGTAACATCGTACTATGAGGTGACGATATTACTAACGTACGATCGCATTATCGAGCTAACTACATTACTATTTACGTATGAACGTATTAACGTACTAGCGTACGAACTCAACATCGTACTATGAGGTGACGATATTAGGCCCTGTTCGCACTACAACGAAAAATGTAGTTTGGCGTTTGCAAAAAAATGAAAAATTTTGTTATCACCAAATTTTCGTTTTCGTTATCCTGTTCGCACTTAAATTTGTGAATTTTTTGTGTTACCAAATATGACAATCATACCAAGATCATATAAGTTAAAGCTGAAAGGTAAGGGTTACGTGACTTAGGCCCAGTTCAAACGTCGAACTTCACATGTGCCGAACCTAATGCAAATTAGCAAGAACAATAGATTTTGCTCATTTGCATTAGGTTCGGCACATGTGAAGTTCGACGTTTGAACTGGGCCTAAGGTAAAATAAATCACATTTTTCGATGGGAATTTATGTTGATGTCAATTTTGGATTGACTTTTCCTTTGTGTTCCGCTTAACTTTTGGATACATATTTATGAAACGTGCTCAAATTAAGTCGTGTTGTTATCTTGAATTTCATCGAGGACAGCTCTGCCTTGATGCGCTATAAATGGTGTGTTTTGCTTTTAAACATAAACTAATGGGGATTTGAATAAAATGTTTTGAAAGAAGATTGTGTTGTCCGTTTTTATGTCTTTGTTCATTCATTACATAGATTGAAAAGCGATTTTATGTAAACAAAACACGACTTAGATTTTCTGTCTTCACTCGCGTCGCCTTATGCAAAATTGTTTGTGTATTTTTGCAATTTTGATTTCCAAATCAGTTTCTCGGGCAATTTTTGACAAACAAAAACTGTATTTTATTCGGAAAGTAGTCGTACTAGTTATTTTAGACAGAGAAAAGTTGTTTTTGTGAACTTTTGAATTGTACGGTCTAAATGTACCGTGCAGACGGTCGGGTAATACTGTTTTTGAGAATTGATAAAATTGAAAAATAGCCCGGTCGTCAATCTTAATTCTTGTGCTTCCGACCTTTTACCTTGTTTCACCTTAGTTAAGCTTGTTGAAAGTGCTACGCTGTTAGGCTCAGCCTATCTATTGCACGCCAACAAAAAGGACTATTAAGACCTTGAAATTTTCGATACAAAAACAACTCAGTTTCTATTCTCTGACCCATTTTTTCTCATATTTTTTGTACCTTTGAACCAGGGCACGCCTTTTGTCTATCGGATCATTGAATCAGTTTTTTTAATGTGTTGTCCTGGAATTTATAGCAGGGGGAGTAGACAAATTTGAGACAGATCAAATGTAGAGCAAATGGCTTTCATTTATTTTCTTAATGTTCTTATCAACCAAGACAGGTCCAAAGAACAACTTTTTTCTCAATAAGCAAGCGATCAATCTATTCAATTAAATCACAACCGATATGGTCTTTAATCTCAATACTCCATTCCCAGACAAAACTGTGACATGTTCGACAGGACACAGCGAACATATTGGGTCAAGAGACCACCAGAAACGGTGAAATTTTGGGTATATATGTAGAAAGAAAAAAAACAACATTACAAATGATGACTAGCCCTTGTACACATTTTTAAAACTAGAGCTGCGGCGTTGAGGAAAGTTTAAATTAAGTGCTATCATGCCATTTATCCGTCAACAAGAGAGCTCGCTGCCAGCGACAAAGACCCCAAAGTACAATACAGTTGAATCTCGCTATTTTGAACTTTCGAATTCCCCGTTAATTCGAACTCTAATCAATTTCCCTTTGATACTGTTTTCAGCCATTTATTATTGGCTATTTCGAATCCCCGCTATTTCGAACTATTCTTCGTTTCCCCTGAGTGTTCGAAATAGCGAGGTGCGACTGTACCATTTTTTTGCCAGTCGGAATCGGCCCCGGCCTCGACCCCGACCCCGACCCCGGCCCCGACCCCGACCCCGACCCCGACCCCGACCCCGACCCCGGCCCCGACCCCGGCCCCGGCCCCGACCCCGACCCCGGCCCCGGCCCCGGCCCCGACGTTCGCACACGTTCATAATTAGTACGTTCGTACATTGGTTCATTATACGGTTGTAGTGTTCGTACAATTCAGGTTTATAGTACGTACGGCACTTACCCTATAGTACGTTCGCACACGTTCATAATTAGTACGTTCATACATTGGTTCATAATACGGCACATGTAGTGTTCGTACAATTCAGGTTTATAGTACGTACGGCACTTACCCTATAGTACGTTCGCACACGTACACTGGGGAGAGGTAGGTCTAAAAAGGTGAAAAAATAAATAAAATAAATAAATAAATCAGCAAAGGAAAATATGTTAAACTAAACGGGTAACCTGCAGAGCAATAAACGGGGTAAAGACAAGCAACCCGTAAAACACGCAGGACTAAACTGTTAAAGGAGAAAATTAAAAGGAGCGGGACTAGACCGTTAACCTCCAAATATCAAATAAAACGGGGCCAAAACTGTTAACCCGCAAATATGAAAGCATGTGGGACTAAACTGTGGACCCACGAATCAAAGCGGAGATAAACTGCTAACCCGCGAAAATTAAATGACGTGCGACTAAACTGTGGACCCAGGAAAGAAAGTGGAGATAAACTGTTAACCCGCAAAAATTAAATGACGTGGGGCTAAACTGTTAACCCACAAAACAAAGCGGGGGCAAACTGTTAATCCGCAAAAATTAAATGATGTGGGACTAAAGTATTAGCCCACAAACAAGCGGGGGCAAAACTGTTAAGCTGCAAATATTAAATGTGGGACTAAACTGTTAACCCACAAAACAAAGCGGGGGCAAAACTGTTAACCCGCAAAAATTAAATCATGTGGGACTAAAACTGTTAACCCACAAAACAAAGCGGGACCAAAACTGTTAACCCGCAAAAATTAAATGATGTGGAACTAAACTTTTAACCCATAAAACAAAGCGGGACCAAAACTGTTAAGCCGCAAATACTAACACACGTGGGACTAAACTGTTTTAAAAGCAACAAAACAAAGTGAGGCCAAAACTGTTAACCCGCAAATACTAACACACGTGGGGCTAAACTGTTAACCCACAAAACAAAAGCGGGGCCAAAACTGTTAACCCTCAAATATTAAATAACGTGGGACTAAATGTCAAAAAACGGGGCCAAAACTCAAACAAAGACAGAAACTACGGGTCGCCACTCCCCGGGTGTGGGGATAAAGGGAAAAACGTGTTAATAACCCCGGGAGGGAAAGGGATCTTAAACTATAACAAAACCTCTAAAACTAAGAGTAAACCTGGGGAATGGCGGCCCTGGCGCACGGTAATCCGGCGTAGGGCGTAGTAACCCCTACGGGCACCGCCATTATAAAACGAACCTAGGTGACGTGCCAACCCAAGGGAAATGGAAACAGCCCCCCTCCCCCCCCCCCCCATAAAAGGGAGTAAAATGCGAGGGCACTATGACCAAGGGAGGACCCATGGAACAATACAGAAACTTGTGAAAGAGCAAGGGGCGTGCTAGCAAGGACTTGTGAAATAAATAGCGAACAACGAAAACAAGTTGACGCGAAAAGGTAAAAATAAGCTTGGAAGAAGCAGTAAAAACTCCAAAACAACGGGCAAAATGAACGAAATGCAAATAGGGATAAACATGGCAAAAGCCACGGCATGACAATAAAAAACTAAAAGGCGAGCGAAGCGTCCGCGTGGAAAGCAAATGAAAACCCCAAGGGGGAAAACAAACTGGGCCGAGGCTACAGAAAGGCAAATAATGATACGAAAAACGAAACGACATAGGGAGAAACGAGAACCGAAGCACGACTGGGAGTGCTAAAGCAAAAACGGAAGATAAAGACGGAGCGGAATACCTCAATTTACTCTACAGGTGGCGGGGTGGTACACGTCTTGGAGTGACAGCTGGAAACTGTTCGAGCTAATGAAGTACATCTTGGGCTGCAACAACGGCTTCTCGTTCTTGGCGAGGTCGTGGAACTTGAACTGCGATTTCTGGAGCGTGAGCCATATAAACGTACGGGACACTGACGTGCGAGAAAGGAGAGCGTATGTAGAATGGATTCTCCTTATATACGCTTAAGTGAGACCGCTGGGAATAGTATTTTGAGTCCACGTACTAGCAAGAAAAACACATAACGGGGCTCCTAAAACGGGCAGCATATGAGAAGCTTGGACATCATTACAGCTTTACATGTTTACAAAATAGCACTAGTCACTTTACATGTACATATACATTAAAGCCGGAACCTCGGCTGAAAAACAGTTTTAGATTCACAGTTTTCGTAATGGTTATATTTAACTCATGCTGAGGTTTTCAGTCGGTATCTCTGTAACTGGTTACTGAATGCGAAGTGTTCTTTTTACAGTTTAAATTTCCCGCAGGCCGCCATGTTTCCTTTATGGTAATTTATGACGTAATTGCATTGTCGAAGACGACAATATGGAGTTTACAGAAGAAGATTTCGTGGTAGAACCGTACAATATTCGGTCAAACATGCATTAACCCTCGGACGTACACGCAAACGTATACCCCCATCGTGGTACAAGAGGGGGGGGGGGGGTGTTGCAAACCCCCCCCCCCTTGGGTTTTTGCGATGTTGCAATATTTCGGAAGTATTTTACATCTAATAGGTAGCCCGCGATGTGCTGTACAAGATAAGGTAAATATTATGGGATGTGACGCTGCTGGGGGTCCGTAACGTCATCCAAAATGGCCGCCAATACGGCCGCCATCTTGGATTTTACTAAAAATTCATATTTATCGGGAAAATGTGGAAATTGTAAATATTGTTTGATAGAGTTGCACAATAACATACAATTAAACATTTTGATGCCTTTGGTAGCATTTTATATGTTTTTTCCTGGCTGAAAAAAGGTGAAAAACACGCATTTTTATTCAAAAATGACTTGACAACATGTTGCTTATGACGTCATGTCTCGTTACCATAGCAACCGGATGTCGCCAAACTTTACCAAAATGTGTCTTAAAGAAAAAATGAACAGTTACTGTAAACGGCATGTGCTAATTTTAAATGGTCTTGAAAATATCGGAGAAAAACCTAAAGGGGGGAGGGGTGGCAACCACCCCTTCCCCTTGTACGTCCGAGGGTTAAAAGTATATTTTCATGAAGTTGACTTAAACCGTCGTATTGAAAGCTCGCGACAACGCAATGACATCATAAATTACCCATAAAACTTTGCAAATAGAAACATGGCGGTGCACGGAAAATTTGGAAGCAAAAAAAACAGAAACAAAATGCCCAGTATTCATGAGTTAAAGGTTTGTAACGACCTTCAAAACCCGTAAACCAGTTTAACAATGACACGAACTAATGATCTAGAAGAAATGTTTTCTAGCCGAGATTTCCTTTAACCCCTAAGAGTGATGGAAATGAAATTTCTCTATACATTATTTCTTGTAAATAATCAAGTGGTGAGAATAAAGAATGAAAATCAAAGGAAGTGATCACCAAGGATGAGATGTCTTGATATTTAGACAAATTCTCCTTACTAGTTCCATAAGAAATATATTAACCCAATTCAGACTGGGCTTTTTTAGGCAATCTGTGACTGGGGTGGGGGGGGGGGGGGGGGGGGCTCCTCGGACCCCTCTTCATATCTCTGGAACCAGTGAGGCTAGGACCATGAAATTTTCACACAATGTTCACCTCCATACAAGGAAACCTCACACCCAGTTTTGACCTGCTACACCCAATTATGACGTCACAATGACGTCATTTTTGTTTTTCCGACGTTTCTTTGATATTTTTCCATCCAGATACTTAAAATATCAAATATAACTGTAAAATCATCTCTTTCATATTAAAACATAATAAATACAAACAAGGACACACTTGTAAAGCGAGAAAAAGCAAAAAAAAGCGATAAAACTATAATTTTGAAATTATTGTCCGCCATCTTGGATCCGCCATCTTGGATCCGCCATCTTGGATTTCCTTGTTTTTTGTTTAAATTAAAATTTAAAAAATATTTAAAAGAGAAAAGGATCAAAATGTATAAAACACGTATCAAACTAATGTCTATTATCCAAACAACGCACTTAGAAGCGTTATTTAATAAATAGTACAAAATTTTTGTCTATAGGTAAAAGAGAGCAAAAATTTACATACCCCTCCCCCCCCCCAAATATTTGATGTTAAAAAATTTTGATGTCTTTCAAGAACTTGTCCCAAGAAAAAAACTATTCTAACAAGAAAATGCACTATAAGTCAAAAAACAAGATCTTAAAATAAAAAATTCACCATATTTTAATATTTTGAAAACCTTTGTGTCAAAAACCGGTTGCCATGGCAACATGATTAATCACACTGACATGTTTTGGATACCAAAATGTCCCTAGATAAATTCTAGGAAAAGTCAGAAAATTTCAGCCTCATAGCTATTTCGGTGTAAGAGTTATCGCAATTTTACTGGACGGGGGGTTCGAAAAGCCCCCCCCCCCCCCCCCCCCCCCCCCGCCAAGTCTGAATAGGGTTAAGAATAATGAGGAGAATATGTATTTTAATTCCAGGGCTTTAAGGGTTAACTGTTAGCTCACATTACAATGTAGCAGTGCTTGCATTAGAGACTTAATACCGGTGTTAACAACAAATTTTATTGTTTTGTTGCTTGGTGTGAAGTGCTAATTTTTTTCATAAGGATTAACAATTGAATTCCATGTAAAAAAACAATGTGATATTTAATGTGACTGTAGCCATTGTTGTGTAATGTGGACACAACTAATGTAAAAAGGAATGAGAGCTTTGTAGAAGTACCTTTCACATGGCACTAAAATATTTATTAATAAAAGTGATAATAACGACGAAAGACGTTTCTATTTATGCCTCTTATTTAACAATTATCCTTACTAGTAAAACAAACTTGGGAAAAATGTTGAATTGTTCCTTCAATTTGTTTGACCTTTAACCGCAATGTAATTGTGAGAAACTGCATGCTGATCACTATTGGGACTAATGGATTAACAACTTTAGACAATGAAAAAATGCTTTCCTGCAGACCCACTGGCTCTATTCTTAACCGGTGTGCTACTATTAAAGTGGCTGGCAACCAGCATCATCTTCGATGTTATCGTTTGTAAGAGGGAGAAACACAGCGTATGTTAGAAAGAGAACTAAATCCAAAATGGCGGACAATTACGAAAAAGCACGAATGGTCAAAACTCCGTTAATAACGATCGAAACTTCAACAAATTGCGTCTACTAACCCTCTATACTCAGATATTTAAAAGAACATTTAAAATCGTCAAAATCGTCGTCTGGTTTAGCCATAACCACAGAACAGCAAATCCTACCAGAGAACCGCACAAAAAATGGCAGAGGTCTCCCTTCCTTCCTTTCCCTTCCCAGAGTTCCCCGCGCGCTTTACTTTTTACCTCTACCCAGCCTCCGCGCGTTTTTTGCCAAGCGTGGAGCGTGACTAGGAGGCCTCTGTGGGGGAGAGAGGTGTCGAGGGAAGTCCTAAAGTCAAAGCGCCGTGAACTCAGGAAGCATGGAAACGGAAACAAATCAAACACCATTGTAGCCCTGATAATCGAAGATATTGAGGGCATCTTTGAAGAAAATATATTCGGCGTCCATGATCCTGAAGTGCTTTCGCGCACGATGTGGTTTTTGCTCACTCTCCACTTTGGCCACCGCGCCAGACACGAGGCAAGGACATCGTTTTGAAAAATGATGAAGCAAGTGGTGAAGAGTACCTGGAGTGGACAACCGAAAGGGAGAGCAAGACCCGCCATGGCGATGAAAATGAGCATCAAAGATCTTTCCGTCCAAAAGCGTACGAAACAGGCGACAGGAAATGCCCAGTGTCTTGTTTCAAAGAGTTTATTAACAGGCGACCACAAAAGGCCAAAACACCGGAAAGCCCATTCTTCCCGGCTGTTCGAACCGGCGAAAACCTGACGATCAAATGTGGTACCTAAACAGTCCACTGGGAAAAAATAAAATCGGCGTGTTTCTGTCAAGCGCCACGAAGGACTTGCCAATGTCGACGAGCGGGAAAATTACAAACCATTCCGTGAGAAAGAGGTGCATCAAGATCCTTCTTAATTCAGGATTTTCCAACAACAATGTAGCACAGCTGAGTGGCCGCAAAATCCTTAAAAGTCTGGATAGCTATGCTGTGGCATCGCATCAACAACAGCGCCAGCTGTCACAAATACTCAGTGGGAAAGAGAATTTCTAGTCCACAAAGCCAGACGCACCGAAAACTGAGTCAAGTGGCAGTATCGTCCAAGGGTCCATCCAAACACCTACACCTACAGTAGCTCTTCCAGACCTCTATTTTTATTGGCCCCGTAGTACTGTAGCTTCTATTGTGTTTAGGTCTAGGGCTATTGTTTCTGTTGTTTAACCTATTGTTTCGTTAACCAATCACTGAGCTTGTTTGGAAAGGTACAGCCTCTCCCAAACACATGGCCTGTTTTCGGGAGCAAGCATTGGGGTGATAAATATCCAGAATCTTTGCATTTCTAAAGCCTTCAGCTCACCAGATCAAGCGCCGAGCATTTTAGCTCCGAAGAAACGTCGCTATGTTATCCAGTCGTCAGACGAAGAGAATAAGCGAAAATATTGTACACAATTTCTTTGTAATCATTCTCGGTGTGTTGTTTAAAGATTTCCCAACGTATTGAATTAAACTTTCGTTGACATTTTCTCTGAATTTAACGAATGTAACGCTCGACTTAAACTTATTTTTTTCAGAATATTCTGTAAATTGGAGTTTGCATGGTTCAAATACACTTTAAGGCCAGCACACACTAGGGGACATATTGCGGGAACATGAAGCGGGGACAAGCCCCTTCGTGTGCACAGCATGGGCGCATGTTGCAGGGATAGTACGCAATCTGGTGCAAACAAAGCGCATAAATGAGGTATAAAAATCACAGAAATCACTTAGGGCGTCTGCTGCTGAAGGCTCATGGGATAATCAATGGCGTGTTTTGAGTCTGGGTTTTGGTCGAGGGTCGAGTGTCGAGGGTAACATGTCGAGGGTCGAGGGTAACATGTCGAGGGTCGAGGGTAACTTGTCGAGGGTCGAGGGTAACATGTCGAGGGTCGAGGGTACAAAGTCGAGGGTCGTAAAATCGTTTTTTTTTCCCTTTTTTTTCCATCTCGCAATCTTCATGTCTTCTAATTTCGATCTGCGTGCAGCCTGCCGGTGAGAAAACTTCCGGCGATTGTAAAAAGATGCTTTGTTTTCAGAGGTTCTATTCTGGGAATATCTGGATTATATAGGTTACTGACAGGTGTGTTGACAACCGTATTGGAATGTTTAAGATTAACAATCCGATGAGACACGTACTATCTCTCGAGTGCAATTGCCACCGCGTTATTAAAATGGACTGTGAGAAAGCTACATTCACGCGTACTTACGCTAGTGTTGTCAGCAGAGACGACCAGTCGACTCCGTTGACAAATTCTTGGTGGAGGAAACTGCAAAAAGAAAATGAAAAAGAAGCCATCGTCCTGGCCACCAGGAACTCGCTGGGCTAAAATGCTTTTAGCGACGAGCAGGATTTGTGCTAGTCCTGTCACCTTTTATAATATTTTTTTGACAGAGCTCCTTCCTGCTGCGTTGCGCAAGATGGTAACGCATGTAGCACTGTACTACACAGCAATTACAAGCTTGTTGTACAACAGATAAACAAATTATTTCTCGCTGTATTGGACGGTGCGCAACGTGGCGTACTCGATGCTTGTGGTCTGAATATTGTAATGAAGTAGTCGAAAGGCGTAACGCAAAGGGGTAATTTCAGCGATTTTCACGTGATTAAATTTTTTCTGTTATTGTTTTAATTTTGGCCCCGTATACAATTAGTCCATCATTTCTCCCAGATATAGTCGAGCATGTGATCACGCGCGGAGCCTCGCGTGTCGTGTCTTTTCGCGTTGCGTCTCCTTGCGAGTAGGCCCTTCCGGATTATGCTAGCATTTGTTTTGGCATTATTTGGTTAAACAAGCATTTTTGTACACATTTTCTGTAAAAAGAATTGCTAGCATTATTTAGCATTTTGCATAACTTTGATCTAGCGTTTCAGCACCCAAAAAATGCCAGTTTTACTAGCATAATCGGGAAAGGCCTACTTGCGAGAGATCATTGCCGGCCCGACTGCCGTTATTATGCTTTTCTGTTCTATCATGTTCTTTCATGTCAGCCAAACGATTAAAACAGGCACGTCTAGTTATCAGGAAATAGCACCGGGCAATTTTAGTCAGTTCGTGTCAAGAAGAATCCCTATCAAGTGTTGAATCTATCAACACTTTTCAAGCCTGAAAGCAAAGCGTCGTTTTCTCACCGGCAGACTGCACGCAGATTGAAGTTTTTATCGCGCGAGCTAAGCGTAGAGGAGCGTGAGTTTCGGGTAAATTGGCTACTCAATTATAAAATTAAATTATTAAATTAAGCTGTATTATTTAACATTTTTAAAATTTTACTTTATTTTACTTTTTGAAATTTTTATGGGTCTAGTCTATCGTTTCCATAGTCCGGTCCAGGGTCAAGTCGAGGTTCGAGTCCTCCTTTTCCAACTGGTCGTTCCTGTCGGCAGTAGGTGTTCAGCGGCGCGTTTTATTTTGATTCTTTTTTTAAAAAAAGTAAGTGATTTTAAAATTAATCTCAACTTTGAAGCGAGAAGAACGAACTTCTAGAAGAACTCTAAGTTTTTTTTTTAATTATGTTAGCCAGCAAAAAAATAATTTTACATAACGAGATTGAAACACGGGTTTCATAGATAAATCTTGCTAATTGTTCATTTTTAACACTTCTTACAATTCACGACAGCTCGGATTATTACATATTCACGACAACACGTTATTACAATTCACGACATACAGGTATGACAACTGTTATTACAATTCACGGCAGGTATTACAATTCACGACACTGAAAACCCCTACAAAGCATCTTTTTACAATCGCCGGAAGTTGCAAGGTACTCGTTATTCCGTGGTTTGAATCTGTCAACACTTTTCACGCTTGAAACAAAGCATCTTTCACTCACCGGCAGGCTGCACGCAGATCGAAATTTATACCGCGCGAGCTACGCTACCTACGTCTTACAGACATGAAGATTGCGAGATGGGAAAAAAAAAACCGGGAAAAAAAATTATAACCCTCGACCCTCGACTTTGTACTCTCGACCCTCGACATGTTACCCTCGACACTCGACATGTTACCCTCGACCCTCGACATGTTACCCTCGACCCTCGACATGTTACCCTCGACCCTCGACATGTTACCCTCGACACTCGACCCTCGACCAAAACCCAGACTCGTGTTTTTATTGGTTCCTTTCTATTTTGTAGCGGGGACAGTTTGCAAGAGCAGTGCATACGATGCGACATCGAAATGGAGGTCATTTTGTCCCCGCTTCATGACGCACGAATTCAAACCAGCTGAATTTCATGCAACATGTTGCGGGGACAAAATTGTGTCCCCACAACAGAACTTTTTCGCAAAAACTGGGATGTCACACCAACCTCGTTCCCAGGGTCTCTCATCTTCCCGCCTCCTGGAGCGAGAGAAGAGAGACCCTGGTTAACTCTGGTCAC
The DNA here is from genome assembly GCA_022457155.1 of Cladopsammia gracilis. Taxonomy (NCBI): domain Eukaryota; kingdom Metazoa; phylum Cnidaria; class Anthozoa; order Scleractinia; family Dendrophylliidae; genus Cladopsammia; species Cladopsammia gracilis. The sequence continues at coordinate 699,798 of JAJGOT010000229.1, forward strand.
GTGCGTCCCAAAATCTGGGATGTAACAAATAAAAAATTTGAGGGAGGGGCGGCAAAGTGTGAAATTTGTTCGCTCTAGCCAGAGCGCTCTAGCAGAGCATTGCAAATCAAAACAAATCCGAAAAGCGTTCGGCGGCTTCCGATATAATGTGAAGCGGCGGTCATCCGCAGACTTCAAAACATATCCACATCGACTGGTTTTGAGAGTGCAAGTTGCTTTAGGATCTGTAAATTAACAGTTGGGAAATTGTCCAATTTTATTACTGGACGCCGCCGCTAAGCTCGGTCTCGGCAGAAAATGCTTTTGATTTTATATGGCATTGTTCCGAACTGAGATGAATTATCGCTACATACTATTCAGCAGGCGATCTTCAAGCTTCATTCGACAGGCACATTAAATTCACAGTCGCCGTCTGTTCTCGGACGATGGCGAAGTGGAAAAATATTTTGACATGCAGATCGACTTTACACTTTTATAACAGGAAACGAGGTAGAGAAGATAATGATAGCTTTTATTCTTCATAGGCGAGATATGTTGTTTTGTTCAACATTTACCAGTTCCAGTCGTTTGAATGTCTATACAAGATCGTTATGTTTTGTTTCATTATACGCTTGTAAAATTATTGAACGATAACCATTTTATTCCTTGCGCATATAAATTCATTCGCTTTTGTTTGAATCGTTTGATTGAACCGTTTCCGGACATCAACGGACTGGCGCACAGCACGAGCCACTGTGAAGAAAACGAGACAAAGTTACAAACACTGTCGACCCCTCCTTAGGAATATAATTGTCCAAGAGGCACGTGACCAGAGTTGACCAGGGTCTCTCTTCTCTCGCTCCAGGGGGCGGGAAGATGAGAGACCCTGGGAACGAGGTTGATGTCACACGAGGAAAACTGTCGCTGCAACATGTCCCCGCTTCACGAACCCGCAACATGTCCCTTAGTGTGTGCCGGCCTTTACTGGCTTTTCAAATGAATGGTGTAATTTCATTGGCTCTTGGAAAATGCGCACGAAGCGAAAGCCGTATCCACGGGAGAAAACTAAATGAAATTAAAACTGAAAGAAATTTGAAGGGCTGTCATTGATCCGTAAAAACGTCTATTGTGTCATATCTGACTCCGATTTTTTTTATTTCAACTTTAATTAAACTTATTAGCTTTTAAAGGAGTTAAGTTGTCCATGTTAGAATTTGAAGCCTCATATCTTCCCTTTGAAAGCATATTTAAAAATTTTGAGTCATATATGACAATCTACAATACACCTAGTTTACCTACCTGCAGTGTCAACTCATGAAATTCTGTATCTGCGCTGAATTATTGGACACAAAATTGCTTGTTTTTACGCTTCCGAAGGCTTCCCAAGCAAACACGAATGCAAAAAATATATATTTATGGTAATTTTGCTAATTTTAATCCACGGGCTATTGTCAACACCTCATGCAGAAAGAACAATGCGTTGAAAAATAGCTATGGGCCGTGTTTTCACGAGCGATTTTTCAAGTCGCTGAGCGAGTGACAGTCGGAAATCTCGTGAAAACAGTTGCTTGTCCAACTCGCTTAAAGTTAAGCGAGTCGGCGAACTACAATAGAATTCTCATTAAATTTAAGCCACCAAACCAGGTCGCTTAAGCTTGTCGGCAATTAATTTCGGCCAATCACATTTCGTAAGCGTTCAAACAACAAAGAAGGGCATTGTATTGTCGTTCTTTTGTGTTCTAATTTTCTATTGTTTTAACAAAAGAAAATATATCGCGCATGGTATAAGAAAAATGAATAAAGTTCTGTCCGTGAAAACGCATAAATTTTTTAAGCTGCTTAACGCGGTCAGTAAACAAATTACCTACAGGAATGTTAAGCGAGAAAAACCGCCTCGTGAAAACACAGCCATAGTGTATTTTATCAGACAGCGCTCTGCACGTGCAATCATTGAAGCAGAAACATTACAGAGCCTGTTCGCGAATATTTCGCGCATACTCTTTTTATAAATGCATACTGATGAGCGGAAGCTGTCCCCCGCGACCTTAATGACTTGCTTAATGAATTGCTCAATGGGCTTTCAGATAATATGCCGGTTACATTTCGCACTTTTTCCTGATATTACAACTTCTTTTTCACGCTTGTTCCCTTGTCTTTTCGGTCGCGACAGAGGCTACAATTGATATTCCATTTCAAGAGGAGGGTATTTTTATCGGATATATGCATTTATTATATAAACACCAATGAAATACCAGGTGAGCTTTCGCGCGTATACATCATATCTTCACACGTGAGAATAACATGTTATCTTTACACGTAAAAAGATCACCGTTGACACGTTTTTCTACTTTAGGACTTTAAAAAATATTAAGGTGAAATGGTTTGATTTCATTGGTGTTTATATAAAAAACAGAACATTACATGGCCGCTTGAAGATACGAAATTTCTGTTCTCGTGTTGAAAAATATTTCACTCGTTTGCTGCGCTCACTCGTGAAATATCTTTCAACACTCGAAGAGAAATTACGTATCTTCGCGCGGCCATGTAATATCCTCTATATATCGTTTGACTGAATGGCTATTACAGTCAAGTCTGTATTAAGCGGACCTCTATTTACTCATGCGCGTAGCGGCATGAGGTAAGGTTTCGGCTCCGTGTTTCTTGTTATTACTCATGCGCGTAGCGGCATGAGTTATAAAATGCCCTCCGTTTTTCTTTTTTTTTAACTCATGCGCGTATTACTGCGCCTTTCAATAACATACGGAATTTGAAATTCAAATCTCCACCAACGGTTGCGTTATTCCCTGCCGTCAATCATAATTAATACGAAAGCCAACGGACCATGTAAAAAAGAAACAAACAAAATGGATCGAAATCTACCAATCATAATGCACGGACAGTGACCCTTTGACCTCATTGAAGTGAAGATCTGTTTCCTGAGAGGTAAGCTAAGATGACTGATGGCAGCGTAAAACGCAACTGTTGATGGAAATTTGAATTTAAAATTCCGCATGTTATTGAAAGGCGCAGTAAGTTTCATCGCGTCTGTTCATCCCATAGGGTTCAAGAGTCTTGCCCTTGGAAATTAAAAATGCTTCTCTGGCCTTACGAATGGCGTCTCTGTCAGAGTTAATAGAGACTTTAAGATACCTGGACGGCTGACTTTGAGGACGGTAGAATTTCATGAGGAGGACTGGGCCGATGCCGACGTTCTTGGCGGGAAACTTTTAACGTTAAGAGCCGGCGTGTGTGAACGGAGGACGGCTTCGTGTTTAAGCGTCTTTAGTACATCATGGCATCTTTTAAAAAGGCTCGCGAAATGGTTGTTATTGCTTATGCAGAAAAGCTACTAACAGATGAAGAGTTCTTGGTTCTGTATGAGGCTACTAAACCAGTTAATTTAGAACTGCCTTACTACGAGTACGAAGAATTTAACTTGGAGGAAAACATCAGCGAGGCCGAATGCAAAGCCGAGTTTCGATTTGAAAGGGGAGATATCGAACGTCTCGCTGATGTACTTCAATTACCAGCCACCTTTAAATGTCCACAAGGCAGTGTTTGCGACCAAATAGAGGTACTTTGTATCCTTCTTCGCCGGCTTGCATATCCATGTCGTTACAGCGACATGGTTAGCAGGTTTGCAAGACCAGTTCCCGTTTTGTGCATGGCATCGAACATCGTGCTGAACTATATCTACGATCTGCATCATCATAGAATCGCATAGGTCAGGGAATTCTCGTGCTCTGATTGGCTAGAGAACAGGGGGTATTCAACGTGGAATTGCGACTTGAGAGCGAGGCTGCGCGATATTGCACCGTAGCAACGACCATAGCAACGCTGTCGCTTCAATAAAAAATTTCGGAAACAATATAGAAACAATGCATTTTTAATAATGTTTTCCACTCCATTATCACCTAGTACAAAAGCAAACGAAAAGAAAAATCTGTTTCAAGTCAATAGCGTTGAAGATTATCCTTGTTTCAGTTTAAACTTCGACTTTTTGGAGCGTGTTAAAAAGCCGCTTTCTCTAGCGAGTACAAGAAAGCGACGAAGCAACGCAGAGGAAATGGCCACAACTAGCCAAGAAAAAGATGCAAGTACAAGTTCAAACGCCGACGAAGAAGCAGTGTCAATTGTCACATACACAGAAGAAGAACTGGCTGCTTTTAAAGAAAACATGGCCTCAGAAAATACTAAGAAAAGTACAAGTACATCCGTTCGTCGCTTGCAATCATGGTACGTGGAAAAATAAAATATTCGGTAAACTTGTGATGAGCTGAAACGTAATGTTGACTTTTTAGTAATGCTTCGTTTTTGTTTTGAAGAAGTTGAACTTTGAAAAACATTGGACATGATATTGAACCGCCGAATTATTTAATTGTAAGCGGTTGTTAGATTTAGATTTGGAGTACTTACCACTGTTTTGTTGTTTGACGTACTTTCACTCCGAGTGCGTGATTCTTTCATTCAGTGGAGATGTCGTCCTGATCCATCTTGAGCTCATTTTGTCAAAACTTGAATCTGATCTTATTGTAAAGACGGCTTGATTTGAAATATAGAAGGCTATTTAGTGTTAAAAAGCTCGTGTGAAGAATTAGAAAACGAAAGTTTGTAATCCACGAGGTTGTTTGTGATTTTTCACTTGATTCCTATTGGCTCGCTCCTGACATTTTGACAGTTGATTTAGAGCTGTTGAAAATGGCTCTCCTCCCCCTGCGCGCTAAAATTCGCAACATTTACCAAATTTTCATTATTGTAAAGGCTATGCGATTCAAGGAAAATCCATTACCTGACTCGTGAATTCCACGTTAAATTTCACTCGAAAAAACCGATATCGCACTCATCGCTTCGCGATTCGTGTGATATCGGTTTTTCTCGTGAAATTTAACGTGGAATTCCCTCGTCAGGTAATGGATTTTCCTATAGAATCACAACCTGGAATCATTCCATTCTGAATCCACTCGCCATTCAACAATATGCTGATGCTGTTTTTGACAAAGGCGCTGCCCTCGACAACTGTTTTGGGTTTGTAGATGGAACGGTCCGTCCCATTTGCAAACCCGGGGAAAATCAAAGGCTGGTATACAACGGGCACAAGAGGGTACACGCCCTTAAATTTCAGGCTGTTGCTCTTCCTAATGGCCTTATTGGGCATTTGTTCGGACCTGTAGGTAAAGAATGCTCATCTGTGCGAAGTTGTTTTATTCGTTTAAATCAAACGCTCACGCGTCTCTTGGAAACTTTATACCTTAAGCTTTTCTATTATTTTTTTAACTTTTCACAGAAGGAAAGCAACACGATGCTGCAATGCTTGCCGATTCCAATCTCCTGACCGCTTTAGAGCAACATGCTATATCTCCAACCGGACAGGAGATGTGTATATATGGAGAAACCGCATATCCATTAAGAGTAAATCTCATGGCCCCATTTAGGGGCGCTGCCCTGACCCCACAAATGGAAGCCTTCAACAATTCCATGTCGAATGTGCGAACGTCTGTGGAGTGGTTGTTTGGAGACATCGTGCAGTATTTTAAGTTTATGGACTTTAAAAAAAACCTTAAAATAGGCCTAAGCTCGATTGGCAAATTATATGTTGTATGTGCCTTGTTAAGGAACGCGTTAACTTGCCTTTATGGGAATTCAACATCAAGTTATTTCGAACTAGATCCTCCCACGCTTGAGGAATATTTTGCTTGAACAGTTTTTATTGACATTCCTACACAACAAAAATTCAGATATGCGTACCAGTTAACCACCGTTTAGATGGATACATGATAGTTTTTGTGTCAGAGATAAGGAAAGTAAACGCCCAATAACAGACAAATATCAGTCAAATTCAATTTTATTCAACCAAACAAAGCTGCTGAGTAAATATTACAAAAACCCTTCACAGTCATAATAGAAAGGCTCAGCATTTTCGTGAAACAACAGCAATATAAAAAAAGTAAGCCCAGTACTTATACCTTCATGAAACTACAGATTTTGTTTAACCAAACGAAGCTGAGTACATACTACAAAAAACCCTTAACAGTCATGAAGAGAAAGGCTCAGCATTTTTGTGAAACAACAGCTATTACACCAGTGTAAACACTTAGCCCAGTACTTAAGCCAAGAAACTACAGAGCCTTGTAACTTTTCAAACGTAATAAAGCAGCAAGAAAATATTTAATAGTTATTTGTCTGACTTGTTTACCAATTTGGCGAACAGTTCCATCATGCTCTGTTGCTGATTTTGCATCAGTTGCATCATCTCTCTTTGCTGTTCAAACAAATGCTCTTGCTCTTTCTCTTTCAATTGAATCTCTGCTTTCCTGACTTCTAACTCTTTCTCGCATTTTTCTTTCAGAAATTCTATGGAATCGCTGCCTCCTCTTCTCTTCTTCTTCTTAGATTCTGCCCGGGCTTCGTCACAGGCCATTCTTGTTTTGGTTTCACCGAAGCTTTCCATGGCTTTCTTTCGTATTTCCTCTGCTTTGACTTTGTTTTCTGCGGCTTTAGCTTTCTTGGATTCTGCTCCTTCTGTCGGGAAAGATTCTTCCAGTGAACAAATGTTCTCAAGAGCTTGCTCAAGGTCTGAAACGGACTCTACGTCAATTCCCGACGCATTTTCCTCCTCTCGAATTTTACGCTTGAACTTTTCTTTGATAAGTTTGAATCTTTCTCTCACTGATCGCTTGTTCACACGGAACTTCACGGTCTGGCAGTTGTTCAGTCGATTGGCAATCTCGTCCCAAATTTTTCCTCTCTCGACAGTTCTTTCCTTGAACTTAAAAGGATTAGAGACGAGAATTTCACGGCACAGAAGGACGTCGTGTTGTTCCTTCCATTCCATTTTGCTCTGTAAACACAAATTAAAACTATTCCTTAGCCCAAAACATGCGGAGAAAAGCATTTGGCGCTGCTAGCTGAAAGTCCGGGACCAGATAACACTTTTTTCATTCATAGGGTACAAATCTCGAGTTAATTTTTTGTGAAAACACAAACAAGAAAATTCATAATTTCACCCACGTGGCTTCGCCATCAGCTTGTATGCGGAGCACAGCAAACACATTCGCAACCGTACATAAAACTTTACTTCTCAACTTTTTATATTTACCAAAACAAGAATAACATAAAGGACTACCTAACAAAGTAACAGAATTAAAAAATAATGGGATTTTTAAAGGAAATCATAGAAAACGCACTCACGTTCACTGGTAGACAGCAAAGCACCACTTTTCACGTCCTCGACGACAGCTGGACGGAGCTGCGCGTGGAGCAGGCATGCGCAATATAGTCTACACGCGGAAAATTACTTCCGGCCAGCCGTCCTTGAGATCAACCGTCCAGGTATCTTAAAGTCTCTAATGAGTTCAAGGGGAATGAGTTCTATGTCGTTGATTGAATGGCCAGGAAGAGTAAAGTGATCTGAAACGGCGGTAGGCTGATGGATGTGATGTTGGTTAATGGCTTTTTCGATTGCGCGTCTGTGTTCGCCAAATCTGTCGCTGAGATGTCGTTTAGTCTCTCCTTGTGCCTTCATTGTGGTACAGCCTTCATTTATAAAACATTCAATAGTAATGTGGTTTGCAGGTATGAGACTGAATGAATTATCGAAAGGAGTAACTCTTCTCCATGTCCGACGTCTTTTTATCTTGTTTAAATTATTAAAATATAAATTGCTTCTTTTCTTATGGTACATTGAAATATAAGACAAATGTTTGATACGCATGCGCAAACCCGAGCTCTACGGCCGCTACATCGATGACTGCATTGGTGCTACCTCTTCCAGTAAAGAAGCACTTAATCAGTTCATAACTTCTGTCAATACTTTTCATCCGGCTCTAAAATACACCTGGGAAACTTCTGAAACCTCTGTCGCTTTTCTTGACATCAATATTTCGATCAACGGCAACAGTTTATCCACAAGTGTGCACTACAAACCTACAGATTCCCACATTTATCTGTTACATTCATCCTCACATCCATCACACGTATTCTCAATTTCTCAGACTTCGACGTCTTTGTAGTGATGACTCTGATTTTTCCAACAAATCGGAAGAAATGTGCCAGTTTTTCAAGAAACGTGGGTACCCTGACTCTGTTGTTAAAACGGGCCAACAACGTGCACAACAGATCGACAGACAATCAGCACTACAAACATCACAGAAGGAAGAGAACGAGAGAATTCCATTCACCCTCACTTTCCACCCACACAATCACACAGTCAAAAGCATCATTTTAAAAAATTTCAAATTGCTCCAAAACGACCCCGAAACTGGCAGAATTTTTTCACAACCCCCACTAATTTCATTCAAACGTGACAAAAATATAGGCAACTTTCTAGTTACGAGTACACTGAAATCTGACGATGAACCGGGAACTTTTAAATGCGCACGCACACGATGCAACACTTGTCCTTTCATTCACAACGCCAACAAAATAACGGGACCTAAACGATCTATTAAAATCACTGATCGTTTTACATGCACCTCCGTAAATGTTATCTACTGCATAACATGTACTTTTTGCAAAAAGATATACATTGGCGAAACAGGGAGGAGACTGGGCGACCGTTTTCGAGAACATCTCCGAGACGTTGAAAAAAATGACAAAGACGCATCCAAACCAGTCGCGCGTCATTTCAATCTTGCTAACCATTCTAAGCAACACATGACAATCTGTGGCGTTTCCCCACACCAGGGCAACACAGAAAGCCGTAAAAACTTAGAACAAAAAATCATCTTTCGAATCGGCACTCTCAAACCCCACGGAATTAACGAACGCTTTTCATTCAACTAATTTACATTTGTTTTTCACGTCACAAAATTTCCACCAATGGCGGAGCTCCTCCTACTATATAAAACCACACACTACCCACAATCCCTTGATTCGCTCCGACGAAGGGCTAGCGCTCGAAACGTCAGCTTTCTCGAATCTTTTTACGGTGGCTAATTTACCTTATCGACTCAGTCGATAAAACCAAATTCTTGTGTCTCGCACTGATAAGCCATATTGTCAATTTATTTCCCCTTTTACTGCCGATTCTTTGCAATGTCTGTATCGGGGCAGTCCTCGCTGCCTGTGGTGAGTAATTTCAAGACTTTTTTCAAGAAAGAACAATAGAAACACACGGCAAAACAGCGTCGTTACTTCAGCCCATCAGATTTAATAAAAAAATTTGGACTTCGGGACTGGACTTCTGTAAATTATGGACTGGGGAATGCGTGTCATATTAATGTCGATTTTTACTGACTGTGGTTACTAGGTTACTAGTAACCACTATATTGTCACCTGTGTAAGTAAGTAATAACACAGTTCTGATAACTTCGGATTGGGCGACTCGATTGTCAAGGCAGTTCTGTTTGTACGTGCGCTCTTTGGATCCGTGGGAAAGGTAAACGAAGCTTTCTCGTTCTTTTCACTGCTTTACCAAGCACAGCTTTCACAAAATGTGGCCAAGTATTGTTTTCAAAGATTATTTTAGGTGTTTTCGTGGTTTGGAAAAAGGTTTTAGTGAAAAATCGAGCTGTGTTTGTTTGCGGACCATGAGCCGATCCGAACTCATGATTCAAACGGTCCAAACGCCGCCAGCATTTCATTTCGGTACCTTTGACCATTCAGAACTGTTTTTTTTTTTATTAGCGAAAGCATTATGCGAATCAACTTTCCGGATAAGATTGGCATTGATTCTATTACACAGGCAAAGTCAGCAATTTTAGAAAGCATAATAAAAATAGGTTGCTGAATTGAATTATTTTGTTATGTTTATCATATTTTCGCAGACGCTAGCCGGTTCCGCGCCATAATTAGAATACAATAAACTGAATAAATCGAAGCAGAAACTCACTGAATTCTGATACGTGTTTGACTCTTTTAATCAAAGAAAAGACATTTTCATTCAAGGAAATATGAGTTTCATTCAAATGTTTCGACCTTTTATAGAAAATATATTTTGGATTCAAGGTCAAATAAACACAGCTTGCTATCAAACTACATTACACATAAAAATTTGCATAAAACAAATTTTGCGACAACACCGTTGAAGAAACTGTGAAGCCTGGAAAAAACTTATTATAGATGGCAAAATCGAAGCATTTTTTTAAAGAACCAGCTTTAAGTTATGGGAACATTTCATTTCGATTTTGGTCTTAAAATCACGGAGATATTTTAGTGAATGCGTCACGCAACGTTTATTTGCAAAATGTTTGACCAATTCATAGCAATTATCACCAAAGATTTGAAAACTTTGAAAATCTCAGATCTCCTGAATGCGATTTCCTGTTTATTTAGGGCCTACAAAAACTTAATGGCAATCCGGGCAGGAGAGGGTCTCTGGGTTAAAAATCAAGGTGCTGCCTGGCCGGGAAATCCGGGTGGGGGAGAAAAAAAAAAACGCAGATGGAAACACAGATGAAAGGACCGGTTGTAAAACCTTGCAATTTTTTTTACAATAGACATACAACTTTTGTTGATTTTAATTTATTAACTGGATTTTATTTAGTATTACAAAAGGCGCTTTTCGACAAATTGCGGCATCCACAGTGATTATCTTTAAGATATACTAGTTCCTAATTTCTTACAAGAAAATCTTCTTGCAAACGGTTAATTATCTTTCATTCTTCATTTGTTAAAATACATAAGCCGGCAAACATAATATTTTACCTGAATAATTAATGTTTGATAAATATTTGACAAGTGTTGCCGTTAGGTTACCTCTAACTTCTTTATGTTTGAGCTTCTGTTATAGTCTAAAGTTTAACGCTGTCTAACGATGTCTAATTGTTAAGTTATAATCCCTACGTCTTTACAAGATGATGTAGATCCCCACTATTTAGCAAAAAGTCATGTGCACTTTGAGGTGTGTCTAGATGAGATCAAACCATTACATGAAGTAAAATCGCGATCAAAACTTGAGACAAAACATAACGCAGATAGTGCTTAACATGTTTATTTTGGCCCAACCTGAAATTCTAAAAGCAAATTAAACGGCCAGCATTCGACGTACAAAGCGCATATTTCCACCAATTGCTCATAGCACTTCACAATCAAATTTTACAAGTCAATAAATTTGCCATGTTCACATCATTCTTCCACTTAACTTCCTCTGATTAAATGTCTCGTGCTAACCCCGCATCCTATGCCTAGATGATAGATAATGAAAATGCAGTCAGAAACATTGCCCCCGTCTTGTACCAACAGATCTCAGTTTTATAAAAAAAGACATTTCAATTCCAGAAAAAAAAAAAAACCTTTGTCAATTTTTGTAGTTTTGGTAGAGAAATCGTATCGAATCCAATGTGAACTGACTTAAGTCCTCCTGTCAAACATCATTTAATCTATTTAAGATTTCTATACTTATCGCTTTTTTAACACCTATTTTATGTCTGATTTATTTTTTTATTTTAAATCCACTTCCTTTTGTTTTGCTTTATTTTTTAACTCCTGCTATTATAATAGGCCCTAATATATAATTTCTGACTTTTTTCTTCAATGGTCTGAAACATAAGTTACTTCATATACAGATGTACGGTAATCTCACAATCAAGTAGACGTACTTGATGGAACGGACATAACGAAATTTTGATTACTTAATTTTCATGTTATAGAGTAGTTTTCAATTAAGTGTCGAAAGTAATTACGCAATTGCTTTGGTTTTTCATTGCAACGCTTTGTGATTGGCTAAAAGATCTCCGGCCACTTTCTCGACCAAATCAGAAGTAGAACCAAAACCAATCGTGACTTGCTGGCACGCGTTTTTCCCGCGCTTGGAACCGCCGACATATAATTGCTTCGAGCTCTGATTGGGTCACTGGAATGTTTACGACTGTTGTGATTGGTCAGAGTAATTACTTTGGTTTTGGTTTTACGACACTCAATTGAAAACTGCTCTATCGCCAAATGGAAAGATTCTATAGAGCAAAACAGAAGCAGTAGTTTGGAGAAAAAGTACATGATTAAAAGGATGGAAGTGGATTGCAGTTCATCTATTTCATTTCATGACAGGCGGTCAAGAAATCAAAGTTTCCATTCCGGTGGAATTTTAAGTGTTTTTGTTGTTATTTTGTCTTTTTAGTTCATATTTCTTTACATTCATTACTTTTGATGATTTTGTCTTCCTATTTCGATCAAGATAATAAAGCAAACTCAAAGCAAGCTCCTGGCCATTAATCATGAAAACAAGATATTTCAGCCGGGCAGTGTCCCTTCAAGTACCTCGTTTTGTCTTACTGTTCAAAATTACATAACTGATATGTATGAAATGACCAGGTCATGTTTCTTATTACAGTATAATCTATAAACGATCAAGGAAACTGTTGCAGTATTATAAACTTACAGTTCATGCACATGCATATGTAGACTAAAATAAACATAAAGGAATTAACGATAACCTACCTATGTGTTTCTTTGGTTAATTCTTATTTTCTGTTTATTAACGTAGAGCAAATCTTCATATTAATTTTTTTTCGAAGCTTCTTAGATGTACATTTTTATAATACTTTGACCTTGAGAGAAAACACAACAGGGTTAAACTTTGAGCCATAAGCCTACCCCTGTCTCCCTGCCTCACTGTTTGTTGTTGTTGTTGTTTTGGTTCGTATTTTCAATAATTTCAAGCTTACCCCCGTTAACATATGCTTACTTGTAAGTAAATGATCTGGCGTTTTATATTTCAGCAGTAGTTTGGAGAAGAAGTACTTGAAAAAGTACATGAATTTCAAGAAACGGTAAAGTGTAAACGTTTGCGCTATCAGCTGAATAACCTGACTGCCTGCCTTACGTTTTGTTTGTAACCTTAACAACTGTCAGAACTCTTTAAGTGATCGCGTCAGCGAATGTACATCTCGATTCACAATAAAACAAGCTTTGTTTCTTATGCAATTTTGGTTGGACCTAACCAAATCTGTTTTTCGTAAAAGCACTGTAAATGAATACAAATTGATTGTTTAATATAAACTAAATCAAATGAATGTTTGTTATTTCAACTAAAATGCCTTCACAATTTATCTTAGGACTTTGAAAACACTATGAATTCTACATTACTTAAAAGATTTGTCCTAGGTCTTATCATCTTATTTTAGTCTAACATGCATAGGTTCCAGTTAAATATCGTCTTTCGCCCTTCATTACAAGAAAATACATAAAAAAAATTAATTGACGCAAATGTGAAAAATCATTTTAGCAAAGGAACAATCACTACAGTTATCTGCGGAAAACATCGATTAATACCGTTATTAAATTTTATAAATAACAACGTTAGAGTGATTTTACTTATCCCGTGAAACACTATCTGACAATTAGTGTGTGATATAATCCGGGTGTGTGATAGTCCAAATTAAACAAAAGAAAATAATGGCATTATAGTCTAATAGTGCATTCTATTCTACTAATTATTTCACGGGTTAAGTAAAATCACTCTAATAAACCTTGCGTCACTGTTATTCATATATTAAGATAATGGTTGTCATATTTACGCGACAAGACCAAAAGGGAGTATGGGTTGCATGTAAAATAAGAATAACAAGTGGTCCACGCTTTTAATACTAACAAGAGGCTGCAAGCAGCCTACACTCGTGCGCATGCGTAAGAAAGTTTTATGATATATTTTAAACATGATAAGAAGATGTCCGACATGGAGAAGAGTTACTCCTTTCATTTAGTCATCGTTCCTGCAAACCACGTTGTTTACTATTGAATGTTTTGTAAATGAAAGCTGTACCACAATGAAGCCAGTGATTCTTCTGAGTGTTATATATACCAAACGTGAACATTACTAATGTAAGTAGGGTTGTAGGAGTCGCTGTCGTGACGTTTCAGAAACGCTGTTTTACCGAAAGTAAGAGTAGCCGGAAGTCACTAAACAGGAAGTGTAAATGGCAAAGCGATGAACCGGAAGTGCAGAATTTAAAATATGCGTGCATAAATTTGCATGCAAAATCGTGACACAAAAAACCTTCGCGCATGAGTAATGATATAAAACAGCAACAAAGAGGTGATAAACACACTATCAAAATAAACTTAGTGAGAAGAATTTTTTGAAAACCTCAATACAAATAGGCCAGTGACAAACAAAAAAAAAGGATTATAATAACAAGCAACACAGACTCTTCGCGTCCAAAAGAACTTGTAGATGTCTACCATGATAGGCATGAAAACAACACAAAAACTTTAAAGTTGAGAATTCAGCTTGAAATAAATTCAGAATATGAAGTGTAGTAAATGTGTACTCGCTGAGATTTGCTTACTCTGTAAAATTCTTCGTGACCCTTGATTTCTTTTTCAACTTATTTTGTCACTCTTTGTCTGCGGTCGCATTATAGACCTAAGAGCAGATCCGTGCAAGAATCAAACAAAATCGCAAATCTTCGGTAAAGCTGAAAAAATCAAATTCGCTCCTCTTTTGCATATAGATAGCCTATTGTAAGTATATGAATGCCATGTAGTTTTTTTTCCTTGAAATATTTATTTGTTGCCGAGAAAAAAGGAAGAAAGTCGTTATCAACGAAGGGCACAATTTGGCGATCCCAAACACATGCAAACAGTTGTTAAATAAGTCATGATTCACTCGACTCGAAACTACTTCGCAAAAAAAAAAGCTTTCGTAGTTCCAATTTGTTGTATAACTTGCCATAGTCTAAACACCATGATTTCATAAAAATCAGATTAATCTGAGTATTCAAGGGAAGTCAAAAGCTTATGGCTCTCCCGTCCTCCATAAAACGGTAGGCGAGAAACAACGATTATTTTGAGCGTGTGCCATTGCTTAAAATTTCGTAATGTCAAGAACGACAATACTAGAGTTGATTATCTCTCAAAATATGTAGAGTTTAGTTTGGGGAAATGAATTTCGGGTTTTTATAGAATTTGTTGAAAATTGTGCACGAAAGACATAAAATTACGCCATATTGTGTATGCGTGACCAACAACAAAAACGTTATTCTTTTAGAAATCTTAGCAAATCAGACGCAAACAAAAATGGAAATATGCTAACCTTAACTTGGATATGACATTCTTGAACGTCCAGAGTGTTTCATTTTGCCGTCTGTTCAATTTGATCTATGAAGTTTATAATTAATAGTGAAGCCCGTAGTCTCGATCAAAACGGCTCACTTTTCGCTGAATTCTTCGTAGCTCACTTTGCACTTTCGTACTCTTTCTACTGTTGATACAACTTTTTCCACATCAGAATTCCGGCGGAAACTTTTAAAGGGCTGGCATTAAAGCGAACTTAAGTTCAAGCATGTGTTCCCAGTTTTCCATCCTTGCATAGCCCAATTTCGATATATTAAAATTCAACTTGAAACAAAAGACATCGCTACGAGGCTTAGGGGAATAAACAATCTAAATTCCTACTATCATTCCCTAAGCCTCGCAGTGATGTCTTTTGTTTCAAGTTGAATTTTAGGGGCCGATTACCTGGCAAATTTCAGCCGGTTAGGCGGGCTGAGATTAAAGCCCGATTTCTTCAACAAATCTTCATAAAATGACGTTTGCGATTACGTGAAGAATGATTCAGACCGGGCTGAAACTGACCTCATGTAATCAGAATGAAATTTCAGTCCGGGCTGAAAAGCGGGGTCACCTGGGTAGAAAAGTGCACTTGAGCATGCGCAATGATTCGTTTTCATTGAAACAAGATGGCGGCGTAGGCTGTCAGCCCGAGCTAAAATTCGTCATATAATGGCAACAAAATTCCAGCCCGCCTACCGAGCTGAAATTTCAGCCCGGGCTGAAATTCGCCATATTAAAACGGCCCCTTAATATATCGAAATTGGGCTATTGTGAAACGTTTTCAGACCATATGCAAATTACGTCTCATATTTGTATATCAGGCTGAGCAAGCGTTAGTGACAGTCACGGTTGATACATGGGGGGATACGGTATCCTCAGTGGGCAAAATTAGGTCTTTTTGCCATATGTATCATGTTGTTTTAGAAAAAAAAAAGCTTAATGATCGCGCTAAGTTCAGTGGGGTATGCTTCAAGTCTAGAACACGGTGCGACTGCAGTTCCTGAACTAGGGAAAGCAGAACTTTCCCAAACGTTTTCTCCCCCATCTCTCCCAATGGGATGGTTCCTGAAATGTTCTCGTATCCGAAGTACTCGGTTTTCTGTGAAACGGAAGGAGTACTTGAACGCTAAATTTCAGATCGGAGAGCGCAAGTATTAGCAGAAGTAGAAGACTATAAAACTCTAAAAATAAAAACAATGGCAAGTAAATGGATGATACCAGCGTTTTCGTTTGAACTTTGAAAGAGTATGTGTGTAGCTCACCCCAACCCAACCCCACCCAAGAAAAAATACTGGTTTTCTGTCAATACTGTGTTTTAAAACCAACAAGATCTTCTTCCTACTTTGAACTGTATTAATTGAAGAATTGTCCAATGAGAATACTTTATCCACCCTGTGTACTAACCGTGACTGTCACTGTTGCTCAGCCTGATATGCAAATTGGAGACTTCAATTGCATATAGTCTCCAAATGGTTCACGATAAGGCAAGGATGGAAAACTGGGAACACATATCATGCTTGAGCTAGTTCGCTTTATTGTCGGCCGTTTTACAGTTTACGCCAGAAATCTGGGGAACAATTGTATCAACAGTGTAAAGAGTACGAAAATGCAAAGTGAGCTAAGAAGAATTCAGCGAAAAGTAAATCATTTTGGATCGTGGCTACAGGCTTCACTGCTCATGATAAACTTCACGAATGAAATTGAACAGACGGCAAAATGAAACACTTTTGACATTCAAGAATGTCATGGTTTGTCTATTTCCATTGTTGTTTGGCGTCTGAGTTGCCAAGATTTTTCAAGGAAAACGTTTTTGTTTTTGTTGTTGGTCACGCATACACAAGATGACGTGATTTTATGTCTTAATTTCGTTCGCGATTTTCAACAAATTCTTAAAAATCCCAAATTCATTTCGCCAAACTAAACTTTACAAACTTTAAAAGATCGTCATTGCTAGTATTGTCATTATTAATGCTACGAAATTTTGAACAAAGGTACATGCTCAAAATCATCGATGTTTTTTTGCCTACCGTTTTACGGAGCACGGGAGAGCCATAAGCGTTTGACTTTGAATACCCTGATTAATCTAATTTTTATGAAATCATGGTGTTTAGACTATGACAAGTTATCCAACAAATTGGAGCTATGCCAGCTTTTTCTAGCGCAGTAGTTTTGATACGCGAGTCGAGTGAATCGTGGCTTATTTTAAGCTTATTTCGGTGTCACAAAATCGAACCCGGGGCTGAAAACGAAATGTTTTCGTTTTTCCTGGAAACAAATATATATATATATATATATATATATATATATATATATATATATATATATATATTTTTTTTTTTTTTTTAATTTTGTACGGATTTGCTCTTAACACTGGTGTTTACATGAAATTATATTCCTCGTGATAAAGAGTTACATTGTTGTGATTATTATTATTATTATTATTATTATTATTATTATTATTATTATTATTATTATTATTATTATTATCTAATTTTTGAAGGCCTCTCTCTTTTTTAAAAAAAAGTAAATAAATGTAACGCTAGATATACCATTTTAAATGTACATATCTTATCGTATTAGAATTTTAATGTATTGTAAATAGTTATTCTAATTGTTAATAAAATTATTATTATTATGTTATTATTATTATTATTATTATTATTATTCCAATAGGGAAGTTCGTATAAACTACAAACGTGTCTCGGTAGTCGTGGCCTTTGTTTTCTCGGAGCTTCGACTTGGTCTTACTTGGGACTTTCGGATGGTCACAATCCTGTTGAATGCCAATCTGATCTTAGTGCTCAAGGCGATGTACAGCCAAGGGTTGATGGCGCTGTTTGCATGGGCCAACCAAAATCCTAGATACATGACAACTGTTGGCATGCGGACACGAAATGTTTTTATTGCCCAAAAGAGGTGAATTGCCTGCGCGGGAAGCCAGCAAAGAGCAAATACCACAACGATGATGATGAGCATTCGGACCACTTTTCTTTTGGTAACTTCCTGTTGCTGCTGCTGCTTTTTAGCCAACGGATTGCCAGGAACCTGCTTAAACCATATTTTACGAGCGGCTTTGGCGTACAGTGGGGAAATGATAGCCAGTGGAATCAGGTAGGTGGTCACGGAAATATATAGGAAAATACCGCGAAATGTCTCGGTCTGGTTTCCAACAATGTTGACGTGAAACGCGCAAAACGATGTATCTGGATTCAACTTATAGACAACTGGCATGATAGCCATCAAAGCAAACGACATGGCCCAAATCAACGGTGTGACGAATTTCGCCTTTCTGAACCAGAGAATGTGGATATTCATGGGATAGACAACTGCATAGAATCTGTCGATTGCCATAAATATTAGGCAAAGGATAGACGCCATTAGTGTGGCATAAGAAATTAAATTGAAGACTCTGCATACTATATCGGCAGGTACCCCAGATATCTTCCACTGACCACCTGTGTGAAGGGTGACAAGGGACATAGGCATCACAAACAACGCTACCAATAAATCAGCCACAGCCATGTTGACAAACATGGAGCTGGTCAGTGATCGAACTTCGGGTTTCTTCCACACGATGTATATCAGAATACCGTTTCCCACAATGGCTGCAATCATTGTCAGGGCGTACATAACGGTTATGATCACTTCCGTTTCGTTGACTGCCATCTTTTTTTTCTCTGTTGGTAAACGAAAACAAGTTTGCTGATTGAGTAAATAATGATTGATGGTTGGATGATTGATTTAACACTTTTTAACATAGTTAAGTGGGCTGTTGCCATATATGGCAACGTGCCCACTTACTTCCCCAGACCTCCGCTTTTCGCGCGGCCAGCTTACTTTTTCTGGGTGACTCGCCTGAGTCCGTTTTTCGCGCGACAGCTTAACATTTTTGTACCGTCAGGGTAAGACAACGGATATCCGGCACAAAGTAAATATTGACCTATTAAAAAGCAAAATAACGTTATGGGAGTGTCACACCAACATCTTTAACACTTCACACTTACATTATTGGTCATGATGGATATTTATTTATGAAGGATGAATTGGTAGTTTCCTTTTTGTAGCCAAAATCAAAAATACAAAGTTGACGTGGTTTACACCAATGCGGACTAAGTGCAAGGAATGAAGAAATTGCTGATTTTTGCAAGCATAAAATGTTTCTTTCTTACGCTTTCCAGTCATAATATCCTTTTCCCGATAAGTTGCTGTGTACGCCTACCATACATTTTCAGGCTTGAATTTTCTTTTAGATTGGTAGTTGATAGCACACTGCGAGGATCAATTTTCACTCATGTTTCAGCTGCAGTTCACATATATGATTTTCAAATATTCATGTTCTTGTATTTCACTATCATCGGGTATATCACGAACTCGCATTTGACCATAATGATCCATGTGGTTTGTAACTCAGTGGATGGAGCATTGCATCCCGTTCAAGCCTGATTTTTTTTTTCAGGTTGCGTTTTCAACTGCTTTAGTTGATAGCACACTGCGAGGATTAAATTTCACTCAAAACAGTGAAAGTTTCCTATAATAAAGGAAGCTGAATTTGGTCAGTCCTATCCGTTTGAATTTGTCTGAGTTTGACAAAACAACGTGTCAATCTATGATACGCGCAATAGTAAACGATTTACTGATCGTATCGATAAGCATATTGTTGACATTGTTAATTTTCCCTAAATTTCATCGCCGATTCTTAGCTGTGTTTTTATATTTGTAATTTATTTATATTTTTTTATATTTTGTTTTCTATAGCTGTGTTTTTTAAGCCTAATGGCCTACTTGTGAAGCTGTTACCGGCTACTTGTTTAAAATAAATATTCAATGATTAATTTACTTTTCATTAAAAATTCAGCGCATGGGGCTTTGTGGATGTGTGCTGATGATCCACTAGTTGAAACGGGTTCTCTTTCCCTCTTGTACTATACTTCTAATTATTGTTTTCCCCGACAATTTTTATATTAATCATAAAGTTTAGTTACTTTTAGTGAGTATTGGTAAACGGCCACAAGTAGATATAAAATGATGATTCTAGGCCAAAGCCTAAAAACCCAAAGCCCCCAGCCGAGTGAAATCGAGTCAATCGAGTCAAACCCCAAAAAACTTCATCCCCTACTGCTAACATCTAGCGATTTTAAAACTAAAAAAATGAATTATCGCTAAATTTAACAGTAACATTTTGCTACAAATATTTAATCAAATCAGCTATCGTTAAATTTAGCAGTACCTAAAAAGTGTCGCATCGATGTCACATCAATGTCCTAGAAATTCAAATAAATAACACAAAAAAGTGTCATTTATTACCCTGAATTTAACGATAACCAAACAGCTACTCTTTGACGCTGGCGTCTTGTTGCTAGCTTTAGCTTTATTTGAATTTAACGATAACCAAACAGCTACTCTTTGACGCTGGCGCCTTGTTGCTGGCTTTAGCTTTATTTGAATTTAACGATAACCAAACAGCTACTCTTTGAATGAGTTAGTTCCAAGGGCTCGCTTTTTTGAGTTTGTTATTAGATTTCACTCGGCTGGGGGCTTTGGGTTTTTTGGGCTTTTGCCTAGAATCATCATTTTATATCTACTGCCGCTAATGATTCTATGAACCAAAATACCGAATTACGCGTAATTCGGGGGAAAACATCTATGAACCAAAATACCGAATTACGCGTAATTCGGGGGAAACCCCTATGAACCAAAATACCGAATTACGCGTAATTCGGTTAAAAAACATCTGAACCAAAATACAGAATTACGCGTAATTCGGGGAAAAACGTCTATGAATCAAAATACAGAATTACGCGTAATTCGGTTAAAAAACATCTAAACCAAAATACAGAATTACGCGTAATTCAGTGAAAATGGACAATGAGAATTATGTGTAAGCCAATGAAAATAGAGAAAGCGAATTACGCGTAATTCGGGGAAACCCCTTGTGAACCAAAATACCGAATTACGCGTAATTCGCGGTGAAAATATCTATCACGTTTGATAGATATTTTAGCCAAGCTTTTCTACATCACTCAACGGTATCCACGAATTAAATTTGTCAGAATAGCCGCTCCATTCAACCAGGGCTTTCTTTCGCTTGTAATCGCGACGAATAGCTTTTTCAATGCGGAAAACATCCTGAGTCGTCGGTTGCAATTCAGGCTCGTAAAATGATCCGATTATTTTGTCTCCCAACAGATCTACTAATTTATACGTTACAGGATTTGTGTTCAATATTGCGTCAATAACAAATATCTCTTCTGTCCAGTTCGGTGTGAAACCTTTATCGAATATATTCCGTTTATATTTCGATATACGAACTTTATCACCGATTTTAAATTTTGCTGGGGCGTGTTTAGTATAAACAAGAGGCTAAACATAGCCTATACTCATGCGCATGAGACTCTAAGACGAGTTTATTGAAGCTACCAATTTTTCTGTAGTCGCTTTTAATATTTAATTTATTGATTCCTGATCAAACCCACACTAGTGTAATACTTCCCAAACGTTAACCGTGAATTATTTCTATTACATTGGGTTATTCCAGAAAGAATCCCCCCCCCCCCCACCGACGGATGGCAAGATTGTTTGACCCCTTCCCCCCCCCCCCCCCCCCCCCCCCTCCTGCCTGGATTTCCAAGCCAAGAGACCCCTTCTCCTGCCCGGATTTCCAATAATTTTTGTGGAAGCCCTAAATTTACAGGTAATGATAAAAATACATGTAATCCGATCCACGAGATTCTACTTTTATAATGTGAAAACTGTAGTGATGAGTGCTATAAATTGGTGAAACATTTTAATAAAAATAAATATTGCGTGACACATCATGAATCATGACACCCCCCCCCCCCCCCCCCCCCGGTTGATTTCAAGACCAAATCGAAATGAAATTTTTCTATAAAGCTAGTCCTTTAAATAACTGCTTTGATTTTGCCATGTATTAGTTTTTTCCAAGCTTCACAGTTTTTCAAAGTGTTGTCGCAAATACACTTCTTTCATATATGCAAATTTCGTGTGGAATGTAATTCGATCGCGTGCTGCTTTCACATGATCATGAATCCAAAATATTTGTTCTAAAGGTCCAAACTTTTTAATGAAACTCATATTTCCTTGAATGAAAATGTTTTTTTCCTTGAACAAAAGAGTTAAACGCTTATCAGAATTCAGTGATTTTCTGCTTCCGGAAGGCTTGGCGATTTATTTATCCTCAATGCAGTGCGCAGCGCTGGCGTCTGCGAATTATATTATAAACATCACAAAATAATATTTAAATTCAGCAACCTGCTATATTATATCTAGTGTTTTCTAAAATTTCCGACTTTGCTTGTGTATATAGAATGCCATTCTTATCCGTAAAGATGATTCGCATAATGTTTTCGCGAATCAAAAAATCTTGAAAGCAAACTTTATTTCAGAAAGCGCTATTTAACTTAATTATATTTAAATACTAGCGTTCCTTTACCGTGATTATTGACTTCAAGAAGAAAACATTCGAACAAGTTTGCGTCTAATGTTTCCCAAACCGTGACTGCATTCTGTTACATTTGAAAAGACTACTTTTAAAAGCAATAAAATCAGTAAACGACCGGGTTATTTTTCAATTTTAGTAATTCTCAAAAACTGTATTACGCGACAGTCCGTTGACTCTGTGTTTAGAGTGCACAAAAGCTCACAAAAGCAACTGTTTCTCGGTCTAGAATAACAAGTATGACACAAAGAAAAAGTCAATCACAAATTGATATCAACATAAATTCTCACCGAAAAATGAAATTTCTATTATGGTAAAGTCCCTCGCCTGCTTGAAAATTCTTTAAACTCCGCTTCTTCGGATTTGATCGCCCCCCGCACTGATAAAACTTGAAGCAAGATTTCGTCGCTCGTCGCTTACAGCTCTCCTTTTTCTCCACTACAGCGGCTTCTGAGTACTCTTTAAAGCTTTCTCTTTCCATTTTGAGTATTTTGAATGTGTGTTGTTATTCCGACAAGACAAAGAAAACCAAGCACATGCCGAGCGCGGCAGACATTTTTGTAGAGTTTTTATGTGACCTGCGACCCGGTTAGTTATAATATATGCGTGCATAAATTTGCATGCACTAATGTGACAAAAACAAGAAGAAACGCCACCGATTTTATACCTCATGCGCTTACTGCGCATGAGTAATTAAATCACCATATAAATTAGCAAAAACTTTTCTCTCGTTTTTAATTAAACTGGCCGCTGCGGGAGTCATGGCAATACTAGAATGATAATCTAGTATTGTCATTAATCTGTCATTAATCTAATCTGTCATTAATTGTAAATTTATAATTATTTTTCCTTTGAGGTTGTCCATAAGCTAGAGTACTGATTACATCATTCAGCCGGAACTGCACTAATTCATTTCTTTGTAAATATTCACTCGATCGAAAAGCCATTTTATATAAATTATTTTCTTTTTCGAATGCCTTGCCCAGAGATTAATCTGTTCAATATAGCATCAGCACTCTCTCAGTTTCTTGACGCAGGGGTTGGCCGTGATTGTGTTGCCGGGATTAACAATGACTGTGGCCGTGTTGGTTGTTTTCCACTGACCGCCAAGGCGGTCCGGCCACTAGGGCGTTTTTTCTTTCTCATATTACCTAGCTTTTTCCTTATCAGATCGCCAGCTTTTTCAGCTGTTTTTACTCCTTCTTTGCCTACCTTTTTTCCTATTTTGCCACCAGTGTAAGAAATTCCTGATTCCAGTGCTTTTTTCGCGACAGGTTTCGCGAATTTCTTGAAAACTGCGAACGCCACCGCTCTCATTGGTTTAAAAATATTATCCACAATGACACCTGTTCCTTTGTGTTTAAAAACAAACCGTCCTAATTTGGGGTTATAATAACGAGAAAATCCATAAGCTTTCATTTTATTACTTTTTTTAATATTAACGAGAAGGCCGTATCATCTTTTTCTTGATCTTTTTCCATCAGTGATATAGATTCGAATACTGCTTATTGTGCTTTTATTCACAGGGCTGTATGTTACTCTCATTGGTTCAAGAGTAAAACTATATGATGGTTGC
This sequence comes from Cladopsammia gracilis, assembly GCA_022457155.1. Lineage (NCBI taxonomy): Eukaryota > Metazoa > Cnidaria > Anthozoa > Scleractinia > Dendrophylliidae > Cladopsammia > Cladopsammia gracilis. The sequence goes on from JAJGOT010000229.1 coordinate 723,800, forward strand.
AGAACAGATGTTAAAAAGGAATAAATGGTATCAGTATCTTGACCATCAAGCGAATCACAATGAACGTTCAACATATCAGTATCTTGACTAAAATTTGGAACTCTGAGACCGACATTTATTTTGTTCTTTAGAATTGTTTTCTCAAAGCCAAGGAGGTCGTGAAAATTACTTTGGGTGAAATCCAGTTGATAATTTTCGTCCATTTTATTGTTACTCTAAAAGTTGTGGTATTAAAAGCAAGGCTGAATGGAAAGTCATCTTCTTTCATGGCAGTTGCTTTTTTAAGAAAAGTATTAATCTCTTCATAGGTCCAAACTCCAGCTGGGAAAGAGATATCATGAAATGTTTGCCCATTATCGGAGCTAAATTTAATTAATTGATTATTGTATCCAGCATTTATTGATCAATGCTTCTTTCAAAAGAATGTCTACAATTGCAACTCCAGTATTTCTTATGTCCAGGTTTGTATTTCCAGCAAGGATGGAGCCAATAATGACGTCAAGTTTCTACAGAAGATCCTTTGGATCGTTGAAAAATGTTACCTTTCCGCCCCTAAGCCCTGAGCCTTTCAATGTTTCTACTTTCTTATTGTAATGACCAATGTAGTCATTCAAACTTTTAAATCTCCCATCTATGTTTTTATGCATTAGTTGCTTTACCTCTGCATTTATTTTACATTGATTGAACTTTTTTTTGTGACATATGCTTTGTAACCTTTCACTTGATTTTTTCTATGGTTTGCCCACATTCTGTTTCTGTCGATAATCTTTTTTTTTTCTGCGCAAATGACAAACTTGGGTCATTTAATTTTTCGTCCACTTGATCATAAGTTGGTAAACCTAGGATATTTAGTTCGATATTCTCTCTGCCTATTGGTTTCACTGGGGCCACGCCCGCTTCTTCTTCAACTTCATCTTCTTCATCCTCTTCATCTTCTTCATCAGATTCTTCCACAGCATATCCAGGGAATAAACCTTGATATTCAGGAAATAACTTTTCATATTAAGGTGGTTTTTCACCTTCGTCATATGTTGGTAGGGTGCTGGAATTTGTTTAACTGCTTGCGGTGCAACAGCTGCAGCACCAGGGTCAAAGCCCATAGGGCCTAACAAACCTTCAACATCCATCTCTTCAAATGGGTCGTCTTCTACCTGATAATCAATACCAGGTTTTTCTCCAATGACTTTCGTTTTCCTAAGTCTTGGTGGCCTAAAATTCGATGCAATAACATCATCTAATTTTGACGTTATGGGTTTGAATACTTTTTCATATTCTGTTTGACTTGTTTCTTCACCTAACTTTTTTGGGGTGATGAGATCATGAACGAAATTGATTTTTTTTCGCTAACTCGGATTTGCTTTTTGCAAGTTCTTTACATTTTAGTAAACTCATTTTATTACTTATCATATATAATTTGGGATGTACTGCATGGTGTAGAACATGATGTAGAACATGATGTACTACATAATAAAATGAGAAGAAATCCGAAAGGGCAGTCTATTGTACTGATAGAGACCCTTATGGGTATTGATGGTTGTATACTACCTCTTTGAATCTTGTCAAGCAACAGTTGTTGGTACGCCTGTGACATCCAACTTCGTGAACTTGCGACCACACGCCAGTGTCGCTAGTAAGTCCTCTGTTGGGTACTTGTTGGGTACTTGTCAAGCTTTGACACTTGATTAACGGTGCACTTATAATATCCACAGATGCGGACAGATCCATTTTGTTTGACCACGGGAACGATTGCTGCTGCCCACTCCGTAAATTCGACAGGGGATATAATGCCCTCACTCTGTAATCGATCCAGCTCCTGTTCAACTTTAGCTTTAAGGGCGTAGGCTACTGGCCGGGCCTTCATGAACTTGGGTGTTGCCCCTGGATCTACGTAAATTTAGCTTCAGTGCCCTTGAGCGTACCGAGTCCCTCTCCGAACACTCCTTTGTTGTCGTCCAAGATCTTCTGTAACCGGGGGTTGACTTCCTGGACGGTGAAGACAGTGTTCCAATTTAGGTGTATGACATGAGCCAGTCCCTCCCAAGTAGATTGGGACCTGGTCCTTTGACCACCACTGCAGGTAACTCATGCTCTTGATTCTGATACTTGACTGGAATCCTTACTTCGCCCAAAATTGGTATCTTCTCTCCTGTGTATGTGCTTAATACAGCATTCGTTTCGCTCAATTCTACTTGGTCACACAACTTGTGGTATGTCTCTTCATTCATTCAATTTCCAACTTCTGTGGTTTTCCCCACAATTCCAAGGTCATTTCGAACGCCTTCGCTCGACCTGGTTTGTCCCCATGAATACTGGTACATCGTTCCCGCGTACAAATCTTCTCCATCGCTGGAATCTTGTAGTAAGTTTGTTGTTTGTTTCTTCTTCCCGCCTTGTTTCACCCGCGGTCCAGACTCGGCCCCTCTACTCGTCTTTTTCTTGCTACCGCGACAGGGTTTCGCGACATTCCCCTTTCCGTCCTCATTTGAAACACTGGGCCTCTTTAAATCGACAGGATGAAGCGTCGTGTTGCTCTCCGCAACGAAAACACTCTGTTTTTACTTGAGCACCTTTGTAGTTCTTGTCGCGCGGGTGGACGTGATGAACGTTGCTGGGGGTCGCTTGCATGTAAGTCAGAGGATTAATAAGGGCTTAATTACTTTGATTGGTTTTGTTTTGCTAGCGTGGATTGTTAATTTAGTACTTTGGGCTGGTTTGCCAGATGTAATACCGAGTTTAAAGGTATGTTGGCAAAGTGGGTAAGCTTGGCTAATTGGACTAGTTTGGTTTTTATAATGAGGTTGTAAGACATAAAAGATTAAATAGAAAATTGAAAGTGTTGTTGTTCTGACTAGTTGCTTATTACTCATGCGCATAGCGCGCATGCAAATTTATGCACGCATATATTATTGCTAACTGGGTCGTCAGGTCACATAAACATTCTACAAAAATGGCTGCTAGTTTTGTCTTGTCGAAAATGGAAAGAAGGGGTATAGAATGGTAAATTCGAGACTTCGCGAGACTGCGAGACCCTTGTTTAAAAATCAAATCCGAGCCCAATACTCCGATTGCTAGAAAATGTAGGGCCGTTAGCTCTAAAACAGCTTAAAACGTGACTTAAATCTCCATCGTACGGAAGCTGAGATTTACGAGAAAAATTTTCGAGACTCCGATATCCAAATTATCAAAATTCGAGACTTCAAAAATCATAGCGAGCCCTGCCGAGATTCCGAGACTACAATTTCAAATGCCGAGAATTCGAGACTCCGTGAATATTTTCCGAGACGCATCATTTCCCGGATAGACCATTCTATATCCCTGAAAGAGAAAGCTTTAAAGAATACTCAGAAGCCGCTGTAGTGGAGAAAAAGTAGAGCTTTCTTTAAGCGGCGAAATCGTGCTCCGAGGAACTTCAGTATGTTTTTTTATCAATACAGGGCGATGTTTCTTTCGAAGACGCGGAGTTTTAGAATTTTCAAGCAGCCGAGGGACTTTATACCATAAAAGAAATTACATTTTTGGTGAGAATTTATGTTGATATCAATTTGTGGTTGACGTTTTCTTAGCTTGTGTTCTCGTTAGTTTTGGAGAAATTTTCCATGATATTATGTTAACAAAACAAGACTTGAATTTTATAGTTCTACAAAACTTCTCACGCGTTGCCTTACGCAAAGATGTCTGTGTATTTTTTAGCAATTTAGATTTCCAAATCAGTTACTCGGGCAATTTTCATACTATTTTATTTGGAGTGGTCATACTAGTTATTGACAAAAAATTGGATGCACCGTTTTGCAAATACGCATTGTTTTCTATTTGTACAATAGACAGTTTTGTGGCCTTTGAGTGAAAGTGAGGCTGGAGTTAACTTTGTTTTGATACAAACCTTCCTGCTTTTCATATGTAAATCATGTTAATTAGCATAAGAACAAGACGATTTACATATGAAAAGAAGAAAGGTTTCTATCAAAACAAGGTCAACTTCAGTCTCATTTCCACACAAAGACCAGGTTGCTAAGTAGAAACTTTAAAATGGTGTATTGGGCTAAAGTGTAGAATACCGGGCCACTTATTTGCATGTCACTGAATATGAGTGTTTCTTTTGTTTTCATATGCTTCGTTCTACCAAACGTTTATAATTAGAAATAAAGTTTCCTTTCAAGATTTTTTTGATTCGCGAAAACATTATGCGAATCATCTTTACGGACAAGAATGGCATTCTATATACACAGGAACCCGGAAATGTTAGAAAACACCAGATGTAATAAAAAGCAGGTTGCTGTATTTAAATATTAGTTTGTGATGTTTATAAATAAATATAATTCGCAGACGCTACCAGTGCTCCGCGCTACAAATAGGATAAAAAAAAAATCGCCAAGCCTTCCGGAAGCAGAAAATCACTGAATTCTGAAAAGCGTTTAACTCTTTTGTTCAAGGGAAAGACATTTTCATTCAAGGAAATATGAGTTTCATTAAAACGTTTTGACCTTTAAAAAAATATTTTGGAAAAACAGCGCGCGATCGAATTACATTTCACACGCGATCGAATCACATTTCACATGCACACAGAATTTGCATGAAACGAAGCCTGGAAAAAACTAATGGCAAAATCAAAGCAGTTATTTAAGGAACTAGCTTTATGGAAAAATTTAATTTCGATTTGGTCTTGAAATCACAGGGTTTTTTTCCATGATGCGTCACGCAATATTTATTTTTAAAATGTTTCACCAATTTATTGCACTCATCACCAAGTTCCTGAATGCGATTACATGTATTTTTTTTTTTTCATTACATGTATGTTTTGGGCTTCCAAAAATTAATTGGAAATCCGGTCAGTAGGAGGAGGCTTGGAAATCCAGGCGGGAGGGGGACCTAGCGGGCCAGAAATCCGGGTGGATTGGGGGGGGGGGGGGGTGGATTTTTTCTGGAGTAACCCAATGTAATACAAATAATTCACGGTTTGGGAAGTATTAGACTAGTGTGGGTTTGATCAGGAGTCAATAAATTAAATATTAAACGCTAGTACAGAAAAATTGGTAGCTTCAATCAACATGTCTTTATTCCGACAATTGAAAACCAACCCGTGTCCATAATAATTCAGCTACGTTAATTGACAATATTTTATTAAATAAGTTTGATTTTAATATCACCAGTGGGAATATAGACCTCTTTCATAATGGCGGCCGATTTATTTATTACTTATGCGCGAAGTGGCATGAGGTAAGGTTTCGGTTCCGTTTTTCTTGTTTTTATTTTTTTGTGTCACGATTTTGCATGCAAATTTATGCACGCATATTTTAATTCATTATTCCCAGGCTTCCGCTTTCCTCTCGGTCAGCACAGTACATATTTGACTTCCGGTTTTTAGGAATGACGTAAACAGTAACGCCACCAAAACAACGTCATGGAAGCGTCACACCATCACGCCGCCAACCCCCAACCCCCAGATATTGGGGCTTGAGGCAGTGAGGATTTTGTTCTGTAATTATGATGTCTTGTAAAGTCCTGTTCTTAGCAGCAGAATGCCTAAAATCCACAGCTCTTGAGACCCACAATTGGGTTGAGAACTGTGAATTCTTGAGTAAATGCCCCCATTTCGCCAGTTTGTTTCATATTTTGGCAGATAACTATCAATATGGTGTTATTATATAAATAAAATTATAGTGTAACTTGTATAGACAAAATGCATCAATGATTTAATCAGTCTGTTAAATATATTTCTCGATTCGTAAGATTAATAACAATTGTCTATACCGATATTTAGTGGATTGTACTCTAGCAGTAGCCTGCAATGGAAAAGTTGAAAATTTACATGCACATGTAAATCCAATTTACAAAATGTAAATCTGGATTTACATGATTTGTAAATTGTAATTAACATATCAAGGATTTGTAAAAAACAATTTACATGTTATTTACATGTTTCAATAGATCATGTAAATGTACTGTAAATAGTGATTTACCGTTTTCTGGGATTATAATTTGAAGAACATGTAAATAACATGTAAATTTTTTTAGGTAGATTTACAGTATCTTCGTTTGTAAATAACATGTAAATGTCTGTAATTATTCTGTAAATAACATGTAAATGTCTTTACCACAAATGGGGCTGTTGAAACCCTGTAAATTAAATTTACATGTTTTATTGGATCATGTAAATGTACCGTAAATAGTGATTTAAGTAAGTGAGAAAAGGAGGGCTATTGAAACTGTGTACTGTGGAGTCTCAGTATCGAACTTCTGGATAACTAGAACTAAAGGCTGTTTCCCCTGCTTCACTCTATTGTAATTATTCGTTACCCCCAATAACTTGAAGGTCCATGCAGGTCCTCTTTCCAGATCGAATTGGAATTTAGAATGTTGGTTTTTTAGGACAGGGGAAAACCGTAGTATCCGGAGAAAAACCTCTCGGAGCAAGGAGAGAACCAGCAACAAACTCAACCCACATATGACGCCGGGACCGAGGATCGAACCCGGGCCACATTGGTGGGAGGCGAGTTCTCTCACCACTACACCACCCCTGCTCCCCTAAAAGCCATACAATCGGATTTCATCGAAACTTCCAACTTTTATCGATGGTAACTTCTTTACTATCTATAGCTTAAAATGCACTTATTGAGAACTACATATTTATGGAATCCATATCTGTAAAAACCATGTAATTGTAAAAGGGAGACGCTAGAAACTGTGTAACAATGAATCATGTAACCCTTTAAAAGTCGTGTAAATGAAAATAGCGAGACCAGGAGCAGATTGATAAACACATGGGATAAATCCCTGTAAAAGAAGCGCTTGAGCGTGCACTCGGGCCGGCATATTGTTGATTGCCGGCGTCATTCGGGAAATAAAACTGCAACAACAGACAGAGCCAACGTCAAGATTACTTAGCGTTCGGTATTGGTAGAATAGCTTAACGAATAATAAAAGTACGAATAATTTATTTGAAAACAAGACGCCGTGGAAGCGTATACTTCGGCGTCGTTGTATTAGGCATATTGGAGAATAATTGTCTTGGGAATCTGCATGCTCGTTATTTCACACGGTTTGATGATAGGGAGTATTCGGATAGTGTGAGCAGTCTAACAAAGAAGCGCGTTAACCGTCTAAAACAAGAAGACACAGTACACTTAGTGTGTGAGATCGCACGCAAATAGGCCATTTGCACGATGACGTCATTTGACTACTACTACCAGAATTCATTTCGTTTTTCCTTTCTTATTTAAATTTTGTAATCCCAGTGCAGTTTAAATAACAATAGCCCTAATTTGCACTACAAAACAAAAAACTGAAGGATTCTGGTAGTAGTAGTCAAATGACGTCATCGTGCAAATGGCCTATTATTAAAGAAGCGTGTCCATTGTGTCAAAAGACGAGTACATACTGAAAAATACAAATCGATACCTACTTTGTACTTTCCGTTGAAAAAAAAGGCCGTATGTCAGAGTTTCCCGATGGTTGTTATTGGTTTTAGCTAAATCTTGTAACTAGCTGGTCTGTGTTTCCGATACTTTTGAAGTGAATGCAAATGTAGCCGTAATTGCCTGGTCCGGACCCGAGGTCAAAACAACTTTTCCAATTGAAAGTTTTGCTGGAAGTATTCCCGCCGTTATTATAATAAAGTTTGAATGAAGCTTTAAATTTAATCAAGGTTAACGACAGAAGTGATAATTTAGGAGGAGAGAAACAAATTTAGCCCTTTGAAATATATTTTTTCAGTTGAGGTAAAAATGTTGCAATTTGCATAATGTGAAAGTAATTTGAAACCTTTCAGTAACGCATATTAAACGCAGCTGTTTCATAAAACGTCTCGCAATCAGACACACGAAAATATATCCAGTTTTTATTCCTCTGTATCCGAAACACAGAAAAGAAAATTAAATGAAAAAGTGATCGCTTTAACCCTATTCAGACTGGGCTTTTTTAGGCAATCTGTGACTGGGGGGGGAGGGGGCTCCTCGGACCCCCCCCCGTTTATATCTCTGGAACCAGTAAGGCTAGGACCATGAAATTTTCACACAATGTTCATCTCCATACAAGGAAACCTCACACCCAGTTTTGACCTGCCACACCCAATTATGACGTCACAGTGACGTAATTTTTGTTTTTCCGACGTTTCTTTGATATTTTTCCATCCAGATACTTAAAATATCAAATATAACTGTAAAATCGTCTCTTTAATATTAAAACATAATAAATACAAACAAGGACACACTTGTAAAGCGAGAAAAGGCAAAAAAAAGGCGATAAAACTATAATTTTGAAATTATTGTCCGCCATCTTGGATCCGCCATCTTGGATCCGCCATCTTGGATTTCCATGTTTTTCGTTTAAATTAAAATTTAAAAAATATCTAAAAGAGAAAAGGATCAGAATGTATAAAACACGTATCAAACTAATGTCTGTTATCCAAACAATGAACTTAGAAGCGTTATTTAATAAATAGTACAACATTTTTCTCTATAAGTAAAAGTGAGCAAAAATTTACCTACCCCTCCCGCCCAAATATTTGATGTTAAAAATTTTTGATGTCTTTCAAGAACTAGTCCCAAGAAAAAACTATTCTAATAAGAAAATGCACTATAAGTCAAAAATCAAGATCTTAAAATAAAAAATTCACCATATTTTAATATTTTGAAAACCTATGTGTCAAAAACCGGTTGCCATGGCAACATGGTTAATCACACTGACATGTCATGGATACCAAAATGTTCCTAGATAAATTCTAGGAAAAGTCAGAAAATTTCAGCCTCATAGCTTTTTCGGTGTAAGAGTTATTACAATTTTACTGGAGGGGGGGTTCGAAAAGCCCCCCCCCCCCCCAGTCTGAATAGGGTTAAGGTTATTTTCGCCCGAGAATCATTCACTAGCGGAAGCAAAACTCGCAAGAAACGTCTCGCAAGACACTGCGTGCATTGTTTACATCTTCTCTCGGCGGTGAATTTTTGCACCCAAAGTCTGTTCCTTCAACTTCACGAAATAAAAATTAATGAAAGGCAAACAACCGAAAGAAGTGAAATTAATTGGGATTCCTACCACGCTTATATTTCTTCCTTCGCTGTCCACTGTTCACTTCTTATTAAATAAGCGCTATAATGTATGTATTCGTCTAATTATCTTCTTCATGTTCGTTTAAACTTGTTTTAGCGGGTTTCCGTCATGAAGGTATCGTAGAATTTAAAAATCGCGAGTGTCAAATACTTTCGCAGTGTCTTCTTGAGTAATTTCCTTACGCATATTGAATATGAAACTGTTGGATGCAACAGAGAAAACACAACTCACACTTTGTGACGTTCGCCTCGCAACAACAAACAACAGATGTACTCCACCGCGGTCAAACGAGAGAAATTTGCAAAAGTTAACCAAAGTACTTCAAAGTTAAGGTTATCATTTTCACTGTTTATTAAAAGTTTCATATATTAACAATACACTGTCAACTCACTAAACGTTTTGAAAGTTTACTAAAAAAAGTTCTAAGCGTTTGAAAACTATGAACCGCAGAACTGTCGGCGCCATTTGCCAACACAATTTTGCTCAGGCACGAAGCGTTTTGATCAGTTTTCAACGATCGAAATTGAGCCGGAAAGATGAAAAGATAGTTACATAAACTAATTATTTTACACATCCTTGCCTACGTTTCCACTTGATACTAAATTAATCCCACCAAATAAAACGAAAAACGCCTCGGACGTGTGACCGCGGTGAAGGTTTGAGCAATCCCGCCATCCCCAGAGTTGCGCAATACTGCACATTTGTGTATGAGCAAACTGCATTTTAATACTTGGTCGCTACGCCCAAGTAATGATGTCGCGCATGTGACGCGTGACGCGTGACACGCGACAGAATTCTCATGGAAAACAAGGCGGTCCCCTTATTGAAATTGTTCCAGCACGGACAAAGTAAAAACTAAAATAATAAAATAGGCCAACTTTAAATTGCGAAGAGTGATTCGTAGAAGTCTGAAAAGTTGCGTATTCTATTCCAAATGTTCAGGTTCAGTGGGTTGAGTAAATGGCTGATATCTCGTCAGCACCTGAAAACGTTTACCCTTTACGAGGATCCTGGTCGATCCTGGGGTTTTTCAGTTATTCTAGGAGCGCAATTCCATAAGAAGAAGCAAGATTCTCCTCAGCCGACTCCTTGAAAACGGGGAAGTTAATTCTTCAAAACCTTTAGGGCGTATGAAAGGGTGCAATTTTTGTCCTTATACATGACTCATCCACCTCGGATTAATATAAGGCCGCTGACCCGAAGGCAGCGAAGGCGGGATATTTTCAACGGTCAATGGCGGTCGAATTTGGCTTCTGGCGAGGCTTCGGGACTTAAAACGGCTTTATTCAGTAGAAAACTCAATACAAAACGCCGTAAAAGAATGAAGAAGAACCCACGCATCTTTGCAGGTATGTTTTACCACTGGGTAGCGTTTCGATTTAATTTGTACAGTCAACCATGCGTGCATTTCTGGCATGATTCTGCTTGTAACTCAAATGTGCACAATGTTTGTTCAGATTCAATTGATTTTCGAAATGCTAGATGCTCAAATCAGTCTAGTTTCATAAAATTGGTGGGATATTTCACTTTAAACTGTCACAACTTGATAGAAAATGAATCGAAAAAGATCTGAGAAATACACATGGTACATTTTATAGAGGGTTACAAGAACACATGTCAATACATGAACGCTCGTTGATATTTACAATAAGTTTATACCTGCAAAGCTTTACAAAACATGAAGGGGGCTTGTTCTCATGGCGGTTGCCTTTACTTGGAAATACCTTGAATGCTTCAAGCTGTTTGTAAGCTTATATGTACATGTATAACTGATAAAATATTTAAATCATTAAAACAACAACATTAAGTTTAAATTAAGCTTAAATGTGCAGATTGTATTGTGACTGGTCAGTATAAATATGTACTTATTGACTAAGTGGGAGGGCCGGATGGGAAAATATTTGGCTCAAGCTCCGTGCGCCATGACCGAGAGCCAAATATTTTCCCATCCGGCCCGACCTAACTTAGTCAATAAGCATTTTATCATATGACCAATTTGGAGACAAAATTACTTGAAATTTTAATGCGCGCGGACGTCCGCTTTTGTAGTAGGGCTGTACGACTTTTTCCGGCCCCGCTCGCGCAAATGCGTACGGCCCTCATACGGGATTTTCATCAATGGTTTTGCAAAGGAAAGGTTCGCAGGGCTGTACGGGTCATATGATCATATAGGTTATTCAGCGAAAAGTTGTGTAATATGCTTTGTATTTTTACATGTCAGGTGAGAAAAAATAAAAGCTGACAAGTTAAAATGCCCAGCCCCATTACACAACTTTCTGCTGATTAAATTGTTTGTTATACATGTACATGTTATTATTATATAGTTTACCAATTATTACTACTATGCAGCAATCATCTTTTCCAAAATCTAAGTTTTTGAAAAAAAATTACTGTTTACCCTAGCCTATGGTCAGACAAGTGTAATAAGTAAAGGTTATTCAGCGTGAAGTTGTGTAATATGGCTGAGTATTTTTACAAGGCTTAAAAAAATCAAAACTGACGAGTAAAAATACCCAGCTGTTACTCAACTTTTCGCTGAATAAGTTCATTATTTTTAGATGTAAATAGTTCGTAATGTAATATAGTGCACGACCCCACAAGCTTTCTAGCTTTAATACCCATCGTGCTTAAATAACAGTTACTTATTATACAACAGTAACCTTCTCCTAAAACTAAGTTTTTGAAACTGCTTTACCTAACGCATGGTCAGAAGAGTGTAATAATGTGTCATATTTGAACTCAATTTGATGCGTATTTGCACTCTGAATGCTATGTCAAATAATAACTTGGCATATTTGACTTGTTTTGCTGCTTATTCTTGCCACCAAATGCTATGTTGTGTTATAAATTAAAGTCATTATAGACTTAAGATTTTGGACTCCAGACTGAGTATAAAATGCTGACTATATTAATATACAGTTGCAAGACCAAAACTATTTTTAAGTGCCTACAGCGGTGTGCAGCTATGATTACAGATTAAATATGTTCACAGTTATCCTGTGTGATTGTGAAAAATATAATACATCTACTTGAAGGCTTGCATCTGTAGCAGGACAGTTTTACAACAGATTGCTTGATAGATTAAGTCATAAATTAGGATCAAGTGACAGTTTTGGTCTCAGTCTGCATTTTATACCCACTGCACTTGATACAAATGTACCTAATATGCACTTATGCCAGTCTGTAATCTGCAGTCTGAATTTTAAAACATCCAAGATTGTAACTTGATTGATCACCTAAAGACAGTAATCTTACATAAAAATAACCGGTTGGTCTTGATGAGTCAGAGTGGGATTGACTTGAGTTGTACATCGTACTATGGAGTATTAAAGTTAAAAATTATTGGTCGCCTCTCTGCACATTATTCAAAATGAATGTTTATACACTGTAATTGTAAATGGATTGTATCATTCTTTTCAAACTCCCAATGTGAAATCAATATTCTAATTCAGTTAAAACAAAAAAGGTTAAGTAATAAATAACCAAATATATACAGCTGTAAATGTAACTGTACAGAGAAGTGAGGGTGTTTTTCTTATACATGTATGGCGGTGTAGGTTACATTGTGACTTGAAATTTTTAGTATCAATATGAAGTGGAAGCTAGGTAATGTAGGATTCAAAGAAATTCTCTTTTCACTGTATTATATGTATTGTTGTTCATGGTATTTTAGAGTGTGAATATGCATCAAGACAAAAGCAAAATTTATGCTTTACAGTGTTCTGTCTTCAAACTACAATGTACATGTACACTGAAAGGAGGATATTACTGTCTTCCTAGCGTGCTTTGGATAAAATTCAGTTGAATGACTTTTGCTTTTGTTGGTCACAGCAAAATATACAGTGAGATGGAATAAAACTGAATGATTCATGCTCATACCATAGAAAATTCAGAAAATTGTGAGAAAAACGAAGATTGATTTTGAACTAAAAGTAACATAACCATAAACAAACACAGCAGGACAGTTGTGTGCTGAGTAGTTGAGCTGAGTAGCTGTTGTTTTATATTTTTACTAGCTGGAATTATTTCACCGGCTCTGTTCACCGGTGTTAGGTTCAATAAGTCAAAGCAAGCAAATATACAGATATTTCTTCTAATTAAGCCAGCATTGTTTTGAAATTTAAGCAGCCTTTAAAAATATTCTGTAAAGGTAAACAGAATAAATAGGTTAACATTTCTTTTGAATACAGTCGAACCTCCCGTAAGCAACCACCCAAAATGGGAACCTTAGGTCTGATCTAAAATCAGCAATATAGTTGACTACTGTATGGAATAACATAACTTGGTTTTGTTTTTTTTTTTTCTTTTTGACCTAGACATGATTAATTTACCCTGCCAAACATTTGTGGTATAATCTGATAAACTGCAGCTAAATGTATGGCACATTGTGTATTTTTTTGAGTTAATGTTGAACTTGGTCTTTGTTTAAAACTTGGTCTTGTTAACCCAGAACAATTTGAACCAGGTGTTTATTCAGGGACCAGCATTTTATTCATTGTCCCTTCGTGACTGATTTTTTTATCAGTTCCTAATTCTCAGAAACTCATGACTGTGTTTTATTGATATTCTCTGGGAAAATTGGATTGTGATCACTGTGTTAATAGGATACCTTTGATCCAAGACCAAAGTCCATTTCTTGTTACTGGTCAGGATTTTCCATACATACTTTAAAAATCCCGGTTATACAATGTGAGGCTATGTTTACACTTGGTGCCCGAGCACGGTGCCCGAGTACGATTATCGCTGGGCACTAATGTGAGCACACCTTTTTTTCGAGTACCCACGCCAGAATTAAGGCACAGGACTCGGGCACTAAAGTGGGAACCGGTTCCCAGTGTGCACGCGTTTTACGTTAGTTGCGAGGCACTACACCCACAAACCACTGCTTTGCGTACCCACAATTCTCTTGTACACTCAGAATGTGAACATGTTAATATCTTGGGTACCCAGTGTCTGAACACAGCACCATTTTGTGCCGGTACCCAGGCACTAGTGCTCGGGCACCAAGTGTGAACATAGCCTAAGCCCACCCAGTTATAGGCCCACAAAATTCTTCGAGTTATAACCCCTTCTGCATGTAAGCTTCCACATCTTCTCCACAACAATTCTTTACATCAAGAACATAAACTGACTGAAATAATTGGACGGTATAGTATCGCAATATTTTGTGCTTACCATCCATTAAACTCTTACAAATTTGTATCACGAAACCGGTCTAGCTGCTGTGTGCTGCCCACTTTTCTTTTGATAAAAAATGGATGCGAAGGGCAGTTGCCTTAGTTATCAGGCAGACTACTACAAGACAGACTTCTGCTCACTGCAGCTGTTTTTTTTTTGTTTTGTTTCGCAGGCTTCAAGAGCAAGAGCACCCCCATGGCCAAACTCTGGCAGAAAACATACCAAAGCTGTAGTCAATGTACACTGTACAGTGTACATGTAGCTTTTTGAAAGGAACAATGCAAAACAGAAACAAATAATTCTAAAAAAAAATGATCAGTTACTGTGCCATATAAGATCTACTAAAAATAGGATATGAGTTATATAGTCAGGCATAAAATGCCAGTTTTTATGACAAAAGACTATGCGATAGTCAGCTGCCATTGTGTTTGCATGTAAATGCTGACCTTATTGGTGTGGAAATGACAAAATTCAATGAAAATATATTTTGACAAATTCTTCTGAAAACTTGCTTGAATATTATTTAGTCATGGGCAGAAAAATACCCACTTATGTTCTGGTCAAACTGACTAGCAAGTATATGTCTAGATGCAAGTTGTTCCAAATTGTAAACAAGCCATTTCAATGTACATGATAACTTGCAGTGGTTGACTAAGTGATATTAGAGAACTTAAGATCTACAATGAACGAGACAACGACAACGTCTATAGACCGTAGGAGGACTTGTCCGAGGACATCGGTTTTGGTGGGAAAATGAAATCTTAAGATGTGGCCGGCAGGTAGACGACGACTTATTTTGACTTGGCTTGTTGAAAACGTCTCGCTCATGATGAGCTTCTTTTTTTAACCATGGATTAAACTTTATTAACAACGAAGAATTTCCAGTTTTGTTTGACCTGTTTGAGTCCAAAAATCCTGATTTTTACCCATGGAGAATATTGAAAGTTCATGGTGTATGAAATGGCCGAGTCCGAGTGTTTGGCCGAGTTCCCGGCACATTAGTATATCGTGTTCGGAATTGCATACAAAGTTTGGACCCCAAAAAATAAACACAATACACAATTAATTACAAGAGTTGGCAAAAACAATGTATTTGGCTGTGAGTCTAAATAACCACATCTGCAAAAAAGTTACAAAATGAAACGGTTCACTGCTGAAGATTCAATATATTTTTACATATTACAGAGACGAAAATTCCAGAGTACAAGTGATTAAATTCTTCTATTCAAGGCTTGTGGCCAGCTGCTTGCAGTCATGAATATTTTTTTTTTTTCGATCCAGTTGTTTTGACTGTACGGGCAAGTTTTAAAGATAAAAATACATTTACGACTTACTGGTTCGCCTTTTCCTCGTCTTGCCACCAGTTAGTAAACAACACGAAAACACACACATTGTATACAGTCAAATTTTTAATCCAATTCGCTGGCTTCGTAAAATAGACAAGCAAAAATGAAACTCCTTTGCACGACAATGTGAAACTACTGGCTTGGTCGTTGTAGACGAGAGGACGACGACAGAATTCGTGGGGAAATCGCGTGAATCTCACTTCTGGTCGTCGTCCATGTTGTCGTCGTGGATCTTAAGTTACCTATTAAAAGCTTGCGTCAACTAGAATCTATGCTTGATTGAATTGGACAAAAGTTATTGATGCAACTTATTTTTTATGTCGACTTGTCTTTCCATTTGGCCAGGGCTACAGATGTTCATGATGTTTTTTTCAACAAGTGAAAGATAATTAACATATAGTCTTAGAAGAGGACCACTACTGGTGACGTTGGCATCCTCAATAAAGATTATTATCATTATCATGTATGCATTTAAAGTGACATGCCTTGCCTTGCAAATTCCGGTTAAAACTGTAAAGTTGTAGTCATGTTTGTGGCATGGAATATTTTATGTGACAAAAGAAACCAGCATTGAATTGAAACAAATTGCATTGCTAGACTGACAGTTGTACTTCTCTAAACAGTAAGGTCTTCAAATTATGGTATGGTTTTGCAAAAATGCTTTTCAGTTGAAGACACAGCATTGAATTTACATGTTATTTACAGGGTCTCGATAGCCCCCTTTTTTCAATTTACATGCTATTTACATGGTCTTGATAGCCCCCCTTTTTCAATTTACAGGGTATTGATAGCCCCCCTTTTTCAATTTACATGCTATTTACATGGTCTTGACAGCCCCTCCTTTTTCAATTTACATGTTATTTACAGGGTCTTGATAGCCCCCCTTTTTCAATTTACAGGGTATTGATAGCCCCCTTTTTCAATTTACATGTTATTTACATGGGCTTAACAGCCCCCCTTTTTCAATTTACATGTTATTTACAGGGTCTTGATAGCCCCCCTTTTTCAATTTACATGTTATTTACATGGTCTTGATAGCCCCCTTTTTCAATTTACATGTTATTTACAGGGTATTGATAGCCCCCCTTTTTCAATTTACATGGTCTTGATAGCCCCCCTTTTTCAATTTACATGTTATTTACATGGTCTTGATAGCCCCCCTTTTTCAATTTACATATTATTTACAGGGTCTTGACAGCCCCCCTTTTCAATTTACATGTTATTTACAGGGTATTGATAGCCCCCCTTTTTCAATTTACATGTTATTTACATGGTCTTGATAGCCCCCCTTTTCAATTTACATGGTCTTGACAGCCCCCCTTTTTCAATTTACATGGTATTTACAGGGTCTTCATAACCTCCGTTTTCTAATTTACATGTTATTTACAGTCTCTCTTTTTAAATTTACATGCTGTGAACAAAGTCGCCTTTTCCAATTTACATGTTATTTGCATGGTCTCTGTTCCTTTGCCTTCAAAATTTACAGCCTATTCACTATAATTTACATGTTTCAGCTCTAATATTTACATGTTATTTACATGATTATTGATAACATGTAAATGTCCAAATAGTCTGTAAATTATCGTTTACAGTCTATTTTCAGTGATTTACATGTTATTTACATGTTATTTACATAGTATGTAAATTTTCAACTTTTCCAGTGAGCTGCTAGAAATGCACAGCAGCCCCGGGTTGCTTACTTTTGTCTTCGGTTGACAGACTTAAGTGCTGCATGGTGGCATACAATAACCTCCATAGTTGGGAAAAATTTATATCACTTATGAATTGCTAGAATTATTTTGATTTCAATTAATTGTTTTCTATTATCAAAATATCAACTCCATTTAACTATGGTATGCCTTGATTACCAAGGATGGCAAGGGAGGAGAGTGGGGCTGTAGGCCAGCAGGTGTAGTTTCTGTTTCTTTTTCTCATTTCTGTGTACCGACTTCTCAAAGGGCTTCATTTACATGGCTGCCACAGGTAAGGAAGTGGTCAGGAAAAAAATTCTTCAAGGTCAGGGAAAAGTTAGGGAGGCCTACTCTGGGACCTTAAGTCGCCTTAAGTCACCTAAAGTCGCCTTAAGTCGCCCTTTGTCGCTTAAGGTCGCCTGAAGTTGTTAGGCTAAAAAAAGGCCTGCACACCTTAAAATTGCCCTAAAAGGTTTCACTTTTACTATTTCTTGAATATATAATAATTTTATTGCCATAAATCTCTTTTTTAGTTCCCATATATGATTATATACTGCAAGGGTATGGCCCCATGCAGTAAAATAACATGCTTCACTAGTCATGCACCATGCCCTAGTTTCTTCAATTATATTTGCTGAACCCTTTTAAGGATGGACCATTTTATTTTGGAGGGGGGGGGGGGGGGTGGGGGGGGGCAAATACCAAAAAAAAAAAAATTCACGCACAGATAAAGTATAGAAAATTATGGAAAATCACAAAAAACATTCTTGCACAGCCTCAAGATGGTAAAAAAAAATCATGCTAAAACAAAATGCCCAACCCCCTACTCCTAAAAATAAAATGGTTCATCCCCAAGGAGGGTACACTCATTCATCTTCAAAATTCACTGACAGCTATTTCTATAGGTTTACTTATATTTCATGGACAAAGTGTTGCTGAAAGGATGAAGTTGTGAGCAACATCATAAAAAAGAAACACTGCTGATTAGCAGTCAATACTGATATACTGTAATGCTGCAGGCATTCTTTCACCTTCAGGGTATTATAACAACAGTGAGAGCTGTTTTGGATCACTAAGATCACAATAATTTGAAAAGTATTTTGGGGTTAAGCCCAATTATTGCTTATCACTTTTACATTGAGCAAGTAAGCTTGAAAAGATCATAAGCTTATCCAAAGGAAATGTAATGTAACTGTGTACAAATGTAATTAACTTTTAAGATAACTTACCCAACGTGAAAGAGCAACCAAAAATGGGCCATTTCTCCCGCATACAACCTCTAAGCTGGGTTCTAGCCATCCAACATTATTCTATTTCCAACCAATCGTAACTGAACGTTTGAAAACTTGAAGCTTCTTTACAACTTGTACATGTCATCTTCTTGACAGTTTGATGAAGCAAAGAATTTAAAACAATATACGCTCAAGATTGCAAAATTTGCGTTGATTTTGTTACTTTGATGGCTCTCTGTCACAAAGGTCAACATTAGGCAGGAATGTGCAAAGGATTTGCAGCTGTTTCCAGCAGGAAAATCAAACATGGCCGCCACATGTTTTGACCACGTGACTTCTTTTTGGAACATGGATGCCCACGCGCGCGGTCGCGCGGGAGCTAGTCGCGCGCGGAAGGAAAAGAAACGCGCGAAGCATGGAAATCATCTACGATTGGAAAGGAATTCTGGGAGAATCAAAATGGCGGACGCCAATGTAAATATTGTCAACTCTGTCATTTGCTGTGTGCATTCGTTTGTGATCCATATTTTCTGGAAATGTTTGAGGTAATAATTAACTTCTACATCAGTAAATCTGTCAACAGCCTCAACAGTAACACTATTTAGTTTTGTTTTGACAGGTTAAATTAAAATGCTGCCAGGTGGAAAAGTGTGAGAGCATTTTATAGGGCCTAGAAGCAGAACTAATCAACCCTGCTAGAAAGTATCCTACGAGGGTTCGGTTCCCTGTCAGTGGAACATCCAGGGTTCAGGAGCCGGACAAATAGTTGGAGAAAATGGGAAAGATGCGCTATTGAGAAGGAACCTCGCTTACGGTACCAAATATGATATTGGAATATTCTATTGGACTAAGGCAGGAGAACAACAAATTGGTTGGGTGCCCGACCAAACAGTTTTGGACGTCGTTTGCCAAGCTTTCGAGCCAAAATTGACTGTGCAACTGCCACAACAGTGGCAGTTAAATTAACCAAATTTAACTAATTCGATGCCTTTGTTCATTGTTGTATAAATAAGTCAAGGACAATTTATGTTACCGGTAGTTTGATTCAGATCAGGTATCCATTTTTAAGTGAAAAAGTTGGATTTTTTTTAACAAGATTTTGTGTGGCAGTGTATATGATCTTTATATTTTTGTATGATTATTGTTTTTATTGCAATATCTTAAAAACGCTTAAGCAGCTAACTGAATTTTTTCTCATTCTAGGTAAGTAATAGATAAAATATTCGCCCATAAAGGTCGGACGCGAATATTTTATCTTACTTGTGAAATGAAACCGTGACAACAGATTGTGTCTGTTATGTTAATCACGTCGGCGTGGAGTTGTCCCATAGGAGTTTGGAAATATTTACCATTGAATTTAGCAATTCATTTTCATATAGCTTTTGAAGTAGAAACATGGCTGGTCGGTTTCGCTCTCCAAAGAGTAAAGAAGAAGAGACCAGTCTGGTGTCAGAAGCCACTCCGAAAGCAACACAATACAACACTAAATGGGGTAGAAAAGTCTTCGAGGAATGGCAGCAGCGACGGCAAAATACATGTGCAATGTTAGAAGTTGTTGGAGTGGCCGATCTGAAATGCGAAGATGTTCAAGATCTGACCGTTCCACTTAGAGCACATGTCGCCAAATACGCTAAACTTTTGGTTGAGCAAGTTCGTAGGCGAAGTGGCCAAGCAAAATGGAGAGCGTTATCCGCCCAATTCGCTTTATTTGTTAATTTGTGCGATTAACCGTCATTTGCAGGCATGTAAACGTTTAGATTGTATGTAGACAATAGAAATATGAAATTCTAAATGCAGTTTATTATTCTTTGTTATATCAAACTAGTGATTGATATGTCAAACTAGTGATTGATTAATAAACTTTGTACAAATTTACAGGACTCGTCTTTATTAAAGTTAAGCATACTAATTAGGGGAGTTAGAGATCTTTATAAAAAATGAATCCTATTTATAATTCTACGAATTCATAATTCATCAACCCCTGCCTTTCCCTGCTACCTTTTCAAACCCTCCCCGTGCTTTCAGACAGTTGACTCAAATACTCAAATACTGCCTATTTATTGGTCATAATGCTTATGAATTATTAATGAATTTTACAAGGCTAATTAATGTTCATAATACAATTTAGCATTCATATTATTTATATAATGTTGTTGTTGTTATTGTAATAATTTGAATCTCAGTATAGCTAAATGGGGCTTTAAAATCTGGAAACTGGAGATTTACGGTCACTTAAGTCTATCTGAGACCAAGTGAACTGATTGTGATAATTTTGTTTATTGAAATATGAGACAAACTATCATGAATGCCAGGATTCATGTCAGGACACAAGCTGTAGCCCTAACCCTAACTCTATGTCTAACCTGAACTGGAGTCCTTGGTCGCAAACTGACTAAGTCCTGACTCGATCGGACCTGGCTTGAATCCTGTCTCATATTTCTCTCCAGAGACCAGTGGCTTGGTATTTAGGTATAGTGACGAACAGACTGTCAATAACTTTTGTTTAATCACTTTTTAGAAACACTTTTATGTCACCTGAAGTTGCCTTCAGTCACCTTAAGGTGATTCCTCAGTATTGCACTGCGCATCCTGTACTGCGCATAACACGTAATAGTCCTTTCATGGCAGCCAGTTGATAACAACACTCTTTTTAGTGAACGGTTTTTAAAACACGCAGCTGGAAATTTAATTTTCTTACGAGTATTTTTCAAAAGGAGAATTACCATAATTAAAAAGCAACGAGCATGCGCGGTTGAGCAAAATGAGCGCGCGCACATTTTGGAGGATGGAATGTTTTTTATCAAAGGCCCGCAAGCTCGTTAGAAAATACGACTGTCTTTTTCTCTCTAATGAGCATGGTGACCTATATTTTTTATTGCATCATTTTGATGTTAAATTAATGCTTTTTAAGTTAACAAAGTTAAAAAAAAATTCCTCGACAGGAAAAAAAGATATCGCTAAAAACGTTCTCAAATCAGTTACTCGTGGGAGCAAATTGATGTCCTTGAAAACATGGACGCGAGGAACGTTTCGAGTCCGTGTCATTTGAAGTTGCGTGACGTTTTTATAAATTTTATTTTACAGTGTTCCCATATGGTGGAGACTTTAACCTATCAAGTTTTTTTGAAGAATTGTAAACTTTGCTTTCACGGGTTACCGGGAAAAGAAACATGAACCGATCAAATATGACGTGCGCGATCGGTATTCCTATAGGCATAAATGGGGCAGCATTGGTCCATCATATCTCTTTACCAAGCATGGTGACCTATCTTTTTTATTGAATTTTTCGAAACAACTTATGGCAGGGAGCTGTTAGGGAAAATTTAAAAAAAATCGTTCGACAACTTTTATTTCTGAGGAATCACCTTAAGTCGCCTTAAGTTGC
Organism: Cladopsammia gracilis; assembly: GCA_022457155.1. Lineage (NCBI taxonomy): Eukaryota > Metazoa > Cnidaria > Anthozoa > Scleractinia > Dendrophylliidae > Cladopsammia > Cladopsammia gracilis. The sequence continues at coordinate 745,674 of JAJGOT010000229.1, forward strand.
CTTAAGTCGCCTTAAATCGCCTTAAGTCGCTTATACTAAAGTCGCCTTAAGTCGCCTTAAGTCGCCTAAAGTCGCCTTAAGTCGCCAATATTTTAAACTAATTTTTCCTTAAGTCGCCTTAAATCACCTTAAATCGCTTAAAGTCGCCTAAAGTTACGGCGACTTAAGGTCCCAGAGTAGGCCTTTAGGGAATTTAATTCCGAGTCAGGAAAATTTCAATCTTTGAGAGAAGTCAGGGAAAAGTGACATTTTGGTACATTTTACGGACATGAAATATGTTGGATTGGTAGAACTAAATTTTCCAAGAAAATCAATCCTTTTTCCATGTTATGTTAAGAAACTATCACTTCATTTACGCTGCATGTAGCGTTCTGAAAGCATAAATAAATGGGTGGAGAGGTTGGCTGCGAGGGAAGGTTGGAGGCCATTACCAGGCCTAATTTGTGAATTTTGTTAATTTAGTCGGTCAGGGAAATTTTTACATTTGTCAGGGAAAAGTCAGAGAATTGCAAAATCCTGTGGCTGTGGCAACCATGATTTACTTGTGCATTTACCTTATAAAAACATGAAGGAGGATGGGGGGAGTAGTGAAAATAGTTCTACTCCAGAATAGAAACATTTCAACACTTCTTTCCTTGCTGCAGCACTGATCGGCATTTAAGTTTGGAGGGGATTGTTTAACAGTTTACATAAACACCTCATTAAGAATTGTCTGTCTGTTAGGAAAGTTGTTACTTAAAATTATTATAACAACTACAGTTTGCTCTCTCTGAGCAACCATTCTCTATTGCTGCATGTACTATGACTCTTGTAAGCAACCATCCTCCCTAAGGGATCACTTTCCAATTCCTGGTTGCTTATGACAGAATCAATTGTAGATTTGTTATAAATTACCTTTGAGATTCATGGCCTAAAATCCCGGACATGGCGCCCGCGGAACGGCAGCGGCTATCTCGTATTTCCGAAACAAACATGGAGATTATGTTTATAAAGAAATGTGTGAAGTAAAAACTAATATTTAAGCTTTTGATAACTTGTAGCGTACCTGTATCATTTTCCAAGTCTGAATCGACCAGGTGAAAACATCCTCAATCCCACTATATAAAATGCATATCTTCGCCAGTTCGGTAACACCGTCTATTTTAAGCGTATTTTTAGCCGTTCTCTCGCTCTTTTTGCCCCTCTAATTTGTGTGGGAATTTGTTGAAGCAGCAGTCCTCCACCGCAGCTGGGCAAGTTTCTGTTCAAGTGGTCGATTTTTCCAAGTTCATTCCTTAAAGTTGGCATCGTGTCCCACATACACAGCGATTTTCAGGGAGATTTAAAACGATTAACAGCGTCCACTTTGACGATGAAAATACGGATATATGAAGAGAAACATTCTATCGTGACTTGCCGAGTGAGCGAGTGGAAGCTCGATTTTACACAAAGAAAAAACTAGAACATCATAACAATTTACCGTGATACATGTATTATCTTCTGTGGCACTTGAAGGACAAGGCACTAGCCTGCCTATCTTGAAAATTGTGTAAAAGCCCACAATGGAATATGACTGCGTTCAGTCTGTTGCTTGTTGCTCCGGTTCACTTGAAAAGTGTGTGGCCCAAACAATGTTTATCAACCCAGTTTTTGTATTTTTGAGGGCAATCAGGAAATTTAAAATAAAAAAAACTAAACATTGTACTAGTCAACTTTTAAAATCTGAAAGATAAGGTTGTTTTGACAATGCCCCACCCCTAGACTGACCTGTTTTGTTAAATGCCCCACCCCTGGGAAGGAAAAGTTATAAAATGCCTGACAAATGCGTGGGGGGTGGGGGTGGGTGAGTGGGCTTGGAATTGATGGAGCCGTAATCTGTTCTTCAATTTATTTATTAATTTTGATAATACCCAATCTTCAGCGTGTGGTATAACTCAGAGTTCTTTCTACTATGTTTTTAGAAGCAGCTGGTAGAAATAATTAATGCATGCGAGTTACATGTAAATACAGTTTTGTATAGCAGAATGTACATGTGAGCTGATGATATATAACTTATGTTATATGTGAGTTTGTATGATTTGGTGCATATTTATGTTATGCACAAATGTTTAAAATATTTTAAAATCTGTTTGGTCTTCAATTCTTGGACTTCAAACTTAGTATGGAAAATTATAACCAATCTGTGGATTTCAAATAGATTTGTAGCATTTAGGGAAAATGTCACTGTATTGCTGTCATTGCTTGCTTACTCGACTCATCCAGCTGTCTTGTAATAATAATAATAATAATAATAATAATAATAATAATAATAATAACAATAGTAATAATCTATAATAATATAATTTTATTAACAATTAAAATAACTATTTACAATACATTAAAATTCTAATACGATAAGATATGATAAGATAAGTGTATCTATTAGTCTATCTAATAATCATAATAATCTTATAATAATAATAATAATTATAATAATAATAATAATAATAATAATAATAATAATAATAATAATAATAATAATCATACCAAAAAATTACCCCCTGAAAGGAGAATATTTTAACGTTTCCAGATAGAATAATAACCAAATTATTGGAATCCGAGTTTGGATTTCCGAAAAGTAATTCATAAATGGGCGAAATTTTGACTTTCCCTTTAAAAAATGGCGTTTTCGCTGTGATTTTAAGGGTCAAATTGGGGGTCTGGGGACGAGTTAAAAAATTAGATGCAAACGTCATCCATTTTTTTGCCATGTAATAATAATAATAATGATAATAATAATAATAATAATAATAATAATAATAATAATAATAATAATAATATAAATGACCTTCCATGAGCACGAAAGGGTAATAACTGCACAACTAATAAGTTTAGAATGAAAACAAATAAATTGGGAAACGGTGAATGAAATCAACCTTACTATATTTGAAAAAGAATTATTCGTTGCAATGTTGTTCAATCTGTGCTATAATTTTTTTTGTCTGTTTTATGCGTTTAAAACTAACATAAATTCTCGCAACTATGTTATTCGACTTAATTCGCATTGCAAACTGACAGAAAATCACTCACCTTGGGTACTACATGTAGGTGATAAATGAAATATTGCTTCAACTGTCAATCTTTAAAAGTCCTCTTCAGCTCTACACTGAGAAAATTAAAGAGAAAATTGTATCAGTAACATAACACAGGGCTTTGTCTGTAATTAACTATTAACTTAACTAAAATGTTTAAGTGTAAAGGAATTTATCTGCCGTCGCATAAAAAGTAATCTTGAAATCAGTTTGTAGAGGATCGGAAAAAACGAAATTCCGATTTTTAAGTAACTGAAATAGAATATTTTGAAAAGATCTAAGCTCTTGAAAGTCGCGGAGACAAATATATAAAGCAAATCAAAATATGTCGGATATTTTGCGAAACAAACGTACCTTGAGATTTTGTCTGAAGTTTTGTGAATGAATGTTCAAGTCGATCTTCTTCGTCACTTGCTGATTGCGTCTGAGATGCGGTTTCCCCGAATGGCAAACTTTAAATACTTCACGGGCCTTGCCACGTACAACGTTCAAGATAATTGATATTGAAACAATTATTTCTGCCCTGTTAAAAAAAAAGACCTCCGCAAAGATTTGTCATGCAGCATTGGCAAGGAATGTACCTTGTATCGAATTAAGTGTTTTTATGGAGCGCCCATCTCGGTGCCCCAGATGGCGGCTACATCTTCAAAGTCTTAATAACACCCAAAATATTGATATTGGAACAATTATTTCTGTCCTGTTTAAAAAAGAGACCTCCATAAAGATTTGTCATACAGTATTGGCAAGAAATGTATTTTTTACTTTTTTTTATTGGTAATACAAGAATAAAATACATACAATATACAAGTAGGGGACAAAATAAATATTAAATATAATTAACCACAATATAACTAAACCAAATTACATTACATTACAACAGGGAGGTCTTTACACTAGCTGAACAGAAAAAATATAATAAAATATTGGGATTAATCGTCTCTCAAAATAAGGAGACAATTCGTCCACTTCTTAAAGTGACACATTAGTTTGTCTCTTTTTTGGGCAATTTTACTTTCTATTTTTTCATAAAATCTGAGTTGGTTGGTTGGTTGATTTGGCCACCGAATCTAGACTTATATATCAAAAGTTAATACACTGTGAGAATAAGGTTTATTACTGGACTGTGTTTTCCAGTATCGACACTTAATATAATGTTTGAAATATTCAATTCTGGCAGAACAATCCCGGCAGATTTGATCCAGATACTTATATCCCTATGCAAGCCTCTAGAGTGTTCACAATGGACAAATGCGTGATCAATTGTTTCCGAGTACATAAAGCAGAAAGAGCATGTAGGAGACTCAACGATCTTGAAACGGAATATGAATAGAAGTTGTGCGGCCACAATTTCAAAGTTTTAAAATATTAATATTGAAACAATTATTTCTGCCCTGTTAAAAAAAGACCTCCGCAAAGATTTGTCATACAGTATTGGCAAGGAATGTACCTTATATATATATGTACCTCAAGTTTTACGGAGACAGATCTTTTCAAGTTGCTGCGCCTAGGCTCTGGAACTCCCTTACTGATGACATAAGATCAATCCAGAACCTTGATGTTTATAATAATAAGATTAAAACATTACTTTTTAGAGAGGCTTTTATTAGTTAGTTGACTTTTTTACCTTTTTTATTGTATATGCTTTGTAGGATGTATAGTTCAGATTTTTAATTTTTTTATGACGTCATGTGCAAACCGCCAATATAGTTTCGCGTTTGTCACAAACGCGTGGATTCCCGTACGAAAAGAAAATTAATTAAGGCCGCGCTAACAAACATTCATTCATTCATTTTATTTTGACATTAACCACATATATATATATATATATATATATATATATATATATATATATATATATATATATATATATATATATATATATATATAAAAGCATACGAAGTAGTTAAGATTGTAAAAACATTTTATCTGCTACTCGGAGTTTCACGTGTTGCAAGCAACACGTGAAACTCCGAGTAGCAGATAAAATGTTTTTACAATCTTAACTACTTCGTATGCTTTTATATTGCTCCGGTTTATCCAGTTGAGCACTCTCAATAGCCGATGAAGACGTCACCGCTTTCCCTGATTATATATATATATTTAACAAATCGACCGCATTTTTCCATGGTCTATACTCTTATTGACCATAGAAATGACGTCATAAAATGTTCAAAACTCAAGTGGAACCACGAGCCGTTAGGCGAGTGGTTTCACTGCCAAGTTTTGAACATTTTATGGCGTCATTTCTATGGTCAATAAGAGTATAGACCATGGAAAAATGCGGTCGATTTGTTTTTTACAATAACAAACTTGAATAACTGCGAGCGCCGAGCGAACTAGTTTGCGGGAATCATTTTAGAAAATAAAGATAAACAATCTAACACTGACAAACTACTGCAAAATGTTTTTGCGTGGGGAATAATTAAAACCTTAACTTTTTATGTGAATAAATTATGTAACGAAAAAGGCTCACACAAAAGTTCTCTTCAGCTTAAATTATCTAGAATCTTTTAATATTAACACAGTACAACAAAGAGCCGTTATTCGGCAAATTTTAGAGAACCGCGCTCGGTGATAATCGCAAAATAGAGCACAATAACCTCACACAAAGTCAAACATAAAATTACCAGGTACAGTTTACAAAGCTAACCTTTTTCAAATTTGAGATCAGTATCTTCGAATAATCAGATTTATCTTTGCTCCAAGTTGTTTTCGGCTCAGTTTTAGTTCAGACTTTCGGGCGCCGGCAACTGAATCCGTGGATTTTCCCGTGAAACTACGACAAGTTGTTTGTCCTTTTTGCTTCGCACCTAATTCCAGGCAAGTTTAGCTGATTGTAAACTAAATTTAATTGACGAGAGAGCATTCTTTTCATTGAAGAATTCCAGTTTTAAGTGCATTTTACACTGTTTGAAGAACCCGTAGCGCCAAAAGTTTGACAAAACTCACCGCGTTACGTTACCTGTTACGTCATTTTCATGGTCTAACTCTCATCGACCATAGAAATGAGCCAATCAGCGCGCGGGAATTCACGCAGTTATATATATATATATATATATATATATATATATATATATATATATATATATATATATATATATATATATATACATATATATATATATAGATAAGTATAATAAAAAAAACGATGGGGCGAACTTCTTACTGGTCCTGACTGGTTTTAACGTTTCGGCCTTCGGCCTTCTTCAGAAATTACAAAGAATTAAAAACTAAAAACTAAAAACTATGTACAATGATTAAGTTATACAAGTTGTGACTTATATACATTAAGCTACAAAAACAAAGGAAAACGAGGTTACGTAACATAACAAAAGAACTAAATAACAAGGAAAAATTTAACGCTAAAAATAACATACATGATGTAATAAAAACCTTAATTAATGATTGAAACAAAGAAAACTCCCTATCGAGGGCCCCCGAATAATCATATAGGTCACTGTCGGAATGACAGGACCAGCACGTCTTACCAAGTGCCCCCGACAGAACGTTCAAACACAAAACAACTACAAACAATACAAAGAATAAAGACAATCCTATTATTGCAAGATACGTGCGTTAATTATTGTAGTTAATGCGGTTTTTTGATCTAAATTCACGTCTCTTGTTAAGGCCATGCGGATTGAGCGTAAACAATTGGGTTGTCCAATAAGCCTCCCTAGTGAGCGACAATTGGTCAAGGTGAAATGTATTTTGAAATGATCTAGATAGATCATAATAATACAATACACTAGAAATTTATAATAACTTAAAGACGATAGACTAAAAAATGTTTCAGGAGGTAGTGACAAGGAAGCCTATATAGAAGTATGAACTATAGGCTTCCTGACAATATAGGATACATCATACGAATTATGGGGACAGCATGAAATATAAAATGTATTATTTTAAAAAGAAAAGAAAAGAAAAGAAAAGGAAAGAAGAAGTATGTAGCTCAACAAAAAGTATTTTTGACTAGGAAAGAAGGGATTTTTTTAAGTCTTTTGCCAAACAAACGGATGCTTTCACTGTTTTGAATTTCATAACTTAACGAGTTGAAAAACTTAGATCCTTGAAACCGAATTGAGAAGTTCGTGTTTAAGCTGAAATTTCACGTCCGGTGGGATTCAATACCGCGCAGGAATAAAGATTGGGATAGTCGGTTGTGATGTCGAAACCAGAAACGCGCACTAAGAAACTGGAACGTTTAAATAGGGTATACAACATGAAAAAGCAAGGCAGAGAAATTATATCATCATAAAAACCAAGTTTTGGTTTATTACAATTGATATTAAAACAATATTTCGTCTCGTTTACGGAGTCGCAGTCACGTATTGGTAGTTTACAAGAAGACAACTTTAAAAATATCAAAGTTAATTATTCGACTCAAGGCAATTGTTGTACTTGTTATGTCATAATCGAAATCAATAGAGTCTTCGAAGAACCAGCCGGATATGTGAATTGAACTTTGTATTTACAAGTTTTCAAATTTCCGTTGAGTATTCTTGCCGTTAAGACAGACCTCCTACTATATTTTTTTTTCGCCGTGGGGTAGCGAATCGTTTCAGGGATTTTCTCGTGAAATATATTGAATCGCATAATAGTAGTTACAAAAAAGGAAACCCTTGATTAAAAATAACTGACTTTTAATTGTTTCCTCATATTGGCACGAAATATACCTTCAATCGAATAGTTTCGCGTTTGTCATGAACGTGTGGACTCTCGTACGAATAGCAAATTGACGTTCATGCTACGAAACTTAAACGCTTAAATAGGGTATAAAAAAATAAAGAAAGCAAGGACGAGAAATTATATCATCATAGAAACCAAGGTTTGGTTTATTGCAAGACAATTAATTATAATATTAAAACAATATTGCAAGAGGCAACTTAAAAATCATAGCTAACTAGGAGTTTCAATGTGAAAGTGAGTGCTAGTGTCGGAGTCATGTTAATTTAAAACACGTTCCAAACTGTTGGGGGATATTCCAGAGTTCACAATTCGGCTGAAATAGCTTCTTATAGCGTCTTTTCTTCCGAATTTGGCGACAAATTCGGTGAAAATTACAGTCCTTAATCCATTTTCTGCTGATCTCAAAGGTCAAAAGTAGCCCGCTAATTTTGATCGGCTAATTTTTATCACGTTCTTAGCATTTTCAAGACGAATTGCGAAATTCGGCAATAATTCCAGTTTTAAACCAAATTTTACGCTACTTACTTCGGCCAAAATCAGACTAGCAAACATATATTTCTGACAGAAGGCATTTTATCCGTCTTAAAACATAACTCATTGGTTTCGGAAATTGCTGAAGCCAATTTTTGGTTTTCGAAATTTCTGAAACCACTCAAAAGGAAAAAGGCTTCGGAAATTTCTGAAACCAATCGATGGTTTCGGAAATTTCTGAAACCAATCGCGAATGAAAATGGTTCCGTAAATTTCTGAAACCAATCGATAATCCAAAAGGATTCGGAAATGAAATATTAGGTTAAAAGATAAAAGAAAAAACATTAGCATGAGAAATATATCGTAAAAATGGTTGTTGTTGTTCATCGTGTTGAACACACTAGTAAAGAAGTATTTTTCGTTTGTCTCACGATGTAGTCACTTTCGATGTGGATCGCGACGTTTCGACTGCATACTGCTAGTCTTCTTCAGGCGATGGGGTCGACTGGTTACGCGTCACCTTATGAAGCACGATGCTCTGCTGTGATTGGTTGGTTTTCAACAGCTGTGACTGGCGCATTTTGATCCTCGTTGTTTCGGCGAATTGTTCCCTCGGCGGTCCGTAGTCGTACGGCTCTCCTGTTGTTGTGTTTCTTGATCGTGAGCATCCATGCTTCTGGAATTTCTATTCCACTGTCCCTGTTGATGTTGTTAGGGTTAAGTCTTATGTGGATCGCCTCTTTGACCCTGCGTGTGTACCAATGAGGATCACGATCAATAAACTTTACATCATTCCAAAGCGGGTGGTGTCCGGTGTTGTTGGCGTGCTCTGAAACGGCGGAGGTCTGGGTACGGGCGAATCGGATGTCTCGGTCATGCTCTTTTATTCTGTCTTGCATAGGTCTTCCAGTCTCGCCGATATAAACTTTACCGCATTCACAGGGAATTCTGTAAACCACGCCATCTTGTTAAGTCGGGTCAACAGCGTCTTTTGACCGTACTAGGTGTGATCTAAGTGTAGTCTCCGACTTGAAAACAGCGCGTACGCCTTGTTGTTGTAGGCAGCGGCGAAGTTGTTCGGACAGACCTTTGACATAAGGTAAAACCGCAGTAGATTTGAACTCGGTCGTGGGCTCAGCACTGGTGTTGGGTTTTCTGGTCTTGGTAAGCTTCTGCAAGAAAGAAAAAGGATAACCATTAGAAACAAGAACAGATTACTTTTTTTTTTCTCCTTGGAGATAACAGAGGGTTTCGTTACGAGACGTTTGGCGCGCTCGTAAAGACACTTGACAACACCGCGTTTTACTGATTGCGGGTGGTGTGAATCATACGCTAAGTATTGATCAGTGTGTGTAGGCTTCCTGTATACGCTGGTGGTGAGGCGGCCGTCGGGTTCTCTTGAAACTGCGGTGTCGAGGACGGCGAGTTTGTTGTCATTCTCTGTCTCCATGGTGAAACGGATGGAAGGCTGCTGGTCGTTTAGATGCTGTAAGAAGCTATCGACGATTGCGCGATCTAGAATGGTGAAGGTGTCGTCTACGTAGCGTTTCTAGATCCTAGGCTTGTAAGATGATGTAGTTATTGCTTGTTGAAAACCAACCAATCACAGCAGAGCATCGTGCTTCATAAGGTGACGCGTAACCAGTCGACCCCATCGCCTGAAGAAGACTAGCAGTATGCAGTCGAAACGTCGCGATCCACATCGGAAGTGACTACATCGTGAGACAAACGAAAAATACTTCTTTACTAGTATGAGAAATATAATTACACAAACAATATTTCTGATAACGTTGAGCATATAATATTTCTCTAATTCTAGGCAGCGCTGACTTTGACTTTAAATTACATACAGCTCCTGTATTCGTCAGTAGTTCAATAGTTCAGTTCAGGTAACAGGAACCATTTCTAAAAGGCATATGGCATTTTGTGGCGTCCACTTTCCTTTGTAAGAGCCATTTCCAATAACGTATCGTGATGTTATTTTCTGTTACTGCCACCACTTTTCCAATAACTGGATTTTTTTTCCCAGTCGAGTAGATGAACCGCGACAAACGCGCCCACAGAGATGTCGTCTAAACAGTTCTCCACAGTTTAGACGGGATTTTCTCTTGTTGTGGAGGTCTGTACCTTCCAGTATAGACCTGAACAATAGAGTTCAGTGACTTGTTATGTTCTAAACATCTGTTTTCAAGAATAACCAGATGTGATACCAGTTCATTATCCAGTGAAGTTCTAAACGTTCCCAAATATATCTCAACATGTCAAAATCTCATATTAAGCATTATTAAATACCGTAGAATTCCGGTTATAAGCCCTCCCGGTTATAAGCCCCCACGATTATAAGCCCACCTGTCTGCTAATAGAAATTTCCCGCCGGTTATAAGTTTAAAAGTGCTTATCTCCAAATGACAAAGTAAGAAAGGTTGAACTCTCGCTCCCGGTGATTCTCGTGTGCTCTTGGAGAGTTTGGCATTGTGCTTAAAATCTAAAGCGCTCTCAGAGAATAGAGCGTATGCACTCACGTGGCAAGCAGCTATGCAAATTTATTGGAACAAAAGAAAGTGTTAACATAAGAAAAGCGTTCAAATCCCACAGGATTGTTTTGGTACACCAACATGGCCGCCGTTCTATTGTTTTGGTACACCAATATGGCCGCCGTGACGTCATGTGCATACGCTCTATTAATAGTTTAAAAGCGGGACAATTATTACTCATGCGTGAAGCGGCATGAGGTAAGGTTCCGGCTTCGTTTTTCTTGTTATTTTTTTGTTTCACGATTTTGCATGCAAATTTATACACGCATATTTTAGTGACCGGTCGTCGAGTCACCCTACAAAAATTGCTGCCGCGCTCGGCATGTACTTGGTTTTTAAAATCGTAGTTTCGTGTCATCGGATTAATAACTCGCATTTAAAATATTCAAAATGGACTGAGAAAGCTTTAAAGAATGCCCAAAAGCCGCTATAGTGGAGAAAAGGGAGAGCTTTCAGCAACTAAATCTTCATTATCTGATATATGTAAACAAAACAAGACCTAATTTTATAGTTCCAACTTCACACGCGTCGCCTTGCTAAAATTAAATAATAGCCCGGTCGTTTACTGATTTCATTGCTTTTAAAAGTAGTCTTTTCAAATGTAACGGAAAGAAGTCATGGTTTGGGACATAAAAGATGAGTGTGTATTTCATCGCAAATCAATAAATGAAATATTCAAAGCGAGTACAGTTGTGCAATCTTATATTACAGACGGTCGCGTAATACTGTTTTTGCTAAAATTGAAAAATAACCCAGTCGTTTACTGATTTCATTGCTTTTAAAAGTAGTCTTTTCAAATGTAACAGAAGGAAGTCACTGTTTGGGAAATATTAGACGAGTGAGGATTTGATCAGGAATCAATGAATTAAAATATTCACGGCGAGTACAGAAAACGTGTGTTGACCTGTTCTTAAGTGTGTCACGCAAAACGGGGTGCGTGACCCATTTAAAACAAACCGTAAAACTTTCTTATGCAAGCGCATGAGTACAGGCTACCGGTGTAGCCTCTTGTTCTTTTATATGTATGTTAATTAGCTTCATTGGCCTTGGTAACATGTGCAAAATTGAAAAGAATTTTTACTCTAAAACAATAGACTCCAAGCAGCCTTTACTCATGCGCATGCGTAAGAAAATTTTATAATATATTTTAAACATGATAAGAAGATCTGGAAGATGTCCGATATGGAGATAAGTCTTATATATACCAAACGTGAACATAGTAACGTATGTAGGGTTGTAGGGGATGCTGTCGTGACACCTAAGTAAGGCTCTTTTACCGGAAGTGACAGTAGCCGGAAGTCACTAAACAGGAAGTGTAAATGGCGAAGACATGAACTGGAAGTGCACAATTTAAAATATGCGTGCATTAATTTGCATGCAAAATCGTCACAAAAAATAAAAATAATAAAAATAAAAATAATAACGAAAAACGGAGCCGAAACCTTACCTCATGCCGCTTCGCGCATGAGTAATGAGGCCAGTGAGGCTAATTAACATACATATCAAAGAATAAATAAATCGGTCGCCATTATGAAAGAGGTCTATTGTTTCAGACGTGGAGCAATTGCAGAATACCCCGCAAATTAGATTCATGTTATGTATGTGTCGGAACTCTTTGAAGAACGAGGCATGAAACAATAGGTACTATTGTTATTCAATATGATGCAAATAAGTTGCGGGGTGTTCTGCAGTTTAGCCCAAAAAAACGTGATTTCTCTACCTTTTCAGAAAACGACTTTATAGCTGATCTTTCCGATATCAACTGGGATTGCAGTGTGCAAAATAACGCACATCGATGTTTCTCCACTTTTTTTTATATTATAAGCTAAACAAAACTTTAAACAAAAATGCTCCGATCACAACTCTATCCCGTCGCAGAGCAAAACAAATCTCAAAGCCTTGGATTACCCAGGGGATAAGGAAATCAAATATTATAAAATTTCAACTCTCTCACGACAGAGTAAGCAACTACATTACTATGCCTATTTTAATGAAAATTTGAGAATTATGAAAAACACATGGGCTGGCATTAATCTTCTAATTAACCGTACTAAGAACAACTCTAAGAACAACTCTAAGCCCATTTCTTCAATTTTATCCGCCGACAGTAATAAATATACTAATGATCACACCAAAATCTCAGATGTTCTTAACACCCATTTTTCTTCTGTTGGTCGCAAATTGGCATCCATAATACCACCTACTACAAGTTATTTTACGGAGTATCTATCAGGTAATTATTGCGAGTCTTTCTTCTTCAATCCAGTGACTGCCCTCGAAATTGAAAATGAAATAGTTTCCATTTCTCCAAATAAAGCACATGGATTGTACTCTTGCCCAACCAGAATCTAATGCTTTGCTAAGCACATTTTGTCGAAACCTCTTGCAGAAATTATGAATATGTCAGTCACTATGGGACAATACCCGACAAAGTTAAAACACGCTAAAGTCATTCCTGTTTATAAATGTGATGACGAAACTGATCCTGACAACTATAAATCAATCTCTCTTTTAACTAACTTTAATCGTATATTTGAGAAAGTGATGTTTAAACGTCTCAAAGCTTTTTATGATAAACATGACGTTATCTTCAAAGCGCAATATGGTTTTCGTGATAAACATTCCACACAGCACGCCATTCTTGATATTGTAAATACTATGCAAAGCAACATGGAAGCGACTGTTCACATGTGGAATTTTCATAGACTTAAAAAAAGCTTTTGATACAGTAGAGCACACAATTTTATTAAATAAATTATACCATTATGGAATTCGAGGGATTACTAATGACTGGTTTTCATCTTAATTATCCGGGCATATTCAAACTGCTGAAGTAGATTCATGTATATCCAAAAAACAAATAGTCCCATATGGAGTTCCCCAGTGCTCAGTATTAGGCCCTCTGCTGTTCTTAATATATATAAACGATATTTTCAATTCTTCAAAAAACTTTTACTTTTATTTATTTGCTGATGATACGAATATGCTTTATGCTGATAAAAATTTAAAGTCCCTGGAGACGACCATTAACAGAGAACTTAAATTATTTTGTCAATGGCTGGATGCAAATAAATTAACTCTGAACGTAAAAAAGTCAAATTACGTTATTTTTCGCCATCGTCAAAAAAACTCAATTATCACATTACTTTAATGGTGACTGATAATAGTACAAATGGATATACTACACTTTAATGCAAATATTATGATAAAAACATTAATTCGCATTTGTAAAAAGTTGGTTATCGTACTATTTACTGATGATCTATATTTATTTATAGTCATGTAGTTTCAGCTGTTGTCGCGGTGATAAACATTGAATTTTACGGAACCAAAAAGATTCTTTCGTTCCATTTATTAAAGATAAGTGTGCGGAATTCGTAATTAACGGTTATTTATTATTCTGAGTTGCAAAAAATGAAAAATTTGAACGGTGGAAAGTATATAAAAATTAATAGTTAATTATGCCTAAATGTAATCAAAGTAAACACATGAATACGATGACAGTATTTTCAAATTAATTTTTAACGGATGCAAAAATAATTTTATTATTTCTTTTGGATTAAAACTCATCATAAGTAAACTGAAAATTTATCATCTTGATTCTATTTTTCCTCTAAATTGAAGTTTTAGCTCCTGTTACGACAGCATATAATGATCGAATTATTCATCATAATCCCAATACGGCCGCCCCCTCTAAGTCAGAATTATTGGCCGGAGTATTTGTTTATTTAAACACCTGTTATGCCTGAATTAAGTAATACTGATCTACGATCATTGTTCACATTTGATCATCGTTTTTTTTTTTTTCACGTTATAAGAGCACCTTCAACCGTCTTCCTCGTTACACGGAAACATAAATCACTCAAATTGTTCAACAAAGCGTTCTAATATGAGAATATCTTACCTTTTTTCTTTCCTAGTAGCTGTTCTCGTTAGTCGTTTTGGCAATGGAGGTACGTACATGCCTTAGCTTTACAAGTGGAGTTGAATATTACTCCTACTGAGCTTGTGAAGACATCATCATAGTTTAGTTTTGGCAGCCAGATTACCCTGATGGCAATCATACCTTCTACTTTTTAACTATACATAGTCTTATTCAACTTGGAAGATAATTATACCAAGACAGAAGACTGAACCAAAAGTTGTCCACCTGTTTGTTTAAGAACGTTCATTGTACTGCTTGCAACTAAGAGCGTGAATATACAACTTTTTTAATTTAAAAATACGACTGTCATTATCTCGATACCACATGGAGTTTTTTTTTTTTTTTTTACCATGTCAGTCATTGAATTTTAGAAAATCTTAGAAAGTTTATCTTCCAATAATTTTACCACATATATAAATTCTTGATAGCGACGGTTCACTCAAACATTTTATCTTTACACCAGAAAATGAAATCAAGAAAGGTACCAAACTAATATGAAAATCTGACTGTTTGCACAAAGCGTGTCCAGTTCAACTGTTTGCAGCTTACAACGAACTCAGTGATCACGACTCTCACTCCGCGTTCTTCCTTCCTTCAGTCTTTCTTTTAATATTTTAAAAGGTCTGCAAGACTGTGAATGATTTTCAATATGATAATGCTATTGTAATACTTTTTAGAATACGGCATCGCCGAAACCCAATTACGAAATGTTAACCTTAAATTATTCTCTCCTTATGGTTATAGCATAGACAAAGTCATCCATCTAGCTAATGAAAGTCATGTTTAAGACTAAACGTTATGAAAACTATCTAAATTTAAAGTTTTAACTGTGTAATAGCTAATGAAGATATAATTTAAAACGGTCTACAATTAAAAAACGGTTTAATTACTGATCTCATAAAGGTTTAACGCGCCTATAGAAAAAAAAAGCGCAACTAAATTACATAAGAATATAATAGGATATCCATACATTTTCAACAAAGTGAAGAGAACAATTTTGCGATAAAAATAATGAATGTACTATATAATATATTGTGTAAGAAGTGAACAAAATGGCAAAGAACTATAAGGTTTCGCCAGACAAGTGAACAATGAACAATTAAGTTATTACAAAACAGATTTGTAAATAATGTCAGCAACGACACTGTCGTATCTACGCTTCTATTACAAGTCGCAAGAAAAAAAAAATACGCATTAAATGTACTCAGTACAAAATCATCCTCAGCATATTTGGAGCAAACTGAGCCAGGGCGACATGAAAAACAAATTGCAATTTATCAAGTTCTAAACACTAATTAGTATATTGTTTCAACGGTCTCTTATTAGCTTTTTCAAATAGCTAAACACATACGCCAACGCGACGTTCGCATCAGATTGCGTACAAGCAATTTGTATGAATCCGTTTAAACCAAAGGCGACCACAAACGCGGCTGGAATTTGGTTCGTGCGGAAAGTCGCAGAGATTGCCTCCAGAGCAATTTTTTTATGCGATGGTTGCACGAACTATTTCTTGTCAAACAATCAGTTCTTTTGTTTTCGTGTATTAAACTCGGCCCAGGTGACACTTGGTACGTGTAAAAAAATTGACTTTGTAGCGCACCGGTTGACAACATGTCGGACAAAACTGAACTGCTAATTAATTGTGCAAGTTGAGAAAAAAACTTTACGACAAAGGCCGTCGTGATTTTAAAGACGCAGAGAAAAAGACAAATGCGTGGAAACTTATTGCAGAGGGTGTAGGGTTAACCAATATACGCCTGTATCTCCTCTTCCTTCTCCTCCACCGTGTGAAGAGGTAAAATGCCAAAATGTCATCAGAATCTGTGTTTGAGGCGTTTGCTGCCATTTTCATGAGATGGCGCATGGCAGCACACATTGCGACTGTCACATCCCGAATTACCGAATTCCGTATGAACGATGGTTCGTGCGAACTTTTGAGTAGAAAGTCGCGCGGAAAGTCACAATGATTGCATTCGTGGTCGTGGTCGCGCTCTGTATAAACAGGCCTTTACTTAATTCTAATTTTAAAAACGGTAAAATATTTATCATATTGGATACTCAAACGGTTCTCTTTTTTATCTCATAGATTGCCGCAAAACAGCATTTTTTTTTTCCGAAAAGTACAGTTACGTCATCTTCGGAGCTTTCTCTAGAATACTCCACTGCAAATGCGTCATTGTCATCTTCATCGGCTTAGCATTATAATGACTTATTTTTCTTCTTTTTTTCAGCTACCGTTAATCCTCTTTTAAGCTCCTGGGGAGGAGGGCTTATCATGTTATTTGAAGCCCGTTTGGGGGGGGGGGGGGGGGGGGGGGCTTAATAGGGAGGGGGCTTATTGTAATTTAGCGAAACGTCAGCAGTTCACCTCTCATTTTTTTTGTAAAGTGGATGAAAATGTTTAAAAAGTAACAATAATCTCACTCAGATCTCCATGTAAAAGAACCGGTAATAATTCCCCCAAAGCTCACGCCGAAAAGGAGGGCTTATTAAAGAGGGGAGCTTATTAGATAGGAGGGCGGCTAATATTTTACGGTATCTACTTTTTTTGTCTATTTAGTACCCTGGATAAAACAATTCATGATTGGGTTAAATGATGATAACTTTTAAATGCTTTTCCTAAATTCCATACAAAATGGCAACGAAATAAACCGGAAAGGATTTTACACATGGCCACAGTCAGTGGTTTTGTATATTTCGTTTATATATCTTTTTTAACCAGATTGATTTTGGCAAAAGGAAAGTAGTCCAGCAGATCATAGTTGCCGGCGAAGCCAGTCCTGCTATCAATCAAACTGCCAGAAAAGTAACAAAGTACCTGATTAAAGTCAGTGATGATGGCGTTACATACGGATATTTTGAGGCGGTAAGTGCTGTGAGGTCTACTATGTAGAAACCAATCGTAACTTGTCCTGGATGCTAAACGGTCTATTTCACATCACCGACCGGGGATGAAAATGTACCTTTTATTAAAGTCTTGGAAACGTAAAAAAAGCCTAAAATATACATGTTTATCTTTAAAGTGGACGTAAGAGAGCTGAAAGAGACGTAATCTTACGTGAATATGGATGTTCATGTTGCTCGTTTTACCGTGGCAGAGTAAACGCTTGCGCGTTCATTCGGAATAAATTATTTTACAATGGAAGCAATGAACTTTTCTGAGAATAGAGATTAGAACCAGTGAGTAGATCTCTGCCTTATAACCCCCTCCCCCCCCTCCCCCCCCCCCCGGTTATAGGCCCATTCTTTGTTACACAACATTATTCCGTTTTTACTCCCTCCTAACATAGGCACACCGCAGTTCATTAACAGCAATTCTTTACAAAAGTTTGCGCCAAATTCACTAAAACAACGCTTATTTATCACACCGAAGTTGCATAAGCCCAGGACTTTAATTGCATTTTAATTGCATTTTAATTGCTTTTAAGGTTTCAAAGGACGATATCAAGCTTCGAATCACGACACAATACGTGCGCATAGTGCCGCTGGATTTTGTTGGATTTCCCTGTATGAGAATCGAAATTTATGGATTTAAAGGTATTTTAAAAGAACTTGATACTTTGTGTTATGAATCCTAGAAATTTCAGGATTTGTCCTTGCCTTATTTTTTAACTAGGACAACAAACTAAGCGCCTAGAGGCAAATCAATACAGACAACCAACTGCAAGCTGGCGTTTGCCGTTCGCCGTAGAACGCGGTGCTTAATCTCTATAATGAATGTTTGGTAGCTGCGGACGCCTGCGATGTTTCGTCAGCCAGAGGCTTTGCTTCATGGCCGCGAAATTTCGTCTGCCTGAACTTTCGCCAGTGCGATATTTCGCTTGACCAAGCGAAATGTCGCCGACATTTTGGCGATATTTCGTTTGACTTCTGTAGCGAAGTGTCGCCGACATATCGGCGAAATATCATTCCGATTTCGGCGAATGTTCGGCGATATTTCCCGAGAACAATAGGCGAACTTCGGCGAAGTTAGTTTGCATTTTTCGTTTGCATTTTTGCATGCAAAATGTCCTTGGTTTGCTATCAACAAATTTGATGCACTGGTGCACAAGAAATGTAAAAATGTGAATTTATATACACTGTTTGTGTACCTTTATCTTGGAAACCAACCGCTCATAAAAAAGGATGCTGACAATAAGAGGAACGCTATGATTAATCATTAGTTCGCTATTATCGAAAACAATAATCGTTTAATGACGCTTTAATACAATTATGGAAACACTCTTGCTGATTCTTGAAATCAACATTGCTTTCTTTTTCTATTTTAGCAACGGATCCTGAATTGTGCAGCGAAGATAATGGTGGTTGCTCGCACAAGTGAGTTCAGAAATCCAAGTACTGTTTCTTTGGTAAATGCTTCTTCAGATGTAGCATTGACTTCCTCTGCACTAAGTGGGTGAAATGTGAGTGCGATCCTGGATACAAATTGCTGGATGACAAGAAAACCTGTGCAGGTAATACTGATACAATTTTCTCACCCACGTACACTAAAAGCTATAAACCTAAATAATGAAATCTAGAAACAGCAAGATAATGCGTTTTTAAGAAGACCATGAGCAACGTTACTTCTTGGGCAAGTTAATTTTACAGGTCGGCGGGTCGTCATTCTGGTCCTATATGATGCCGAGGGTCGAGTAATAAAAAGATGAGAGAGACAATTTGTTTCTAAGAGATGTTGTAGATCATACAATACAATGTAATAATATATATAGATAGCCTTAGCATAACAGCGGAGCTCTCTGAACAGAAACGACAATGATAAGCTTAACTTACGTGAAAGGTCGGAAGCACAAGAAAAAATAAAATTAAGATTGACGACCAGACTATTTTTCAATTTTAGCAATTCTCAAAAACAGTAAGCGTATAACGCGCCCGTCTGCACAGTACATTTAGACTGCACAAATTCCACAATAGCTCACAAAACAACATTTTCCCGGTCTATTCATATGAAGGGTTTCGCACCTATCCACGCTTTGATAGAGAGGCTACAGGCAAAACAAAAATAAATAAATAAAAATAATAAAAAAATAAAAAGGAATTTTTAACAATAAAATAACAAAAAAAAAAACAAAAAAAAACATTTTCTCGGTCTAGAATAACTAGTATCGCTAATTTCCGAATAAAATACATCTGTTGCGTTTGGAAAATTACCCGAGAAACTGATTTGGAAATGATGAGTTGCCAGTAGCTCAATTATGAGAGTCACAAGTTTCACAAATATTCGGATGACACCACAAAGCAGAAAATTTCTGTTCGGTCATTCGGGAAAAATCAATTTGCAACTGTGTTGTGATGTCATTCCTTATGTTCCTTACAGTGGCCCGAGAGTTCTCGGTGCCATTGTGAAAAGTTGCTTTATTTCGAAAAACCCATATACCATAAATATGGTCTTAATGAAAAAGCGCACTCGCATGTCATTCTCGTCGTAAGCAGAAGTCGTTAGGTAAAAGAAAATAGTCTTAACATTAACTAAAAACCTAGTATTGAGTAGTGCCGATAGGGTGGGAGTAAAAACACCCCACACCCTTCCACAGGTTCAAATTTTAATCTAGCTTGGAAAGGCGTGGTAACCAGTTATCCAGTTTCACATTTGCATTACCATTGCTAGACCAGACACCCAAGATTCGCATTCTTGACACCCACGTCAGGCCATAAGGATTGTCCGGATGTGAGCACCAAGCTCCTAACCTCATGGCATTTAACATTGGTAAAAAGTTTACCAATGCTTCTCTACCCTATCAAAGGCTTTCTCTCGATCAATATTCAGCAAGATACCAGTTTCATTGGTGATATTTATATAATCTAGAGTGCCACGCGAGAGAAATAAATAAATTCTCAAAAATCGTCCTACCTGGGACGGAACAAGTTTGATCTTCTTGAATAATCGAGGGTAACACTTTTGAAAGTATGTTTGTAAGAGCTTTTGAACAAATTTTGTAATCAACATCGAGTGCATTGAATCACTGAAAGAATTATTTTCCAAACTAAATAGGGCCAAATAATCCCATAATTTAGCGTAAAATTATTGAGGTTATCCGTCTGAACCGGAGGGTTTCCCTGAAGAAAGTCCACGTATTGCGTGGGTAATTTTAGCCAAAGATAAAACTGATTCTCAGAAAATCGCTTTGCTCCCTAGTGAACCACACATATGCCTTGATGGGCATTCAATTGAAAGAGTTAATAGTTACAAATGCCTAGGCGTTCAGGTTGATGAAACACTCTCGTGGGAGGCTCACATCTTCGAAGTTGTCGGTAAAGTTGCTAAAGTACTTGCTGCCCTGAGGAGGCTAAGACATATATGTCCCCAAAGTACCCTTGTCACAATTTACAAGTCATTGGTTCTCCCGCATCTCGATTATTGTAGCGCTGTCTGGGGCAGTATCGGAAATGGCCTCAGCCAAAAACTAGAGAAACTACAAAACAGGGCTGCACGCATAATAACAGGGTCTAGTTGGGATGCCAGATCTGCCCCGATTCTCCATGCCCTAAAATGGGATAGCCTCGCTGACAGACGCGTAAAACAACTGAAATCTTTAATGTTTAAAACTGTAAATCACCTTGTACCTGAATATCTGTCTGATAAATTCACCAGCGTTAATACCATTCACAGACATAATCTTCGAGGTGCGCAACATAACCTGTTTATTCCGCGACCGAACACTGAGGCCCTTAAGAAAAGTTTTCGTTATAGGGGCGCAGTAACATGGAACAGTCTGTCAGCGGAGGCTAAGCAGGCCACTACTTTAAATAGTTTTTATTCCGCTATTGTATATTAGTATTTTCTTAACTTAGTTTAGCATTTATTATAGGAGTTTTGTAATTTTTAAGTCTTAACTTTTTCTACTAGGTTTAATGTGCACGGCTCTTTAGAAGACCACTTTTTAGTGATAAGGACTCCGTGAATAAATAAAGTTATTATTATTATTATTCTCCGCAGGATAAAATTTCGCTCTCACTTAATCTATTTTCAAGTTTGTTCAAAAATTCGGTTTGGACTGTTAAATTAACAGGTTCTTGCGAGTACAAATTACGGTAAAAATCTAAATGAGTCGGAGTCTTGTGAAAAGACTTTCTAAAACTCATTAATAATTCATGAAGTGACCAACCAATAAATGACGTCCATTTTGGTCAGGTGGATAAGTCTTGATACCCAATGAAACACCAGATGAAAACACGCCGTGTTTTGATATCAAAACACACGTGTGTTTATATCAAAATTACAAGAACAAAAGCAAAAATCTCAATACTAATATTTATTGAAATCAACTTACTACTTAACAATACTGATGGCTTTTACATTACTCTTTCTTATTTATAGTAACATTTACGTAACAATCAAAAAACATTCCCGATGACAGTATTTGCCATTGGCCATTTGCACATGCAGCCGAACTAAGGCCCCGTCCACACGTATCCGGATATTTTCGAAAACGGAGATTTTTTTCTTCGTTTGCACCTCCCGTCCACACGTAAACGGCGTTTTCGGCAACAAATACGGAGGTTTTTGAATACGCTCTCCAGACTGTAGATTTTTAAAAACGGAGATTTATCGTATTCGTGTAGACGGTCGAAAACGAAGGTTTTCGAATACGATGACGTCAAAACAAAGATGGCGGCAAACTCTTTGATTTTCGCGGGCTTATGCTTCTCACAGCGCGCATGTGCCAGTAGCCTGCGCATGCTCATCATGTGAAGTCTAGCGTATTCGAAAAATTTTCGCGTATACGTGTGGACGGGCAAATACGATTGTAATACGGTCCGTGTGGACGCGGATGTTTTCGAATACGGAGAAAAAAATCTCCGTTTTCAAAAATATCCGGATACGTGTGGACGGGGCCTAACACTAACACTAGTTCGATAAAATATCAAACTCTAGAGTTTGATAAAACGTCAAACCCATGTGGTGAAGGGTTATCCTATTTTAAATATTAATGACACAAATACCGAATTGAATAGACAAGCTTTAGTAATCCCAAAAGGCAATTACAGAATATCCAAAACCAACTGAGCAAAATAGATAGATAGATAGATAGATAGATAGATAGATAGATAGATAGATAGATAGATAGATAGAAACTTTATTTATGTGTCAAGAAGAACTAGCCGAGGGGCAAGCCCTCTACTAATAGGGGACACCTACAGTTTAACATAATAAAATAGATACGATAATTAATTAACTAGACTAAAAAACCATGCAATATGTTACAAATAGTTAGCTAAAATACTAAAAACTAAGTGCTAAAATGCTAAAAATGCTAAGATAATTTCCGATGAGACACTTTCCTTACGTACATTCAATGCGTCCATTTCTTCAATACGAGCAGAAAGCGACATAATCTTGGTAAATCATAGTCCTTAAACATTCCTCCCGAATCTCAGAGAACGGGAACTTGAACCGTCCGAGTAGTTTGCCATTCATAGAAAATGGATGTTGCCCATTTGTTTTTTTTTTATATTTCGTTGACGGGGGAATAGCTTTATCGACTAAATATTCTTCTTCGACAACCGTTTTGGCCTCGCTAAACAGAGACGCTTCTGCTTCGCACATGGTCTCATACCAAATGGCGAAACACAACAAGCTCAATAAAATTATGCATGTGACGGCATTTGAAAAGGACAAGGCCAAAAAAACTAACAGTGAATAATTCTGTATTGTTTCATTTGAGAAGCTATATCAAAAACTCGTGCTTCGGGTTTCATCAGGGGTTCCAAACACCTCGAAACAATAAAAGCACTCGGCCGAAGCGGCCTCGTGCTTTCATCTGTTTCTCGGTGTTTGGAACCCCTGATGAAACCCTCGCACTCGTTGTTGATATATTACTTAACACCGGCGGAGTTAAAAATAGAATAAACAGTATTTTTCTGAGCCGTGTTGCTTCGAGCGTAATAAAAGAATTTGGTAGGTTTTTCACCTTCTTCAAGCCATTCGACTCTGCTACGAATTTGGTTTACTCTCATTTGGGATAAATTTACGGCTCGAATTTCTCTTTCAAGCGTTTCTATGGTGGTTTTCGCTGAGTTATCTTCTTCGATAAGAGCCCGTTTTGCTTCGATCAAAGAAATTATAGTTGCGTGGCCTTACCGCGATTAAATATGCGTTGTTTACTTTGACCAAAATCTATAGCAACTAATGTTATAGATTCTTTAAGAAAATCCCACCAAGCTTGAATGGAATTAAATGCTTTCCGGTACAATACATGTTTCTTAATAATTTCTGAGATCATATCGTAAATATTAAATTCTAAATTTATCCTCCAAAGTCCTGGTCCACGGGAAAATGCATTATGCAAATTGCGGCTAAATCAACAGAATCATGATCGGAAAAAACACAAGGCAAAATTTCGCATTTTAGAAGGGAATCATACAAGTCCTGAGCAATAAAAAAATTATCCAAACGTGTACCAATAGTTTCATCCGCATTAAACCATGTGCATTGTATTTTTCAGTCGGCCGTGTATTTTTTTGCGCCATTATGAACACTTGTGCAGATCTTCCAAATCCGTGGAAATTGTAAGATTTCCTGGGTGTTTCTTGGTGTTGCGGAAGCCATTGTTGGTTAGCTTTTGTGTTGTGGTGTGGGTATTGTTCAGTGTCTTTTGAATCTTTTGTTTTACGTCATTTGGTGATCACACCATCCGCAACACCAAGAAACTACCGATTTCCTCCAAACTTATCAGAAACGTTTTCAATGCAGTTAAAATCGCCAGCAATAATTTTAAAAGAGTTCTGAAAAATTATTCATGAATTGTATCATAAAAGCATTTAAGCCTACGATCACTTTGATTCGTGGGTGCATAAGTATTAACCAAATTAATTTTCGTGTCGTCGAGTTCAGTTAAACACTAATAATTCTACCAAAAGAATCTTTTTTTCCATTGTAAACATTTGAAATCAGTATTTTCAGGTACAAGAACGGCAACGCCGCCTTGTTTACCAAGAGCGGGCGACCAGAAACTTTACCGCACGTTACCGCGCCATTTAGCTGTCAGAGAATTTATCGTATTTTGATCTGACTTGTCGCTAAAGTTTCTTGTAAACAAATAAAATCAGAACGGGAATTTTTTCGCAAAATCAAAAACAGAGCGTTGTTTGGCTTCATTGCCAAAACCACGGATATTCAAAGATGTAAATTTAGCTCTGAATGTAAAAACTTGGAGAAAATTCTTCTGGTAAAATTACATAAGCTTAACTAAGCAATTTTTGCAAATCACATTTAGACAGTTAAACTTACTTGCTTTTCTGTTCATGTTTGTTTGTCCGAAATCCAGTGTTTTTCCTCTTCGACAAAGGTTGTTCGCCGTCATATTCAGAACGTTCGCGAGTTTTAGGGTCCGTTTTCTTTGCTTCAGGAATTGGCGTATCTTGTTTGTCTTTCTCCGTGATTTTTCCAGTGACGAGGACGGGTTGTTTTGGCGCGGAGGCAAGCTTTTGCGAACTGCCCTGTTGGTAGCCGCGGGAAGCGCGGGAAAAACAAAGCCTCGTTCCCAGTTCCTCTCTCTTCATATACGTCATCATCGATGATGAAGAAACGGGTGGATGGACGGACGTGCACACGGACGCACGCGCCCGCGAAACATTCCCCTAGCCATGACCATGAAAAATGACGACCATGGGATCTAGTATGGTGCTCCGCGCGGGCCTTCGGCCCGCAGCGCTCCGCTATAAATAAGACATAATTTCAATTCCAGAAAAAAAAAAAAACGTTTGTCAATTTTGGTATTTTTGGTAGAGAAATCGCGTCGTGAAATGATAAATATGACAATTATTGTCACTTAAGTTAAGTCCATTGTGAACTGACTTAAGTCCGCCTGTCAAACATCATTTAATCTATTTATGATTTCTATACTTATCTTTTTAAAACCTATTTTAAGTCTGATTTTTAATTACTTTTTTTAATCCACTTCCTTTTGTTTTTCTTTATTTTTTAACTCCTGCTAATATATTATTTCTGACTTTTTTCTTCAATGTTCTGAACAATAAATTACTTCAAATACGGTAATCTCACAATCAGTAGTACTTGATTGAAGGGACACTGTCCCGGCGCGAAATAACGAAATTTTGTTTACTTAATTTTCATGTTATATCGCCAAATGCCGCCAAATATACAACTAAATTGGATAAAAATATTATATAGAGCAAAACAGAAACAGTAGAATGGTGGCATTTAAAGTGTTTTTGTTGTTATTTTGTCTTTTTCGTTCATATTTCTTTTGATGATTTTGTCTTCCTATTTCGATCAAGATAATAAAGCAAACTTAAAGCAAGCTCCTGGCCAATTAATTATGAAAACAAGATATTTCAGCCGGGCATTGTCCCATTAGTGTATATATTCCATTAGTTTTCGAGCTAATTTTTGATTTAATAGTGATGATTTTATAGTTGCTTTAGTTTTAATTTTTTTCCTTTTTTTTATTCATTGTAAACATAATAGGATATGGTTGTAAATTTGTAAATATATTTATGCCTTTCCCACTGGGCTCTTTCTTACAACATACATTATAGGCAAGTGCTGTATTGACTGAGCTTGTTTACTGGGCAACAATATGTTATTTTACTCACACAACACGATTTGGAGTAAAATGGCTGAGGGAAATCCCAAAGCCGGTTTTATTAAAATAACAACTTTGTAATTCATATGAAATATCTACAAATCTGTTAGAAATATTTTAGTAAAGGTGAGGGCCACAAAAACGCACAACACCAGACGACTTACAAACTACAATCATGCAAAGAACGCGGCCAGGATCAGGGGAGGAGGTGGGAGTTCAAATACAAGCGTCCTCACTCGATGAAAAATTTCGAGTGAATGAATGCCCAATAATCAAAACTCATTAAATTGAATGTCTAGCTATAAACCAGTCATGGGCAAAATTAAAAATGTGGCAGGGAAAGTCTGTCAGACATAAAGTCGACGCGACAACTTCCCTTTAAATGCCAAAAATAATATATAAATCAGGGGTTAAAAACCCCAAAGGCAACAGTGGACGAATCCACACTGATAAGCCAGAGGACGAATCCTCAACAAATTATTATTAAGGATAAATCCTTAATTATAAAAATGGACGAATCCACAATATAACACGAGGACGAATCCTCAATACAGTAGAAGTGGACGAATCCACAATATAACACGAGGACGAATCCTCAATACAGCAGAAGTGGACTAAGCCACAACTAAATTGCCTGTGCTGAACACAACAGGACCTTAAAACAAAATTGCCTGCATTAACACAACAGGACCTTAAAATAAAAATGTGGCAGGGAAAGTCTGTCAGACATAAAGTCGACGCGACAACTTCCCTTTAAATGCCAAAATAATATATAAATCAGGGGTTAAAAACCCCAAAGGCAACAGTGGACGAATCCACAAGAAGCCAGAGGACGAATCCTCAACAAATTATTATTAAGGATAAATCCTTAATAATAAAAATGGACGAATCCACAATATAACACGAGGACGAATCCTCAATACAGTAGAAGTGGACTAAGCCACAACTAAATTGCCTGTGCTGAACACAACAGGACTTTAAAACAAAAATGCCTGTGCTAAACACAACAGGACCTTAAAACAAAATGCCTGTGTTAAACACAACAGGACCTTAAAACAAAAATGCCTGTGTTAAACACAACAGGACCTTAAAACAAAAATGCCTGTGCAAAACACAACTGGGACCTTAAAACAAAAATGTCTGTGCTAAAACACAACAGGACCTTAAAACAAAAATGCCTGTGCAAAACACAACAGGACCTTAAAACAAAAATGCCTGTGCTAAAACACAACAGGACGGCTTAAAACAAAAATGCCTGTGCTAAACACAACAGGACCTTAAAACAAAAATGCCTGTGTTAAACACAACAGGACCTTAAAACAAAAATGCCTGTGCTAAACACAACAGGACCTTAAAACAAAAATGCCCATGACAAGTTAACTAAACCTAAAGAAAGGACAAGCTTTCCAAATATAAATCCTTATGCATTTTATGTTTGCCACGTGGAGATCATACAATTACCGGTATTGCAGCTTGCGCACGGTACGGGCCGTACGGCCACTAATGCCGAAAAATTCACCGTAAGTACCCTCGAGCTTTATATTGCTATCTGTACGAGCGTCAAGGCCAAATTGTAAATAACTTTGCAGTCGTTTTAAGAACGAATGGCCCAAAATAAGATAATTAAGGACTTTCTTCGGAACGGCGCTTGTCGACCGTGTTTGCACACGTGTGAAACACTGGACGAAAAAATGGATTTACTCAGGTTTGCAAGTTGAGCAAATATGTAGCAAATTTGGGGCTCCAAATTTGAACCGAATTTGCGCTTGGTGTCAACTTAACGTGAACATAAATATTTGTTCCGGTTGAATTCACGTGCAAATATGACGTAAATGTTGATATTTGCATCAAATTTGCCTCACTTTTGCTACCGAGGCAAATTTCTAATTTTCACATACAATTGCCAAACATTTGCTTCCTGCGCAAAAATATCACGTTTACTGGTGTTGGAAATCCAGGCAAATGCGGTGCAAAACAATTTGTTTACACTGATCTGTTTCCTAACATTTACTTACGGGACAAATCAGTACATTTGCGTTTAATTTACTCTTATTTGCAAAATAAGCGAAGCTGTTTATTTGCTATTAATTTGCATTGATGTCAAACAAAAACGATTACTTTAACTTTGCTCACATTTGATAAGGAGCAAATACGTAACTTTGCAAGGCGGTACACTATATGTCCCCATACACCACGTAACAAAGAACGACGCTGACCATTTTCAACGAAGACTCCCAGACTCTCTCTCGCATTTGGTTCATGTCAATCGACACCTTTCCAGTTGGAGCCAATTGGGAAGAATGCTAATAATATTTTAGCCTTGTATTGGCTCAGGTTTGAGCTGTTGACAGCAAAAGAGCTTTCTATTCTTCCCTGGTGGATTTGAATTCACGCGGTCTATATTTTCGTTCTTTCCGTTCTTCGACGTTTGAATAAATTCGCTTCGATCATTCTGGGACGCCAAGCACCAAAAAAAACCTAGCGAGCACAAGAGCCCCAAAGACAACAAATCTGTCTAGCGAATCTTCGACTGGACGCAACCCTGGGAGTTTTTATTCGGTAAATTTGACCGCGCGATGGTTTTGGCGCCACAAAGTTCGGTTGAAGAATCCACGCCAGAAAGGGAAACTAGGGCAGCTAGTAGGTCTGGATATTCGGAATGTTCTCCTGGCAGTACGAGTGCAGACTGTTATCCGTTTTCTTCGCCTTCCCTGATTCCTGATTCCCCTGATTCCAAGCTCTCCGCTAGACACTGAAAGAAGGTCTCGACCTGGCCTCAGCGATCAATCGAGAAGATGCTAGTGGTGATGATTTTACAGCTGAGCTGTATGTCCAAGCAAGAAGCCTATTAAGAAAGGCAGACGTATAATACGGCCGAACGGCTAGAAAAAGAAGCGGCCGAAAAAGAGCGGGAAAGACCACGAAAAAGCAAGCGATTGCCAAAAGTGTTGTCGGTAAGCCTTCTTGCTGATATAGTTTTCAAATAACAAGTGTTATTTAATTTAATTGTATATGTATGTGGTTCAACATTCTTTTTTGCTTTGAAATTTTTTAAACTAAAGAAAAATTCAAACCCAAACATTTCAGACAGTTTTAAACCAAAATAATCTTCTCTTAAAATGGAGTCAACTGTCAAGTATAGGACGATAATTCCATTGAGTGACCAAAGAGTAAAATGATTCAACTCCAGTCCTTCAAGATTGTAATGATTATTATTTTCTACACATTGTAGCTTCTCTGATCCATCTAACAAAATTGTCAATAAAGCCATCATGGATGGAGTGACCATAATTGTTCTAAAAAATTGAGAGTTGTTTGGCCTTGAAATTGCCATGATTATAATTGCACTGTGTCGGCTGTTTTTAGGTTTGATTTTGTAAGATCTTACATGTAGGTCTGGTACATTCTGTGAGTGATGGCAGTTATAATTTTGTCAGATCTTGAAGCATGCGCACCATACCGAATGACCACATTGTCCTAAAAAGTTAAGAGTTGTTTGGCCTTGAAATTACCATGATTATTATTGCACTGTGTTGGCTGTTTTTGGGTTTGATTTTGTGAGATCTTAGCACTGGTACATTCTGTGAGTGACGGCAGTTTAGTCAGATCTTGAAGCATGTGTACCATGACGAGTGACCACATTGTCCTAAAAAATTGAGAGTTGTTTGCCCCCTGAAATTGCCATGATTATAATTGCACTGTGTTGTTTGGCCTTGAAATTACCATGATTATAATTGCACTGTGTTGGCTGTTTTTGGGTTTGAATTTGTGAGATCTTAGCTCTGGTACATTCTGTGAGTGACGGCAGTTTAGTCAGATCTTGAAGCATGTGTACCATGACGAGTGACCACATTGTCCTAAAAAATTTAGAGTTGTTTGCCCCCTGAAATTGCCATGATTATAATTGCACTGTGTTGTTTGGCCTTGAAATTACCATGATTATAATTGCACTGTGTTGGCTGTTTTTGGGTTTGATTTTGTGAGATCTTAGCTCTGGTACATTCTGTGAGTGACGGCAGTGTAGTCAGATCTTGAAGCATGTGTACCATGACGAGTGACCACATTGTTCTAAAAAATTGAGAGTTGTTTGCCCCCTGAAATTGCCATGATTATAATTGCACTGTGTTGTTTGACCTTGAAATTACCATGATTATAATTGCACTGTGTTGGCTGTTTTTGGGTTTGATTTTGTGAGATCTTAGCTCTGGTACATTCTGTGAGTGACGGCAGTTTAGTCAGATCTTGAAGCATGTGTACCATGACGAGTGACCACATTGTCCTAAAAAATTGAGAGTTGTTTGCCCCCTGAAATTGCCATGATTATAATTGCATTGTGTTGTTTGGCCTTGAAATTACCATGATTATAATTGCACTGTGTTGGCTGTTTTTGGGTTTGAATTTGTGAAATCTTAGCTCTGGTACATTCTGTGAGTGACGGCAGTTTAGTCAGATCTTGAAGCATGTGTACCATGACGAGTGACCACACTGTCCTAAAAAATCGAGTTGTTTGCCCCCTGAAATTGCCATGATTATAATTGCTCTGTGTCGGCTGTTTTTAGGTTTGATTTTGTGAGATCTTAGTTCTAGTAGATTCTGAAAGCGACAATAGCCTTGTTAGACCTCAAGGCATGACTGTGTACCGTAATGAAGGACCACATATTGTTCCAAATAAAGAGTGATTTTGCCTTGAAATTGCCATGTTCATAGTTTAGCTGTCTCAACTGCTTTAGGACACTAAATGTACATGTATGTGGTCCTTGATCATATGGTAAACATGCTTTGAGGTAACATTCCATGAGTGATGGCACTTTTGTCAGACCTTGTATCATGTGCATCAACTTATAACAATATGTTATAAATTAAGAGTGAAATTTCCATGTCCAAAATTGAGTAGTGCCAACAGTTTTAGGGTTTGATTTTTCAATAGTGCAGTGATAACATACAGTGTATGCATGTACATACAGTTGAATTTGACATGCATTTTAAATCTCTTCCTTGCTGGATTTCTAATAATAATACAATAAATAATAATAATATTATTTCTTTGTTAATATACAATATATATGGTAATGAATGAAAATAAAAACACAGGAAAATGAAAATTGAACTACAGTGTACAATGCATGTAACTAAAATGTTCTAACACTTTTCCATTTCAAACAGCTGTGATGCAAGTTCATTTGCGTACCAAAATGAGGCAGCAGAAAAATGTTGACAAAAAGAAGCAGAAGTATTAGTGTTGCAGGAGCCGCGGAAGAGAAGTAGAAAGAATACGGTAAGCAAAAGATGTTTAATGCCTGCAGTAAACACAATTTTTTTTACTGTGAACACTCCAGTTATACATTGCCGGTTTGTCCTCAAACATTTTTATTTTGAAATGGGTAAATTAATATTACCTTCTGTGTCATATATGATTTGCTGGCCGGGAGGTCTGTACTGGGAAAAACTGGACCCAAGGGCAGTTTTTTCCCAATATGGCCCGACCTACACTGTAGGCCAGCAAGTAACATAATAATTTTTTCTCTGTGGGAATATTGGTTTAATTTGTACATATACTTGTAAAAGCCATATGTCTGGCAGAAATGTGAACTCTAACAGTAAAACCAAAGTCATTATTGCTTAATAATATTTCTTTTTACATTGTTAAGTGTTTTACATTTTAGGTACAAAAATTTTGTAGCTGTACATTCTATATGGGGTCCAGATGGGAACATCAGGACCTCTAGAGAGTGTGTCCTTAACCAATCAAATTCAAGGATTTAGTAGTATGGACTGCTGCGATGCAACAAAAAAAAATAAACATATATTATTTTAATGATAAATCAATATCACAACCTTGTAATCATTTTCAACCATCCCTTTACATTCTAAGGTAAAATTATTAATCACTACATTGTACATACACATGTAGATCAGCCTCCCTTGCCCTCTTCCCCAAAAATTTTTATTTAATTTGGACTAGCAAGAAAGACCTTTGTAGTTGTAAAAACTGATTTTTATATGCACCCTGTTATACACATTTATCTAGAAGTAAAAAAAATTGTCTGTAAACAACCTTATGAGTAATGGCTCATAAATTGTTGTGCAATATATTCATTCATCGTCTTGGGTTGTGGGTTTCACAGTAACACTGTAATTTCATTGTTCAGTTACTTATTTGTGCTTAGTTAATTCTAGATTTTCATCTTTTACAGAAATGAATTAAGCGGGTAAAAGCATTAAAGGAATGGACATCGATGCAACAAGAAGATAAAGAAAAATATAACGTCTGCCTGACGATGGACTATATGTCATCTGGGGAGTCCATTTCGGAGCCTGAGGGTGAAACCAATGGCAGCACATCGGGTTTAGATGTAGAAAACAAACAGTATAAACATGTGTGTCAGACCCCTCCCTTGTAGGAGCACAGAACTTGATGATTTGATGAAGAGCCTTGACCGTATAACTAAGTGCCGAAGAAGTATAGGGGGACCATGCAAACATGGTTTTTGAAACGAGTCAAGGGCCATCATCAACCTGGGAGAAACCAGAAGATGCCCCTGACTTTGCATTGTCAGCACTCCTCAGTTAAGGAACTGGGTCATGAAATAGAATGCAAACCAGTTTAATCATTGTTTCACAGGAGCATCTCTATCCTGTGTTTGTGTGGGGGACTGTGTTTTTAAATGGCTGTGTCGGTTATGAATTCAATTTCTAAATGCAACATTTAGTGCTTTTTTAATGGTTAAAATCATGAAACAAAAACACTCAAACACATGAATACAATGTTTAAAACTTTGAAGTTTGACTTTCACTCTGTCAAACTTCAAGTTTCTAAAACTGCTGTTGCAAACTTTAAATCAACAAAACAAACACATAACAACAAAGTATTCATGTTTTTGAGAGTGTTTTTGTTTTATTGTAATCTTTATTGCATTTTGAACAGCTAAATATTATTCATAACTGACACAGCCATTTAAAAGCACAGTCTCCTACACAAACACAGGTTTGGTTTATTGGTGTTCAAACTCTAGAAAGCCAGAAGCCCATTACCAGGGGCATACAAATGCCATAAATTTGTGCAATGGCATTTTTACCAGTAGGTTTATTTTGAGATAAGCTTTTCCCTTTCCCGCAAAAATAATTGTTTCTGATTCTTATGTGGACGAGTTGTCATAGTTATGTATTACATTTACAGTAAACGTTTATTATCAATGCAATTTCTTGTGATTGGCTTTCAATTCCAAAACCAATTTGCGGGAAAGGCTTATAGTCCAAAAATAAACCATCTTGCAAAAATGCCATTTCATAGGCGCAGTATGGCAGTCGCATGCTCCAGGTAATGAGTTCCTGAGAAAGCTCAGTAAAATTAATGATGACTAAATTGTCTACAGAGCAAACAAGAGTTTGACTTTACAGACTACACGTACATTAAGCTTCCATTTGCATGAATTTTCCATGACCTGCTCCTTCGACAATTATGGGATTTGGTGCATAAAAGGCCAGTGTACACTTTCATAGGTTCTATTTCAGTTTCACTAGGAATAGCCTTGTTTTTTGCACTCCATTTTACTCAAGAAACATTCCCATTTCACCATACTGCTTTGTGGTTTCTTTTTGTTTGGACAAGGTTATGAGATATGATGTCATAAGTAGATGTGGTTTTATAGTGAAAGAATCCTATGGAACTTATCTTCTAAATGCCAACATAACTCAGGGATAAAAAAAAAAAAAAAAAAAAACATGGGTATTTGTTTCTCAAGGCCACATGCAAAAAGTGAGGCAAATCCAAACAAACATTCACCCAAAATTACATTTTCATCAAGATAGGCCCTTTATGCACCCCCCCCCCCCCCCCCCCAATTATTTTTGGCTTCCAAGTAGCAGCGTTCCAATTACATAATTATCAAACAGGTATGCAGATAAACAAGGCACTTAGTATCTTGCATGCATGCACCGCAAACAAACACAATTATCAAAAATAATATCTTCCATTTCAGTTATATTTGCAATTTGTTCTTAAGTCTGGTTAACTTTGCAAACCAATCATAAGCCTCACATTTCAGTTTGATTGGTGTCGTGTGGTGTAGATGCGTGAAATATCTTCAGATTCTTGGGATCAATAAACCTACTTTTCAGCAACTATTTGTATTTATCGGCATTGAATTGAAGTGTTAATGAATCTGCAGACTACATGCAGCACGTCTTTTGTGAGATGATTTATTTGCATTTGTGGATGGTTTGAAATGCTATTTTGGTCACAACATAAACTAAAGCTGTAAAATAAGTGATTGTACCACACAACACTGGTTGAACTGAAATACAAGGCTTTCATACATTCAATCTGCCGTTTGGAAAAATAATAAGCCTTAAGCCTTATTAACTCTGCCTACATTTAGAGAATATCATGGATTTCTTCAGCAAATGTTTCCAATACAAGCAACTGACCTGGTCAAAAAGCTGCTGAGTACCTGTAAAAAGAGCTGCTTGTGGGTCGCATGTAGTTTGTTTGCAGTGCATGCCAGGAAGAAAGTAATCTCCTTTGAGTATATGTGCACAGATCAGTTTTTTTTAACTTCCCCCTCCCAACTCCTCTCTTTTAAGCCCCCCGAATTACATAAGCCCCAGGGGCTAATAGAGTTTTTACTGTGTGTTCAAATTGAAGAATAACCAGTATTTAGGGCTTTTTGTATGCACCTGTTGAAATGATTCCTGATTGAATTGAGCTCATGTAACATGTAGCATTTTACCACCCAGTTAAATCGTGTAAAAGAATTATTTTGTAACAGTGTATTATTTCGTAGTTGATCTATTCTCAACGTGATTCGACATCGTAAATACGGTTGACAACGTGATTTGGTTTAGTTAGATAGTTATTGAATTAATTAAAGTAATTTCATTTATGACTTGAATTTATTGTTACTGCAGTGTGGTGTAGACATTAATTGAGCAAATATATATGTCGAAAACTGACTCACCGATCACATTTGCTGTCCTAGGGAAAATATTTTTTTTCATCCCATTTCTAGAGCATAAAAGTGGAAAAATGATTCTTTGATCACATTTACCACCCTGAGCAAATACGTGGAAAATGCCGAAGTCTTTGATCACTTTTACCACCCTGGGCAAATACGTTGAAAAATGATTCTTTGAACACATTTACCACCCTGAGCAAATACGTGTGGAAAAATGATTCTTTGAACACATTTACCACCCTGAGCAAATACGTGGAAAAATGATTCTTTGATCACATTTACCACCCTGAGCAAACACGTGGAAAAATGATTCTTTGAACATATTTACCACCCTGAGCAAATACGTGGAAAAATGATTCTTTGAACACATTTACCACCTGAGCAAATAAGTGGAAAAATGATTCTTTGAACACATTTACCACCCTGAGCAAATACGTGGAAAAATGATTCTTTGATCACATTTACCACCCTGAGCAACATGACGAGCCGCATGGGCTTAATCCAATTAAGAAAATGATCGACGGTTGCTAGCCAAAACGTGTCATCGCTCAAGATGATCTGTCAATGGCTGCTTATTGATTTTCAGTCAGTTATGCAATCTTCCTTCGCTTCATTGAATTGCTGAATCTGGCCATAGTGAACATCATTTCTTCTTCTCAGAACAAAATGAGGTAACAAAATGATTATTTACGACCACGGATAGGTCTAGCTTAGACCAGTTATCTTTCTGACTCCGGAAATGAAGAAATAGTCGATTACATTGAGGGTTATCTTATTTGCGCGCCAATATTTTAATTTTGGCGCGATCGGGAAATCTACCTATATCCCTCACGTTCGAAAAAAACTGCGCATGCAAGCTTATTTCTATAATGGTTTTAAAATAAATGATTGAAGTTGCTACACTACACATTTGCTGCCTAAGCGACCGAGAAGGTAAGTGCCTTTTCCATATTTATTAGGATTTCAATTTTCAGTGGAGATCAGTAAACATACTAATTCCACGAACTGTGTGCGACCAAATTCAAGCGAATAAATTGCGTTATTTCTTAGTGGATCACTTTTCTCTTGAATTGGCCTGGTTTCCGATTAATTTCAAACAAAAGTAGGCAGAGTTGGTTCACATGTTGTGGCTGGTGTGTCGCCGGTGAAAACGAGCAATCGGGTGCGTCGCCTTTGCTTTGTGACCAGACTCTGACTCCAGTGGGTTTTTCTAACACCGCATGGCAGTCCTTTTCTCGGGTGTTTCGCCTGTTAAGGAAATTGATCGGGTGTGTCGCCTTCGATCGTCATGCTAGATGAGCTTGCTGGTTTCTGTGAATCCTTCGCATGTTTTTTCTTTGTTTTGATCAAATATTATTAAAACGAAACATTTGGTCGTACGCAGTTTATTGTCGTCGAACGTGGATTGTTAACCGATACCCGATTATCATCAGATATTCTATAGCTTCGAAACCAAGTTTAAGCAAGGTTTCAGCATAATAACTGTTTAAATTATTTTTGCAAAGATGTTTAATAGAACTTCAATAAGGACATGTCGGAAATATTAGCTCCTCTTGTCCATTTGAGCCATCACTGTTGCGTGATTCGAACCCGACTTATCACATCCAGACATCTTCGAAAATGGTTTTCGCCTGTCAACGGTGTACTCTTGTCTGATCGTGAAACAATAGATTTATTCATTTGAGTGACGACCTTAAATGCTGTAGAGTCCAATATGGCGCCCGTTTCTAAGCCATGCGGCTGGTCATGCACGTGGAAAAATGATTCTTTGAACACATTTACCACCTGAGCAAATAAGTGGAAAAATAATTCTTTGAACACATTTACCACCCTGAGCAAATCCGTGGAAAAAATGATTCTTTGAACACATTTACCACCCTGGGCAAATTATGTTCAAAAATGATACTTTGATCAAATTTTCCACTTCAGGCAAAGTACATACAAAATGTCACTTTTGATATCGTATTTGCTACCCTGGCAAATGCCTAGAAAAAAACAAACTTTACACTATTTTTATGCATGGGAGTAAATTTAAAGCAAATATGGAATTTACCAGCTTTGCCATGATAGCAAAATTGGGGCAAAATCAGATCGTTGTCTTGAAGTAAATTTGAGCAAATGTGAGCAAATGTGGAATTTGCCATACGTTTGCTGCACATTTGCTATACAGGAAAATTCGTTTTTTCGTCCAGTGAAAATGAACTCGCGAGATAATTAGACGCTCTAAACCAAGGAAAAAACCGCAATTGAAATAAAATAAGGGTCTCAAAGAGAATCCAACTAAAAGTGCTACCCCAAAAACGAGTAGAAGGATAGATAGAACGGAAGAAATTCTTACCTCTTCGGAGTTCAAATACAAGCGTCCTCACTCGATGAAAAATTTCGAGTGAATGCATACCACATGCGAGTGGTTACCAAGCAAGGACTTCACCTATAGGGAAACAATGAATTGACACCCCGTCCTTGCCTTCTCGCGTGACATGCGTTATGTGACATTTATTTACGTTACTATAATAAGCCCAGTGGGAAAACATAAAAATTCTATTTGCAAGCAAATATTCCATTTTTTTCAATAACGTTGTTTACATGACTGTAAAGCGCCTTGAGCATTGGATAAGAGCACTATAGAAATAACGTTATTATTATTATTATTATTATTATTAGTAGTAGTAGTAGTAGCAGTATATCGCATTTTGTCTTAATTACTGTTCAAAATTACATAACTGATATGTATGAGATGACCAGGTCATGTTTCTTATTACAGTATAATCTATAAACGATCAACGGAACTATTGCAGTATTTTAAACTTACAGTTCATGCACTTGTGGACTAAAATAAATATAATAGAATTAACAGTAAGTAAACCTATACCTATGTGTTTCTTTGGTTAATTCTTAATTTCTGTTTATCAAAGTAGGGCAAATCTTCTCATTATTTTTTTAAGCTTCTTAGGTAGACTTTTATTATCCTTGGAGCTTGAGAGAAAAGGAAACAGGGTTAAACTTTGAGCCATAAGCCTACCCCTGTCAATCTGCCTCATTGTTTGTTGTCGTTGTATTGGTTCGTATTTTCAATAATTTCAGGCTTACTCCAGTTAACATGTGCTTACTTGTAAGTAAATGACCTGACTTTTATATTTCAGCAGTAGTTTGGAGAAAAACTACATGAAAAAGTACATGAATTTCAAGAAACGATAATGTGTAAACGTTTGCGCTATCAGCTGAATAACCTGACTGCCTGCCTTACGTTTTGTCTGTTATTTCAACTAAAATTCCTTCACAATTTATGTTAGGACTTTAAAAAGACTATGACTTCTACATTTGTTTTCTTTATAATAAAAGATTTGTCCTTCCTTAACTAGGTCCTATCAGCTTATTTCAGTCTCACATGCAGAGGTTCCAAGTTCCATATCGTCTTTTGCCCTTCATTACAAGAAAATTCAGCCTGGGCTTTTTTTGAGTCCCTGAGCCTGGGGAGGGAATGTGCCCCCCTCGTAATTACAAGAACCTTAAGGCTATGACAATGAAACGTAGAAGGTACATAGTAAGCCCAAAACTGTCTCCTTTTCGGTCCGCACAATGGAACGATGACGACATATGACGTAGTTCTTAGGTAATTAGTTATACGGCCACCATTTCGGATACGCCATCTTGGATTTCTGAAATTTTTTAAAACCTCTTAAAAAAACCATCCAAATTGATTCAGAATTAATCAAAACCAATATATAAAAGATAAATGACGTAAAACGATAAAAGTTATACCAATAAACACTGTATTTCTTCATTCAAAGGTCCAAAAACATGGCTGTCAAAATATTGTTGCCACGGAAACATCAA
This sequence comes from Cladopsammia gracilis, assembly GCA_022457155.1. Lineage (NCBI taxonomy): Eukaryota > Metazoa > Cnidaria > Anthozoa > Scleractinia > Dendrophylliidae > Cladopsammia > Cladopsammia gracilis. Next base: position 784,683 of record JAJGOT010000229.1, read on the forward strand.
GTCACGTAATCAATAAATTGTCATCTGAAATTGTTGCCAGATAAATTTTAGGAATAGTCACAAAGTTTGATGGTATTTGAATACAGATTAGAGATGTTATGAATGTTGAAAGTTAGCGCCGGCACTTTGTGCCCCCCCCCCCCCCCCCCCCCCCTTCCCCCCTCCCCCAGGCTGAATAGGGTTAACGCAAATGTGAAAAAAAAATATTTTTAGCAAAGGAACAATCACACAGTTATCTGCGGGGAACATTGATTGATACCGTTATTACGTTTTATAAATAACAACGTTAGACTAATTAGCCCAGCGTCCCTCTTATTCAGCTATTTAGATAAGGGTTGTCATATTTAAGCGACAAGAGAAAAAACGGACTATGGGTTGTAAAATAAAATAACAAGTGGTCCACGCTTGAATACTAGAGTGATTTTACTTAGACCGTGAAACAGTATCTAGCAATTAATCAAAATAAGCCAAAATTAGTAAAAACTAAACAAAAGAAAACAATGGAATAAGTGTCTAATAGTGCCGCCAAGTTTCTACTATAGCTTAGTAACTATTTCACGGTTTAAAAAAAATCACTCTAATGACATAAAACAACACTAAAGGAGTGATAAACACGCTATCGAAATAAACTAGGCGAGCAGAATTTTTTGAAACCTTACTACAAATAGTTACAAAAACAAACCAGTATTATAATATTAAGCAACACAGACTCTTCGCGTCCAAAACAACTTGTAGATTTCTACCTGATAAGCATGAAAACAACACAAAAGCTTTTTATGTTAAGAATTCAGCTTGAAATAAATTCGAAGTCAGAATATGAAGTGTAGTAAATGTGTACTCGCTGAGATTTGCTTACTCTGTAAAATTCTTCGTGACCCTTGATTTTTTTTCCCAACTCATGATGTCACTCTTTGTCCGCGGTCGCATTAGAGACTTAACACTGGTGTTTACATGAAATTATATTACTCGTGCTAAAGTATTATTAATTATTATTACTTTTCCAACAGGGAAGTTCGTATAAACTACAAACGTGTCTCGGTTGTCGTGGCCTTTGTTTTCTTGGAGCTTCGACTTGGTCTCTCTTGGGACTTTCGGATGCTCACTATCCTGTTGAATGCCAATCTGATCTTAGTGCTCAAGGCGATGTACAACCAAGGGTTGATGGCGCTGTTTGCATGGGCCAGCCAAAATCCCAGAAACATGACAATTGGTGGCATGCGGACACGAAATGCTTTTATTGCCCAAAAGAGGTGAATTGCCTGCGCGGGAAGCCAGCAAAGAGCAAACACCACAACGATGATGATGAGCATTCGGACCACTTTTCTTTTGGTAACTTCTTGTTGCCGTTGCTGATTTTCAGCTAACGGATTGCCAGGAGCTTGGTTAAACCATATTTTACGAGCGGCTTTGGCGTACAGCGGGGAAATGATAGCCAGTGGAATCAGGTAGGTGATCACGAAAATATATAGGAAAATACCGCGAAATGTCTCGGTCTGATTTCCCACAATGTTGACGTGAAACTCGCACTTCGATTTATCAAGATCCAGCTTATAGACAACTGGCATGATAGCCATCAAAGCTATCGACATCACCCAAATCAACGGTGTAACGTATTTCGCCTTTCTGAACCAGAGAATGTGGATATTGAGGGGATGGACAACTGCATTGAATCTGTCGATTGCCATAAATATTAGGCAAAGGATAGACGCCATTAGTGTGGCATAAGAAATTAAAATGAAGGATCTGCATACTATATCGGCAGGTACCCCAGATATCTTCCACTGACTGTCTGTGTGAAAGGTGACAAGGGACATAGGCATCATAAACAACGCTACCAATAAATCAGCCACAGCCATGTTGACGAACATGGAGCTGGTCAGTGATCGAACTTCGGGTTTCTTCCACACGATGTATATCAGAATACTGTTTCCCACAATGGCTGCAATCATCGTTAGGGCGTACATAACGGTTATGATCATCACTTCCGTTTCGTTGACCTCCATCGTTTTTGTCTGTTGTTAAACGAAGACAAATCAGTTATAGTTTACTGATTGATTAAATAATGTATTGATGGTTGGTTGATTTATTTAACATTTTCTAACGTAATTAAATTGGGCCGTTGCCATATATGGCAACGTGCCCACTTACTTGCCCTAGACCTCCGCTTTTCGCGCGGCCAGCTTACTTTTTCTGGTTGACTCGTCTGAATCGGTTTTTAATGCGACTAGCCGCTTAACATTTTTGTACGGTCAGGACAAGACAACGGAAATCCGGCACAACGTAAATATTAACCTATTAAAAAGCAAAACTACGTGATGGAAGTGCCACACCAACATCTTCAACACTTCACACTTACATCATTGGTCAATGATTGGTCATGGCAGATATTTATTTGTGAAGGACGAATTGGTAGTAGTTTCCTTTTGGTAGCCTTCGATATAGAACAATCAAAAATAAAAAGATAACGTGGTTTACACGAATGCGAACTAAGTGCAAGCAATAGAGAAATTGCCGATTTTTGCAGACATAAAATGTTTCTTTCTTACGCTTGCCAGCCATAACATCCTTTTCCCGATAAGTTGCTGTGTACGCCTACCTTACATTTTCAGGCTTGAATTTTCTTTCAGATTACTTTTTCAACTGCTTAAGTTGATAGCAAACTGCAAGGATCAAATTTCACTCATGTTTCATCTGCAGTTCACATACATGATTTTCAAATATTCGTGTTCATATATTTCACTATCATCGGGAATATCACGAACTCACATTTGACCATCTATCCATGTGGTTTGGTAGCTCAGTGGATAGAGCATTGCACCCCGTTCAAGCCCGATTTTTTTTCTTTAGGTTGCTTTTTCAACTGCTTTAGTTTATAGCACACTGCGAGGATGAAATTTCACTCAAAACAAGAAAGTTTTCTTTTATAAAGGAAGCTGAATTTGCGGGTCAGCTCTATGCGTTTGAATTTGTCTAAGTTTGACAAAACAACGCGTCAATTCATGAGACGCAATAGTAAAAGATTTACTGATCGTGTCGATGAACAAATTGTTGACATTGTTAATTACTCGTGGCGAAGCACACGAGTTATAAATCCGGCGTTGACTTTTCTTTTTTTTTTTGGTGTCACATTAGCGCATGCAAATTTATGCACGCATATTTAAGTCAATATCGACGACTATATGGCTTTCGGCCATGAAATACATACCGTAAAATCTCTCCATGTGTTGACTCGAGAAGCAAGATAAAGAACTACTGCGTACAACTGCACACTTTCAAGACAATTCAAGGCGTTCATGGATGGATAGGACCGTTTGATATTGTGTTCGCCGCTTACTCCTGTGGGATTTTTGCTTTGGCAAGTTCTGTGTTTTATAGACTTAGCGATCGAGCTCCCGGTCGAGCTTAAGTGTCAGCTACTGAATCTAGTGAATGCAGTTTAGTCTTACTTTTAAACCCGTGTATACGTGAAAGCATGATGAACAGGTTATCGGCAAGGGTGTTTAAATAAAATTCACTCTCTCACTCACTCACTCACTCACTCACTCACTCACTCACTCACTCGCTCCTTCCATCAGCTGTAAACTTAGTGAGCAAATGCTTTGTTACGAACACGTTTCGTAACAGGAATTCAACGTGAATCCAACGATAACAATAATTAATTTAATGTAAACGAATATAGACAACAATAAGCTTACAGATGTTTCGCATTTGGAGTTTTTAGTGCAACATTAAAATCGATCTAAAAGGATTTTGCAACCTAAACACGCGTTCTGATGCGTATCTAACTTAAAATAATAAAATTTAGTTCGTAGGTAGTATGTGCTCTTGGATAGCGCAGTGATTGAGTTTGTGGCTTAGTCCCGGACGGCCCGAGTTCGAAACTCCATAAAGTCCTCCTTTTTATTTTTCCTTTTTTTTTTTTCTTTTTTCGAACTGGACATTATGAAAGCGATGTACTTTTTTTCGTTCGTCAAAAATCCTTGCGTTTAATTTAAAAAAATATATTATGTATATCGAATTGTGTCAGTGTGAAAACGTAAGCTTACATCAATATTGCGTTACGCGTTACGCGTTAGCATTTCTTCTCGGGTTGGCTCTTAGGAGCCTTTGATTAGACATAATTTTAAGCTTATGTTTCTCTGTAAAAGCACTCATATCACTTGGGAATCAATGCTGCAATGAGTTAAGGGCGCCACAAGTTGAAGCTGTGTACAGCTTCTTGTTTTCCCTAAATTTCATCGCCTATTCTTCACAATAGCTGTGTTTTTTAAGTCTAATGGCCCACTTGCGAAGCTGTAACCGGCCACTTGTTTAAAATAAACATTCAATGATTAATTTACTTACATTAACGCGCGCGGCTTTGTGGATGTGTGCTGATAATCCACTATTTCGAGACGCTATGTCTAAATCGGAGTATGAGGAACGGGGAAATGGCGAACGGGGAACGGGGAGTACATGCTCAGGAAAAATATTTCAAGAGTCTTTTATAAAAGTAATACAACATAAAACAAAAATATTCATCTAAAGATCAAAGGTCCTTTGTTGGGAAACTGATTTATCATGTAGATTATATGTCATGTATAGTAAGATGGAAGCAGTAACAATATCACAATTCAAGACCCCCCCCCCCTTGGGGGGAAATATTTTACACGTAATAGATAGCCCGTAATGTGCTTTACAAGATAAGGTAAATATTATGGGTTGGGGCGCTGCTGGGGGTCCGTGACGTCATCCAAAATGGCCGCCAAGGTGGCCGTCATCTTGGATTTTACTAAAAATTCAAATTTCTCAGGAAAATGCGGAAATTGCAAATATTGTGTCCTAGAGTCGCAAAATAACATACAATCGAACATTTTTATGCTTTTGGCAGCATTTTATATGTTTTTTCGCTGAAAAAAGGTGAAAAACACGCTTTTTTTTCTTCAAAAATGGGTTTACCACATGTTACTTATGACGTCATATCTCGTTACCATAGCAACCGGTTGTCGCCAAACTTTACCAAGGATAAATGAACAGCTGCTGAAAACGGCATGTGCTAATCTTAAATGGTCTTGAAAATATCGGAGAACAACCTTGGGGGGGGGGGGGGGGGGGGGGGGGGGCCAACCACCCCCTCCCCTTGTACGTCCGAGGGTTAAAAGCATATATATATGAAGTTGACTTAAACCGTCGTATTGAAAGTTCGCGACAACGTAATGACATCATAAATTACCTATAAAACTTTGCAAAGAGAAACATGGCGGTGCACGGGAAATTTGAAAGCAAAAAATGCAGAAACAAAATGCCCAGTATTCATGAGTTAAAGGTTTGTAATCACCTTCAAAACCCGTAAACCAGTTTAACAATGACACGAACTAATGATCTAGAAGAAATGTTTTCTAGCCGAGATTCCCTTTAACCTCTAAGAGTGACGGAAATGAAATTTCTCTCAACATTATTCCTTGTAAACAATCAAGTGGTGAGAATAAAAGATGAAAATCAAAACATTCAAATGATGAGAATAAAGAAAGCGATCACCACGCTTTTTTCTTCAAAAATGGGTTGACCACATGCTACTTATGACGTCATATCTCGTTACCATAGCAACCGGTTGTCGCCAAACTTTACCAAAATGTGTCTCAAGGATAAATGAACAGCTGCTGAAAACGGCATGTGCTAATCTTAAATGGTCTTGAAAATATTGGGTGGCAACCACCCCCCCCCCCCCCCCTCTTGTTCGTCCGAGGGTTAACAATGAACCTTTGTTAACAACTTTTGTCCCTCTTTTGTACTGATTCCGAAATCTCCTTTGCGCGCATGCGCATTAACGAGATACAAAAACACTCCATACACCAGTAAACACACAAAGAAGTTCAGGTGAGCCATTTTTATTGAAATATCGTTCGTAATTTTACGCTCAAATTCGAAGAGAATTTTCCCCATACAAATCCTTATAATTTCGCTAATACGCAACAGTTACCACAACATTCAAATTACAACGTGTAAACATCACTTGAGCTTGGGGTACCTGTGCTTTTAAAATCACTACCGATACAGTGGCTTATTGATTTTATCTCGTTAATGCGCGCATGCGCTAACGAGATATAGTGGTTATACATATGTAAAAATGGGGTGCCTTCAGTTGTAACTTTTGTCCGGGGGGTACTTCTTTATACCAGCGGCCACCAGCGATGTAAGGGCACCAAAGGATATGGTTCGTAATACGGTAAAGATTTCAAGAAGGGCGTCGCACACCGCCAATAAAATTTTTGGGGAGTACCCCCGGATCCATTGTTAATTTCCCTAGAGTATTGACATGAGATTTTCATATATCACGTTACCGGTCCAAGTTTCAAATATGTTTTTAAGTGGAAATATCACGTTTATTATGGTAAAGAATTTCGGGCCTTTCCGCAATAGCGAAAAAACGGTTTATTTAGACAAATTTTCTCTCATCATTAACGCTTTACACATTGGTAGACACACTCACTTATTGGAAATCTTACGGGAAAGAAAGGGTTTTCATATGAACGAGAATATAATAAATCCATTCAGCGAAATAACGAAATATAATATCAAATTTATTGAACACTGTTGAGAGATTGGAGAGACTGTAAAGTATTAATAGCTTATGTCACGTCCAATGCTCGTCTAGAGCGCAGACTGAGTTTTTGTGTTTAGTTAAATATACGCATTACTTTCGTTTACCGGTAAAATGTTGTTTGTGCGAATTAAATGGGCAATAGTATGGAAGAACAATAAGTTATGATTTTGGTGACTCTAATATCATCTCGATTCAGAAAGAATATAGATGACCTAAAAGCCATGATTATGTAATAGTATGCAGGAGAGGTGAGATTTTGCTGATTAAGTTAAGTAGAAATATTTCGGTTTGATTATGCTAGAGTATGAAACAGCAAGAAAAAAAGATCTGTATTTTGCGAAACGACCTCTTTGTAATGATATCTCACTTGTTTTTTGTTTTGTTTTTGTTTGTTTTTTTTTTTTGCCGACAACGAGCACAAATAATCACTAGCATCTGTGACATTTTCAAAACAGATCACCATATCTGTACAAGGAATGTTGCATGCAATAACGCCATGATGAAACAAGGAGGTCCTTCTAGCTCAACAGGGGAGTATTCTGCTGTGCATGCGCATTGCATCTTAGGCACTTGCCTTGTTTTGGTGATCAATGGCGGACAAAGATTACCGAGTGTGTCAAAACGTGCGCCAGTTTTTTTTTTTTTTTTTTGTATTTTACTGATATTTATTGGTTTTCAATTTTATTACACACTTAAACATCTAAACATTAAATTAAACATTAAAACATTTAAACATTACATTAAACATTAAACATTAAATTAAAAAAAAAAAAATTTTAAAGTTAATTAATTCACTCACACACATACATATACACACACCCCTTCATAATAATAATAATCTATTGTAATATTTTAGGTATAAGTACAGCTGCGGCACAAGATTGTACATTTATTGTGTTATGTATTTGCCCCACTTTTTGTTATGAGCTGAAATTTTATTATTAGATTTGGCAATTATTGTTTCAAGTTGATAGATCATTTTAATTTTTAAGTTAAAAACTCTAATTGAAGGCACAGATCTTTTTTGCCTACAATAATATAAGTATTGTTTAGCAACTAACAGAACATGATTTACGAACAATTCATCGTCGCACCTTATAATACCAAACATTATATCCCTGTCAGAGAAATTAGCGATTTTAATTCCTTGTTTGGTAAGCCATTTTATAACTTCAGCCCAGAAATTCTTAGTGTAATGACAAGATGTAATTAGGTGCTCAAGGGACTCGTCTATTTCTCCACAAAAAGAGCATGCCGGAGATGGTGCAACTCCAACTTTAAATAAAAAAGCATTTGTTACAAGACATCTGTTGAGCAATTTATACTGAAATTCACGCGACTTTGTATCTAAGGTGACACGAAAAGGCAAACTGTAAATCTCTTCCCATTCTAAGGCATCGTCAACAAATTTTGCATTAAAGTTCTGCTGAGCAGTTGGTGGAGTAATGATTTTATTTCGAAGCTCCCTATAGATAGTCTTGGAAACCGCTGTTTTGATTGGCGCAGTTTGATTATTTAATTTTAATTTGATCTCATCATATATATTAAAAGGTTCATCTTCCCTTTCTCGTACATTATAATTGAACGGCCTTCGTCGTCAGAATTTATTGATATTAGATTGAAATCAAGGTCGCTTCTAACTAAAACCATCACCCCACAACTATGATTAGAGCCGTGTGAAAAATGAAGCCTACCTTTCCATTGTGTTTTCCAAATGTGTTCCACATCCGCAGTACTATAGGTCTCTTGAAGGAAAATTATGTCGTATTTTCGCTCATTTAGCCAGGTGAACAGAGCTTTTCTCTTTGTGGATGAACGAATCCCTCGAACATTAAGAGAAACTAATTTAAAATTTACATGTTCCCTTTCGAATGGGACAATAGAATTGAAAAAAAAAAAAAATACATAAGCTGATAAATATCTTGTACCGCAAACTGTACATATATTAACGAGGGGCTTTTACACACACACAAACTTAAATTAATCTCAAAACATGTGATAAACAAAAAGAGACAATACCTAAGAGACATACAATTTAACACAAAAGGGATAAATGACAGCTATGTAATTTGTACAGAAAGCTGTCTATGAGTGTGAGGCTCTTGACTAAATCTGCACATGCACTCCCGTATTAAACAATGAAAGAAATAAGTTCATCGAATGAATAAATTTACTGGTAATGTCCGAGGACAAAAATAATCAGTCTACATAGGAACAAATTTTCCGTTAATAAATAATTTGTCTGGTTCAGGTTTCAGGAAGATAGCTGTTTTCCCTTCTTCTCGCGCCTTCTTCATTCTTGGCCATTGCTTCTTTCTTCTTTCGCTGATTTCCTTCGGGTAATCTGCGTAAACCTTTACATTCGTTTCTTCCTGCACTTCACGCGCTTTTCTGAAAATCATCTCCCGTTCAGGAAATCTTAAAAATCGAACAATTATAGGCCTTGTTTCCCCTACCTTCTTTTTTCCAAGACGATGCGCTCTTTGGAATTCGATATCTTCAGCAATTTCCAACTCCAGCTCTTCTTTGAGAAATTTGTGCACCACTTGAGGTACATCTTCGACACCACTGGCCGGTTCGGAAATACCAAAGAAACGCAAATTTTCTCGCCGGTTGTATACTTCTTGGTACAACAGTTTATCCTCGAGCTCTTTAATTTTGTTTGCACTCGCCTCTTCTTTCTTCTTAAGCGCTTCAAGCTCTGAGTTTGCAAATGACATTGCTGTGTCCAATTCATTCGATGTTTGTTCTATCGCTTTCGTCTTGTCGTTTAACTTGTTCAACTCTGTTCCAAAACTGTTTAACGACTTCTCCATAGATGTGACGCGCTCAAAAATATTTTCCAGGTTTTGCAATCTACTTTCGACGCTCGTGAGCGTTTGGCAAATAGTTTCAAGTTGTTCTGTAATCTTGTCGACCTTATCCGGCATGTTTGATTCTTGGTCGTCTTCGTCAAATACCACGTACGAGCTATTGCACAGTTTTTTTTCTTCTGGCGAACAAATGTCGCTATCTGAACTGTAGCTACCACTTGCTTTCGTTTTTCGCTTAGTCCTTTGGGCCATAAACCGACTTGGTTAAAGAAAACTTTCGACTGAAATATACGGGAGTGAATACATGTGCGTCTTTACTCGGACATGGTCGCCCCAGACATTCAGCTTAGTGCATGTCACGTGCGCCAGTTGTGCACCGTAAAAGGATTTTATACACTCAACAATCCAAGAAATAGCTAAATGGGCTTTTGATGTGTAATTGTGACTGGAATCAGCGAGTGAAAGAACACAGTTTAGTTCTAAATTGCTAAACAAATATGCAAAGCTGCTACCCATTTACGGGACTGACACCATCACGTTGTGGCTTGCTTGGGTTTTTCGAGGTGGATATCTGATATATAACGAAGGCTACTGCTCCAAAACCCTGTCTTATGGTAAGTTTTAGTTCTCTAGTTTGTTCATAACATATAAGAATGTAAATCGGTGGTTCTCTTTCAGAGAAATCCAGCTCGAAAATTTTACAATATTATGTGTGAAACCTTATTTTAGACTTAGTTGACAGTGAATTTCCCGTAACCGTAGAAAGAGTATCACAGTTCGGACATTAGAACTAGTTTTATCGTCCTTTCCTTCTTTGTTTTTTGTGGGTTTTATTAACCCCAAAATCGGTGAAAATATTCCGATGCTTTCTTGAAAGTATGACCTCACTTTTGCTAGACATAGTCTCTGGTAAAGTTCTTATTGAATTTCACACTCGACAAGCGCTGATAAAAATTCAATACGCGTATCGAACTCATTTCTAAGTATTTGTTTTTATTTCAAAGTAGTCGGCGGCATATTTTCGGGAATATTGCCTGCTAAATTAAGCCTAGAATTTCTTAGCTAATGAATATTTATTAATATGTTATTGTTAAAAATCTAGGAAGAGTATCACATAAGCATTTCTATCATGCTGAGCCTCACTAATGCTATTATCATCCTGTCATATTGAATTAGCTGGCAAAATTGGACAAGACATTATAAAACTTGTTTGTATTTAGCTGGTTTTTTGGTCACATTGTTACATGTGATGTATTAGAAGTGATAATTAATATATTAACTTAGCTAAGTTAATTTAACTATGTTAAACATCATATGAGCAGACAAAATTAGTTATTCACAGCTACAGTAAAAACCGGCATATAAGAACCTAAAAATTAAGAACATGCTAGGCTAAGATTATCCATTTTAAGTACCATTTTATTAGAACCCTGCAGTAAATGTATGTATATAAGAAATTGTAAATGTTGAGGCTAACCGTAAAAAAGTAGGTTCTTATACAGGTTTTTACTGTACTACACTAATATTGGCCCCTGATATGATGCTTCCCCAGTCACGCAAACACATATATTCAAGAAAGAGAACAAAGCTGTCTATTTGTCCATAGCTTGCTACGGCCAGCAATCCTCCTTGGTTACCATGAAAATGGCTTTCAAACAATGAAACTTTCTGTTCCCTGCTGCTAAAACACAACAGCATTGACTTATGTGGTGGTGCAATAATAATAATAGCACATTTATTGCCAGATGAGATTGTCATGAGTACCAGTTTGTCTTTGAGACAAGCTGGAAAGAAAACTGCACTATCTTCTATCATTGTCAGTCCAAACTTATCATATCTTGTTGCTAGGGCCTCCTGGACATTTAAATTTGGCTGGTTTACTGGTAGATTCAGATTGTTGTAAAGAATGTTTCCTTCTCTGATTGAGTTAGCAAATGCTGCCACAGTTGATAAAATATTGCGAGGAGAAGGGACAGGAACTGTACCAGACAGAAACTTCATAGCCACAATGACAGCGATGATAGTACAAGCATTACTGCCCATTGGAATTCCAAAGATCAGGGACTGATGTAGTTGTTGAGGCAGAATCCATTCAATGACATGACCGTAGTGTACATATGGATGTAGGATTAGTTGCAGTTGTGGCGGGAACATATATGATGGCTGGGTTGACTGTGATGGCTGAGTTGGCTGTGATAACTGTGATGGCTGGGTTGACTGCGACGGTAGAGATGACTGTGATGGCTGTCTTGAACAGACTCCTCCGCTGCATCCTGGACACTTGACAGGTCCTTGTTTAGGGCGAGTGTGTCCTTTTCGTGGGTGTCCACATTGAGAACACTTTAGAGTACGTCTGTTGCTAGAGGCTTGCTGCTGCTGTGGTATTGGGTCAGTAGTACTTCTTGTTGCGGGAGGTGTGTCTGGTGGACATGGAATAGAGGGTAGTGCAGATATTTATGTATTGGCTAGCTTAGCATCATTTTCAATAGAATCAATGTCTCCAGGAGCTGTTGAGTCAAGGTTATCATTTGAATCAGATTCACCATATTTTGAATTGTCACTAGACTTTGCAGTTTCAGTTTCTTTGGGTTCATTGGGGTTCAATATGGCATTTAGCAGTTTCAGCTGGTGATCTTGCTTTGTCTGCCAGAAATTCCTGACAGAGGACACAGTAGTGGGTATCACTTAGGCAGTCCTCATGGTAAGAATGAGAACAGCCTTCAAATAATATCCAACTTTCTCTGTTTCTTGCTGTACAACTTGGCAGGTCACAACGTCGATCTGGTACTAGTTGGAGTAAAACACAATAGCCCAATGGCAGTGTCCTACATTTGACTTGATCTTTTCCAAATACTTTGGGAAATACAGCACTCTTCTTTTTTCCCTCAAAAATAATTCTTCCCTCCCCAATGTTTCTTGATATATCCGCAAATAATTTTGATAGTATGCCAGCACATTTTGCTTTAAGGATTCTGAGGTGGTTGTTTGTGAAGTTATGATGTTTAGGTGGAGTGAAATATTCCTTGAAGTGTTTTTGTGTGTGTTTAGCTTGAAATGTGGATTTTGCCTTTTTGCGTAGCTGTTCAGTGGTGTCGTGGGCATTTGTTTTTGGGCGAATGATACTATGGGCATTCTCCACAGGATACTCGTCAGATATGATAAGATGTGAGCGGAATTGATGAAAGAGATTAGGATGATGGATGCCCCAATGTGTACATGTAGCCATCCAAACTAATGGAGCCTTGTCGTAGTGGTATCTCTCTAGGCAAACAAACATTGTCCAAATACGAATTACAGCATTAAAGTATTCCACGAAGTTGTTTAGTTTGAAAGTAACACTGTAGATAGTAAGGATCAATGGCAGATAGTTATCAAGTAGGTTTAGGAGTGTTCTGCATTGTAAGTCTTTACAGGTGGAGAATTTGTCTTTGACAGTGTCCCGTATAAGTAGCCAGCCACCATAAACAATTTCATGCAAAAGACTGATCCTTCAAGGTTTGGGTGTCTTGGCTAATTTGCTTTTTGGGAAGAGATCTTTATAGATAATTTCATAGAATGGACGGAACTCAGTAAAAACTGTTTCTCGTGCATTTAAGGAAATATGTAGAGGGCCAATACATGGTATAATTGATAAAATTGTAGGCTGATCAGATGTATCTTGTTCTTTTGCAGGTCCAGAGGTGTTACAAGGAGTGGTGTATGAGTGATTCAAATGTGAAGTAGGTTTGGTCAGTGGTCCAGGAGATGGTTCAGATAAAGACTTTGATATTGTTGTAAGGTTTCATAAACAAGTTGACGGGAATAAAACTATGCTGGCCAGTGACCAGGTTGCAAAAGAAGATATCGTTTCATGTAGTCAGATAGCTTTGTGCTTAAAATGATATCATATGCAGCTCCAAAGTCGTCTCTTAAGTTGCAGTTCTACAAAATCCACTAGGTGTACATTATCCATCTGCCGCGTGGTCTGGACAGACTCATGGTCACAGTAATTGTGTGTTGTTATACAGTGTATTTCAAACTCAGGATTAAAAAATGTGTTGGTTATCCAAGCAGGCATTACGGAGGCATAAGTGTGTAACTATTGGAGGGTCTTCCAGACTTGCCAGAAGAACATTTTCCTATAAGCTGCGATTTAATAAATGTAGTTATTACTACTATTGTACCTAATGTGAATAAAACTTGATAAATAAACACTAATTTACTTACTTTGGTAATGGTTTCGTCGGGTTTGGCTGACCTGGATAGGGCTGCCAAACACACAGCACAGATACGTGCGTTGTTGCAATTTGGACCCGACGAGAGCGGAATTTTGTCCAAATACGAAGCAGCTGGCCTGCTCCGTTTCATTCGATTAACAGAAATGACTTTTCCGCATATTGCACATTTTATTTTCGTATTTCCACATTCCGTGTAACACCACAAAAGTATTATAAAGACAAACGAAATGATAGCGCGATACATGTTCGAATTCGAATTTTGCCGCAATTTTGCAATGAGGCGAGCCAGCAATAATGAATCCACGGTCAGCGTCGACGCGCATGGTCGCGCAGAATACTCCTCCGTTTTCGAGCTCCAAAAGAAAGATACTACTCAAAAACAAAAGAAAACAAGGAGCTACAACATATCAACTGTAAGAAGTCTTGATTCTAGCCTGTTCCAGGCGTTCAGATAGTGGGGAAAGCGCGAATAGTTGGGGAAGGCGCGAAGAAAAGCGAGCGAAAAAATTGCGGGGAGGCTGGGGAGAGGAGGCAAAAGAACGCCTGTAAACATTCTTAACAAAAGGTTGTTCCGGTATACTGGAATCCGGTATACCCTCTGATTGGTCAATTATGACACTTTGTCAGCACTCGAGTGCTGACGAGAAAATGTGATATGGCGGTGTAATGAAGAGTGACAGGCCTACACGACTCCCTCGCGAGGGTTTTAGCCATTTTATATTTAAGCTCGCAAAATGATGCTTCTCATCATGTATTTGTAGCGGGTATATGGAGAATTCGAGGTGACTGAATTAAAAGCCTTCTAAACTCGCAAAATGATACAGACTATAGTCTCGAGGTCATTTGTGTTTTTAAGCTGTCTGCTAGTTTTGACCTCTTTGTCGGGGCGTCTGTTTCATTGCGATGTTCTTTATTGTGCCATCGTGGCATTTGTTAGAAAAGCTCTGCATTAAAACTTTTGACATTGCGTGTAGGCTTAGAGCAAGCTTCGATTTGGAGGTCATTTTGAAATTATGCTGTATTCTCGGCGGTTTTCTTCAACTCTGGTTTCTTCAACTCGGCGGCTTTCTTCAGTTCTGGAGCTTTGTTCAATCGGCGGCTTTCTTCAGTTTTGTTTGACCTCTTGCTGTGCTCATGTAGCCATTTTCTAGTAGAAGTTTACCGACAATGTAAGGTTTTCACTCTCTCTGAATCTCTTAGGTAGTCGGATCCATTAGTTTGAAATTATCGACCGTCAATGGTTTCTTGCAATTAGTTTTATTTTCACTGGGCCCAGCAGTGTTTTTATTGCAAGCCTCGGGTAGTATTTTCATGGACTGGTGATATGTTGGTCCGAATTTTCAGAGAGATGATTGACAACTGAGTTGACGGTCTAAAAGCGGGCGGAATGACATTTTGTTAAGTTTGTTTACAGGCGTTCCCTCGCCTCGCCTTCCCGCAATTTTTTCGCTCGCTTTTCTTCGCGCCTTCCCCAACTATTCGCGCTTTCCCAACTATCTAAACGCCTGGAACAGGCTACCTTGATTCCAATAGAGACACCGCAGCTTTAGTTCCCCCCCCCCGGGGGGGGAGGGGGTTTCTCCCATATATGAGCTATATAGGTATGTAACCGCTCTTTCAGGCAATTTAGTCTGGGATAGGGTATAATAATGAGAGTTTTTGGTCTAGAATAGGGTATCATTTTCCGTGAAACTGATCACTTACTTGAATAATGTAGTCTAGACAAGGTTTCCTGGTAAATGTTATTTAAAAATCAGTACGGCGAGCAGTACGGCATTTTTACTGACCCCTGGTAACTAATAACAAACTTTCTGGAAAATAGTGAGTCTGGAATACGTCTACGATAACGTAGGGTTTTCCGCTGTTTAGTCTAGAATACGGTTGCAAATTCAGCTAAAATTGTCTACTATAGGTTAAGGGTCTCTGAGTCCCAGGGGCACACCCCCACCCAAAAACTTGCAGAGTACACCCCCCCCCCCCCCCCGTCCTCCTAGCTTTAGTCTTGGTTCTTAGACGCTTACATCAACACATGTTCTTACTTATCAAAACACTACAGGGTATCAGATCGTCGGCATTTCAACTATACCTTTAATAAGCCGACGTACGGACCCCAACCTCGTTCCCAGGGTCTCTCATCTTCCCGCTCCCTGGAGCGAGAGAAGAGGGGCTCCAGGGGGTGGGAAGATGAGAGACCCTGGGAACGAGCTTGGTACGGACCCTACTGTTAAACACGTCAATCAAAAAAAATAAAAAAATGTGTTATGGATTTCGTAACATTCGTAGCTCCTAAAAGAACCATTGAGTCCTCTATGACTGCAATGTCTAACTCCACGATTAGACCTGCAGGTATTTTCAGTGTTTATCTCCATGTTCTCTGTCCTGCCGAGGCACATATCAGTTGACTTATGCGACTCGTATTTTGTCCTTTTGCTATGATAAACACAGGCAAGAAGTCGCCTCACTCTTATCCCACCCCATATAAATTGTGTCAGAAACAAAACACGCGCGAAGACATACAGGTCAAACCCATTCTGAAGTGATGCCACTTTTTCCGCCCAAAAACATCAACTTGAATAGACCATTTAGGAGCTTTACAATACTACACCTTCACATATTACCTCTCACGTCTTTAGTATATTTAACTTTCAAAGGCACCCAACTTTTCCAGTTCTTGTTGTTGTTGTTTTTATTAACCTTACGTTCTCTCGCATTAACGTTAAGAGCCCTTTGATTACAGTCCGCGTGGTTCCGGTTACTTCTTTCTGATGACAATGGACCTTCAATTTCGTAAGTCAGTCATCGTTTTCAGTCTGATCGTTTTCGTACCTTATAAATTCTCAACTTGAAGATATCGTGGGAGACGACGGAGCACCGCCTTTCTAATCTTGTACAACCAAATAAAAATCAAGATTGTGGAAGGAGTAACCTAAATAACCTTTTCGCAGTTCTCGTCCTACATGTTTTGGAACAAACCGCGGGCATGACGCCGGCACGAAAAAACGCAAAGTGGTCACGTACGCGAGCTTACGCGATCTTTGAGAAATATCGAGCTTTTCTCTCCGGGTGTTCAAAAATGTAACGAGAAGTTGTTAATTGTAATTTTTCTTTCAAACTTACCAGAAAGCAGAGTGAGTTTTTTTTGGAGTTTTTTTTACATGACTTGTGTGACTCGCAATTGAGACCGGACATTTACACGTTGTCAAACTTATGAACCAGTAATTGTCGTAGCATGATTTGTCACGGTAAATGAATTAACGCATCACCTGACTTCTAGATTGTAGCCATCTTGAATTTCAGTCAGAGTTTTCTGAGCGGATTTTTCATCGTGAGCGGACAGCTTTACTTACGGCCGCCTTGGCAAACATTCCAAAATATTGATCCCTCAGACGAGACATTTGCTCCGAGCGTGCGCGTTACCAAAATGAACTGTTGCTCATAATTATGTATGTATGCGCTATTGTTTTGCTTTTGGATTTCTATTGTTTTCGCCTTTGTTTTAGTTTTAAGAACGGTATGCATAACTAATGCATGGGGTTAAAAGGAAATCTTTCCGGCTGAAAAGTGCAAAATGACGGAGGTTTTTCGCTTGAACCAAAGCAAATTTCCCACCGAAATGTTTACTAGATTCCAATCTTTCCAAGACCGAGTGTGGATCTTGACATTGCGCCTGTTAAAATGAGTTAGAACGCTTAAAGCGATGACCACGCGGTCGAACTCCATACAAGCCTTTGTACGAAATTAGCCACTTCAAGGTAAAAATGACGGTACTTTTTTTTTTTTAAAGTTATTAAAATATTTTAACGTTTCTAGATAGAATAATAACCATATTACTGTAATCTGAGTGTGGATTTCCGAAAAGTAATTCATAAATTGCCAGGCCATGCATTGACAGAGAAAAGCATGCGAATAGGTACAGACTAATAGAAGCCAAAATTGGCTCAGTCGAAGCGCTCCAACTAAATCATATTTCCCACCAAAATGTTCACAAGATCTCAGTCTCTTCAAAACCGAGTGTGGATGTTTACATTATGCCTATTAAAATGAGTTAGAACACTTAAAGCGATGACCACGCGGTCGAACTCCATACAAGCCTGCTCACTTCAAGGTAAAAATGACGGTACTTTTTTTAAAAGTTATTGAAATATTTTAACGTTTCTAGAAAGAATAATAACCATATTACTGGAATCCGAGTGTGGATTTCCGAAAAGTGATTCATAAATTGCCAGACCACGCATTGACAGTAGAGCATGTGAATAGATACAGACTAATAGAAGCCAAAATTGGCTCAGTCGAAGCATGGTGCACTGAAAAATGACAAAATGACGCGAATTTTTTTCGCTCGTTAAGACTATAGGTGGGTTTCTTTAGACTTTCAAGGATATAAACACGGCATGTTTTTATAAATTTATTCAGATACAGTCAGTTAAGGGCCCACTGTTGACAAAAGGCCCCTAAATCATTCTTTACTAAACTTGTCAAATTGTTATCATTCACTTTCTGAAATTGCATGCGTTTTAATTTACACTAATTTTACCTCGGCACCGATGTTGCTTCGTAGTACACTGGGTAATCGTATTAATTTGTTAAATTTACCAAATGTTATTAAAATTCGAGGAACGTTCGGTTTCTAGAGAAATGCTGGCCAGTTTACTGCGCCTTTCAATAACATGCGGAATTTGAAATTCAAATTTCCACCAACGGTTGCGTTTTACGCTGCCGTCAATCATCTTAGCTTACCTCTCAGGAAACAGATTTTCGCTTCAATGAGTTCAAAAGGTCACGTTCGTGCATTATGATGATTGGTAGATTTCGATCCATTTTGTTTGTTTCTTTTTTACGTGGTCCGTTGGCTTTCGTGTTAATTATGATTGACAGCAGGGAATAACGCAACTGTTAGTGGAGATTTGAATTTCAAATTCCGCATGTTATTGAAAGGCGCAGTAACAGTTTAATTTTTTGGCGTTTTTCATGTCGGTATTTCGCAATATTTATCGGTTTGTTTTGTGTTAAGGGTAGTAAAATTTGAGTTTCATCAATTTACAGGGGGGTAATAATCCAGACTGAATATACCGTAAATAAAATTGGTAATAACTAGAGAGTATAGACCCACGGAGGTACAACAGCAGTACAGGTTCTCCCTAGCATTTTGTCAGATTTCATCAAAACTAAATGCATTGGAATAAAGGGAGGCTTTGAGAAGTAAGGCGTCCGCCACAAATACAAAAACGATCAGCCTTGGCGAAAGGGAGCAGGAAGTTTTGGAAATGCTACATCACAGCGACAAAAGTGCCCTGGTAAGTCAAACGGATTCGTAACAGACAAAAGTTATTTGCAATTTACAAAAGTACACACGCTTCAGTGCACCCGAACGCGCTCTACAAAGTTACATAATTATGTCGTTTACCTATGATTTACTATATCCTTAACTTACCGATTTATGACCTTCGATCGGTTGAATATGCTCAAATGTAAAATAGTTCAAGTGTTCACAAAGTCAGGGGATGTTAGTTGCTTATAGGTCTCGCCCGTTTATGATCAGGCTAAACAGGTGGCTTTTAGTACTGTGTAAATTATTGACATCGCATGTAAAATGTAAAAACAAACTTCACAATGTCATTGGCTGTGATCGCATTAAAGAGTTGTTTTGTTGCTCGTTTGAGGTATTTTAAATAATTAAAATTATTTCCATAAGGATTCAAAACACTAGAATTTGATGCTGAGAATGTAGAGGATTTTAATAATGAGCAGGTAAAAATTCTCTGTAAAAATAAGGCGAACAAACCTAATACCCATCCGACAGTATTGTTATAACTCGGATGCAAAGAGAACACTGCTATTAGTTTAATAAATAGAAATGGCATGCAGTTTGCTTTAGGAAAAGGCGCTCTTCAGCTCGCTGGCTTAAAACATCACGAGTACAAAATAAATAAAATAAAGGTCATTCCATAGGCATTCCGGAGTGAGATTGAACGAAGTTTTCTTCGCATGTAATTCGTAATTTTTAGTTATACTTTTGACTAGTAAATAGGGATAATCAAAATGACTTGGTTGATTTTCAGATATTGCGACACGTCATCATCTTAGCGGGCTGATTGCAGAAAACAATGTTATCGTTCGATGACGTCTTGCAGTATATCCGAAAATTGTTTTCAATTCAAACTGTTATTATATTACTGTCATATACAGAAGTAAATTTTATAGTCGTCTAAACTATCAGGTATACTTTAGAGTACGTCGCATAAAAGCTATTTTTTCAGTGCCTATATTTACTCGTAATATCATGGCCAGTTAAATGACCAACATTGTCTTCCTCAGAACAATTTAGTTTTTTCTATTGTATGATACGGTGATCAAATTTGCTACTAATAAAATCTACTGCAGCGCATGTTACACAATAAACAGGCCGAACATAAAGTTCGTTGTTAGCATGAACAAGTTGCAGTATTCATTAGCCTGTTCAAAAGAATGATATTCAACGCATCTGTTGTCTACAAAAAGGATGTTTGTTGCGCAACAATGTTGCGTGGCAGGATGCAGCCCTGATGTTGCGCGTATAAGCAACTACGCGCGCAATAAATTTTCGTTTTGCAGAAAGTAGAGATCGCTTCTACTTTGTGCAACATGAAAATTTGTTGCGCGCGTAAGTGGTAATTCGCGTAACATCAGGGCTGCATCCTGCAACGCAACATTGTTGCGCGACAAGTTACACGATTTAGTTGCCCGTATTACGTCACCTTTATAGTCTTTTAGAAGAGTCTTCAAGTGATTTTAGTAATAAAGTATAACATACATATCGTAAGAAATCCTGTATCCTTTAAAATTTAAGGTTTCAACTTTATGACAATACCAATTCATCAAGACTAGATCACCTTAAAACCTGAAGAAGCTATACGTGTACAGCTTGCAAATTGAACGGAGTTTTTTAGTGGTTTCACGGAGAAAATAAAATTATGTCTACAAGTAAGACTACATTTAACTTCTTTTAAACACGAATTCATTCTTTGCCAGGTTGCACAATCATACTGTACCACACAGTTTCAGTCCAAATTCAATTTTTACAAATTCACCGCAGAAGGGATTTTTTCAGTCTACTGCAGTAGTATTGTGTCGTATTCGCCGATGGCCGGAATACACAATGAACTTAACAGATTGAACTTCAACAAATACACTTTAATGGAGCCAGCTCGTGGCCATCTTCACAAGTGTGCCATCATGCATTGGGACATAAAGATAACATGGGGGAAGACTGGTCACTGAATTGAAAGCAAGTACACTACATCCCTCCCCTTTTTGATAAAGACTAGTAACAAAAAACGAGAATGACTTAGAATCCGACAACTTAATAATAAATGAATCTCAACAAAATGAGCTCAAATGTTCAAGAAAAAATCAGAGAATGTCACAAGTCACAAATCAAGTAACATAGTCTTTGTAGTATTCGTGTGTAGCTCTGCGTCTCTCTGATCTTCGGAGGGTTGGACTGCTCCGATGCTGGGCAGGGTTGCTACTGGGTAGTCTCCCACGCAGCCGTTATTTGTCTCGTCACGCAATCCTCCTCCCCACTAACGGCTGCTCAAACCTGAACCACATTCCTTTGCAGATTTAAGCCAATCACAGTTGCAGTGCCATTTTCGGAACTCGCTCCCGCCAAATTTTCTACGTGTGATTCATCCAATCATAGCCTGCGTTTTATCGTTGACTCAGTTGGATGGCGGCGCTGAATGAAGGTTTTCGTGCAGTGTCAGAAGCAGGCCATTCGTAAAAATAATTTTTGACAATTATTTGTTATTTGTTAACTTGCCGACGGGCTTTTTCTCTCCCGCTCGTGTTTGACCATGTTTGCAAAGAGACGGGTCACAGCGTTGTCGTGGTCTCGCCTTTGGTTCGAAGATCGAGAAAGGCGAATATTCTGTCGTGCATGGATCAACAGAAGAATGGTTGTTATAAAAGGTGACAGGCATAGCACAAATCCTGCTTGTCGCTACAAGCATTTCAGCCCAGCTTTAGAATGAGTCTACCCCAAGTACGTGTCTGAGAGATTTTTCCTTTTAGATCAAAATAAAGATATAACAGGCCTGTTGTTTTAAATGTTTCGAAAATGTTGTCGTTTCTTTGATCTTAGTAAAAAATCTCTAGCTGTGATACTGACAGGAGGAATTTACGCTTTCCAGAGCCGTTTAGATTATTTACATGTAGTCATGCAGTCGTTTATTTACTAGCTCTTGGCAAAATAATGGAGTTTATTTGGTTCACTTTAAAAAAGTTGCAAGATTAGTAGTAGCTGCTTTTAAAAGTAGGAATTATTTGCTACTTAGGATCAGTTCATTACTCATTCCGTGATTCAGTGTGAGCGCAATTAAGTCTGCGGTTAGTGTAATTTGCGATGTCTGGCACATAGTAAACCGGAAACCACCGGCCTGTTTTTGCGCGAAAACGACGTCATTTTCATTTTGCTGATACATGATTGGTTCGCTGAATTTAACGCAAACACAATGGGAAAGGAATGTGGTCCAGGTTTGAGCAGCCGTTAGTGGGGAGGAGCGTTGCGTGACGAGACAAATGACGGCTGCGTGGGAGACAAGCTACTGGGCTGCTCCTGGTCTATTTTGTCCATTCCGTCCTTGTCCTGCGGCAACACCACTTCCTTTGGGATGATAGGCAGCTCGCGAGTTTCGTCTTTCTTCTCACTGGGTTGTAGTTTCTTAACATGTGAGGTATTGCGTGAGTACTCAGCGCCGTCTTGGGACTGTACAACAAGACTGTTTCCATGTTTGCTCACCACCACGAACGGGTTTGGGTTGAAGGGGGTTGAGAATTTGTTTCTTTTCTCTTGGTGCACAAGTACTTGATCTCCTGGGAGTACATCTGAATAGCTAGCGTTCCTCCTAGCATCAGCATATGCCTTGCATTTGCTCTTCTGTTCACTGTCTCTGTCGCGTACTTCATGTTCTACGTTTACGTCACTCAACTCCGGGAGCTTTGTGCGTATTTTCCGCCCAAATAGTAGCTCAGCTGGACTGACGCCAGTTGTAGGGTGGGGCAGACTTCGATAGGCTGTTAGAAACTTGGTAAGTTCTTTCTTCCAGTCCTGCTTCTCAGCGTGCGCGATTTGGATTCTCTTCAACAATGACAGGTTTTGGCGCCCCACTTGTCCATTTGCCTGGGGCCACTTTGCTGTGGTTCGATGGTGTCTTATTCCTTGCTTCTCCATGTACTCTTTAAACTCTGCTGAAATAAACTGTGGACCATTGTCCGACGTCAGGCTCTCTGGTAGACCATGTCTTGAGAACATCACTTCGAGGCTTGATATGACCTTTGCTGTAGTTGTCGATTTCAGCATGTCCACCTCATAGTAACGACTGTAGTAATCTACGAGTACCAGGATAGATTCACCATCAGGAAAGGGTCCCATTAGATCGACCGCCAAATCCCTCCATGGTCCAGTTGGTAGGGGTGTAGACCTGATAGGCTGAGGTGCATGGGCTTGTTAGTTGGCATCCATAACATGCTTTGCAATGTTTTTCAGCATCCTTTTCCATTCCTGGCCACCACAATTTGCTGCGCAACTTCTGCGTAGTTCCAACAATGCCAAGATGAACTTCATGGGCAAGGGAGAGTACTCTGGGTATAAGCTTCCTTGGTATAACAATCCTCGTTCCTCTCAGTATCGGTTGGCCAATAGCGCAAAGTTCTCCAGCACACGAAAGGTACTTTTTGTAGGCTAGCTGCTCCCATGGTTTTCCGTTCAGACATTCCCTGACTGCACAGAGTTCTTCATCAATGGCTGAGGCTTCTTCCACTTCTCGAGTAGTCATAGCACAGGGGGTTGCATTTACTGCTACAAATCTGATATATTCTTTGGCTTCTGATGAATGGCTGCTACTGGTTTTCTGATTACCCACTAGCCTTGAGAGAGGGTCAGCGATGTTTTTTGGGCCCGGCTTAACAACAACAATAACAACAATACTTTGTTTATCAGTATAGCACTTGTTATTATGAAGAAGTTTGGGTATTGTAGAATTAGTTTTCTTTTTTCTATTTATAAACATACTTATTAACTTCCATGTCATTTTAATGTCTTCCTTATCAATATAGAATTTGATAGAGAAATATTTCCGTTTAGCTAATTCTTTAATCTTATTAAGTTTATCATTGTTCATTTTATAAAATTTTAATTTTACTTGGTCATGGCTCATTAAATGTGACTTGAACATCTTTTGTTTCGTTTTGATTGAATTAAGTATGCCATTAGATATCCATGGTTTCTTTAATTGTCTTTTTTTAGAATTAGAAACCTTTTTTTATTGGAGCATGTTTATTTAAACTAATGGAAACTAATTTAAACTAATGGAGATTTTAATAAAATTTTTAGAAAGAAGATTGTGTTGTCCATTTCTATGTGTTTGTTTATTCATTACATAGATTAAAAAGCGACTTTTTTAGTTCTACTGGTTCTATCTTCACTCGCGTCGCCTTATGCAAATGTTTGTGTATTTTTGCAATTTTGATTTCCAAATCAGTTTCTCGGGCAAGTTTTGACAAGCATCAACTGTATTTTTTTCGGAAAGCAGTCGTACTAGTTATTGTAGACGGTCTAAATTGTACGGTCTAAATGTACTGTGCAGACGATCACGTAATACTGTTTTTGAGAATTGCTAAAATTGATAAATAGCCCGGTCGTCAATCTTAATTCTTGTGCTTCCGACCTTTCACCTTCGTTAAGTTTCACCTTAGTTAAGCTTGTTCAGAGTGCGACGCTGTTAGGCTCAGCCTGTCTATATATATTAGTGAAAATACTCGTGAAAAAATAACCTAAGTATTTGAAAGGTATAGCGAAGGCCGTAAGAAAATATTACAGAAACTGCATCTACTAGCAAAAGTGTAAGAGAAAAATGCGGAAAACAATTATTGAATATTTTTATGCGTGTTCATCGACAGTACAAAGTCATCTTTTCCGACAAATTTTTGCATTGGTACTGAATGTTTTTGGCGGGAACTGCAGATGCGTCAGACATCTGACCACTGTAACATGAAAGGACCGGTTGCAATTATTTTTATAATATACATAACTTTTGTTGATTTTAATTTATTAACTGGATTGTATTTAGCATTACAAAAGGCGCTAATCGACAAATTGCGGCGTCCACAGTGATTATCTTTAAGATATACTAGTTCCTAATTTGTTACAAGAAAATCTTCTTGCATGCACATTTATTTACCTTTCATTCTTCATTTGTTAAAATACATAAGCAGGCAAACATAATATTTCAGGATTTGGATATTTAAATATTTGATAAATATTTGGCAAGTGTTGCCGTTAGGTTACTTCTCACTTCTTTATGTTTGAGCTTTATCTGTTATAGTCTAACAGAAGCTCAAACCTTATTTCCTTATAAGACTTACCTTATAAGTCTTGTTATTTTAGTCTAACATGCATTCGCCCTTCATTACAAGAAAATACATAAAAAAGAATTAATTAACGCAAATGTGAAAAATCATTTTAGCAAAGGAACAATCACTACAGTTTTCTGCGGAAAACATCGATTAATACCGTTGTTAAATTTTATAAATAACAACGTTAGAGTGATTTTACTTATCCCGTGAAACACTATCTGACAATTAGTGTGTGATATAATCCGAGTGTGTGATAGTCCATATTAAACAAAAGAAAACAATGGAATTATAGTCTAATAGTGCATTCTATTCTACTAACTATTTCACGGGTTAAGTAAAATCACTCTAATAAACCTAGCGTCACTCTTATTCATATATTTAGATAATGGTTGTCATATTTACGCGACAAGACCAAAAGGCAGGGTGTTCATTAGGCATCGGAGATCGGAGAATTCTCCGTCTACTATGCAGAATTCTCCGGCTAAATTTCGATGGCAATATGTAGCTAGCTTCGCTCTTTCATAATATTCTCCTGTTACTTTACACTATTCTCCTGCTACTACAATTCTTAATGAAAACCCTGAAAAGGGAGTATGGGTTGCATGTAAAATAAGAATTACAAGTGGTCCACGCTTTTAATACTAATGATATAAACAACAACAAAGAGGTGATAAACACACTATCAAAATAAACTTAGTGAGAAGAATTTTTTGAAAACCTCAATACAAATAGGCCAGTGACAAACAAAAAAAAAGTATTATAATAACAAGCAACACAGACTCTTCGCGTCCAAAAAAACTTGTAGATGTCTCCCATGATAGGCATGAAAACAACACAAAAACTTTAAAGTTGAGAATTCAGCTTGAAATAAATTCAGAATATGAAGTGTAGTAAATGTGTACTCGCTGAGATTTGCTTACTCTGTAAAATTCTTCGTGACCCTTGATTTCTTTTTCAACTTATTTTGTCACTCTTTGTCCGCGGTCGCATTATAGACCTAAGAGCAGATCCGTGCAAGAATCAAACAAAATCGCAAATCTTCGGTAAAGCTGAAAAAATCAAATTCGCTCCTCTTTTGCATATAGATAGCCTATTGTAAGTATATGAATGCCATGTAGTTTTTTCCTTGAAATATCTATTTGTTGCCGAGAAAAAAGGAAGAAAGTCGTTATCAACGAAGGGCACAATTTGGCGATCCCAAATACATGCAAACAGTTGTTAAATAAGGCATGATTCACTCGACTCGAAACTACTTTGCTAAAAAAAGCTTTCGTAGTTCCAATTTGTTGTATAACTTGCCATAGTCTAAACACCATGATTTCATAAAAATCAGATTAATCTGAGTATTCAAGGGAAGTCAAAAGCTTATGGCTCTCCCGTCCTCCGTAAAACGGTAGGCGAAAAACAACGATTATTTTGAGCGTGTGCCATTGCTTAAAATTTCGTAATGTCAAGAACGACAATACTAGAGTTGATTATCTCTCAAAATATGTAGAGTTTAGTTTGGGGAAATGAATTTGGGGTTTTTATAGAATTTGTTGAAAATTGTGCGCGAAAGACATAAAATTACGCCATATTGTGTATGCGTGACCAACAACAAAAACGTTATTCTTTTAGAAATCTTAGCAAATCAGACGCAAACAAAAATGGAAATATGCTAACCTTAACTTGGATATGACATTCTTGAACGTCCAGAGTGTTTCATTTTGCCGTCTGTTCAATTTGATCTATGAAGTTTATCACTAATAGTGAAGCCCGTAGTCTCGATCAAAACGACTCACTTTTCGCTGAATTCTTCGTAGTTCACTTTGCACTTTCGTACTCTTTCTACTGTTGATACAACTTTTTCCACATCAGAATTCCGGCGGAAACTTTTAAAGGGCTGGCATTAAAGCGAACTTAAGTTCAAGCATGTGTTCCCAGTTTTCCATCCTTGCATAGCCCAATTTCGATATATTAAAATTCAACTTGAAACAAAAGACATCGCTACGAGGCTTAGGGGAATAAACAATCTAAAATTCCTACTATCATTCCCTAAGCCTCGTAGTGATGTCTTTTGTTTCAAGTTGAATTTTAGGGGCCGATTACCTGGCAAATTTCAGCCGGTTAGGCGGGCTGAGATTAAAGCCCGATTTCTTCAACAAATCTTCATAAAATGACGTTTGCGATTACGTGAAGAATGATTCAGACCGGGCTGAAACTGACCTCATGTAATCAGAATGAAATTTCAGTCCGGGCTGAAAAGCGGGGTCACCTGGGTAGAAAAGTGCACTTGAGCATGCGCAATGATTCGTTTTCATTGAAATAAGATGGCGGCGTAGGCTGTCAGCCCGAGCTAAAATTCGTCATATAATGGCAACAAAATTCCAGCCCGCCTACCGAGCTGAAATTTCAGCCCGGGCTGAAATTCGCCATATTGAAACGGCCCCTTAAGATATCGAAATTGGGCTATTGTGAAACGTTTTCAGACCATTATCAAATTACGTCTCATATTTGTATATCAGGCTGAGCAAGCGTTAGTGACAGTCACGGTTGATACATGGGGGGATACGGTATCCTCAGTGGGCAAAATTAGGTCTTTTTGCCATATGTATCATGTTGTTTTAGAAAAAAAAAAAGCTTAATGATCGCGCTAAGTTCAGTGGGGTATGCTTCAAGTCTAGAACACGGTGCGACTGCAGTTCCTGAACTAGGGAAAGCAGAACTTTCCCAAACGTTTTCTCCCCCATCTCTCCCAATGGGATGGTTCCTGAAATGTTCTCGTATCCGAAGTACTCGGTTTTCTGTGAAACGGAAGGAGTACTTGAACGCTAAATTTCAGATCGGAGAGCGCAAGTATTAGCAGAAGTAGAAGACTATAAAACTCTAAAAATAAAAACAATGGCAAGTAAATGGATGATACCAGCGTTTTCGTTTGAACTTTGAAAGAGTATGTGTGTAGCTCACCCCAACCCAACCCCACCCAAGAAAAAATATTGGTTTTCTGTCAATACTGTGTTTTAAAACCAACAAGATCTTCTTCCAGCTTTGAACTGTATTAATCGAAGAATTGTCCAATGGAAATACTTTATCCACCCTGTGTACCAACCGTGACTGTCACTGTTGCTCAGCCTGATATGCAAATTGGAGACTTAATTTGCATATAGTCTCAAAATGGTTCACGATAAGGCAAGGATGGAAAACTGGGAACACATATCATGCTTGAGCTAGTTCGCTTTATTGTCGGCCGTTTTACAGTTCACGCCAGAAATCTGGGGAACAATTGTATCAACAGTGTAAAGAGTACGAAAATGCAAAGTGAGCTAAGAAGAATTCGGCGAAAAGTAAATCGTTTTTGATCGTGGCTACAGGCTTCACTGCTCATGATAAACTTCACGAATGAAATTGAACAGACGGCAAAATGAAACACTTTTGACATTCAAGAATGTCATGTTCATGTTAAGGTTTGTCTATTTCCATTGTTGTTTGGCGTCTGAGTTACCAAGATTTTTCAAGGAAAACGTTTTTGTTTTTGTTGTTGGTCACGCATACACAAGATGACGTGATTTTATGTCTTAATTTCGTTCGCGATTTTCAACAAATTCTTAAAAATCCTAAATTCATTTCGCCAAAGTAAACTTTACAAACTTTGAAAGATCGTCATTGCTAGTATTGTCATTATTAATGCTACGAAATTCTGAACAAAGGCACATGCTCAAAATCATCGATGTTTTTTGCCTACCGTTTTACGGACCACGGGGGAGCCATAAGCGTTTGACTTTGAATACCCTGATTAATCTAATTTTTATGAAATCAAGGTGTTTAGACTATGGCAAGTTATCCAACAAATTGGAGCTATGCCAGCTTTTTCTAGCGCAGTAGTTTTGATACGCGAGTCGAGTATTTTAAGCTTATTTCGGTGTCACAAAATCGAACCCGAGGCTGAAAACGAAATGTTTTCGTTTTTCCCGGAAACAAATATATATATTTTTTTTATTTTGTACGGATTTGCTCTTAACACTGGTGTTTACATTGTGTTTACATTACATTGTTGTGATTATTATTATTTGAATTTTTATTATCAATTATTTTTATTTTTATATTTTGTAATTAAGATATTTTTTAAATTGTGAATAAAGTTATTTATTATATTATTATTATTATTATTATTATTATTATTGTTATATTATTATTATCATGTGTTCTCTATATAATTATGTGTTCTCCATGGGGGCCGAACCATAGACCAAGGGCACCCATGAGGCGCTGTGTGGAGGCCACACTACTCAGCATTGCAGGGAAAGGGTCTTGCGCAGGATGTTGGCTGTCCCAAGTAGTGCGGTTTTCTGAA
This sequence comes from Cladopsammia gracilis, assembly GCA_022457155.1. Taxonomy (NCBI): domain Eukaryota; kingdom Metazoa; phylum Cnidaria; class Anthozoa; order Scleractinia; family Dendrophylliidae; genus Cladopsammia; species Cladopsammia gracilis. Next base: position 814,020 of record JAJGOT010000229.1, read on the forward strand.
TTTCGCAGAGGTTGATGTTGCCAGGGATGCTAGTGACTATTTTTTCTATGCTTTTCTTGATTATTATTATTATTATTATTATTATTATTATTATTATTATTATTATTATTATTATTATTATTATTATTATTATTATTATTATTATTCCAATAGGGAAGTTCGTATAAACTACAAACGTGTCTCGGTAGTCGTGGCCTTTGTTTTATCGGAGCTTCGACTTGGTCTTTCTTGGGACTTTCGGATGGTCACAATCCTGTTGAATGCCAATCTGATCTTAGTGCTCAAGGCGATGTACAGCCAAGGGTTGATGGCGCTGTTTGCGTGGGCCAACCAAAATCCCAGATACATGGCAATTGTTGGTATGGGGACATGAAACGTTGTTATTGCCCAAAACAGGTGAATTGCCTGCGCGGGAAGCCAGCAAAGAGCAAACACCACAACGATGATGATGAGCATTCGGACCACTTTTCTTTTGGTAACTTCCTGTTGCTGCTGCTGCTTTTTAGCCAACGGATTGCCAGGAGCCTGCTTAAACCATATTTTACGAGCGGCTTTGGCGTACAGTGGGGAAATGATAGCCAGTGGAATCAGGTAGGTGGTCACGAAAATATATAGGAAAATACCGCGAAATGTCTCGGTCTGGTTTCCCACAATGTTGACGTGAAACTCGCAAAACCATGTATCTTGATTGAACTTATAGACAACTGGCATGATAGCCATCAAAGCTATCGACATGGCCCAAATCAACGGTGTAACGAATTTCGCCTTTCTGAACCAGAGAATGCGGATATTCAGGGGATAGACAACTGCATAGAATCTGTCGATTGCCATAAATATTAGGCAAAGGATAGACGCCATTAGTGTGGCATAAGAAATTAAAATGAAGGCTCTGCATAATATATCGGCGGGTACCCCAGATATCTTCCACTGACCACCTGTGTGAACGCTGACAAGGGACATAGGCATCATAAACAACGCTACCAATAAATCAGCCACAGCCATGTTGACAAACATGGAGCTGGTCAGTGATCGAACTTCGGGTTTCTTCCACACGATGTATATCAGAATACTGTTTCCCACAATGGCTGCAATCATTGTCAGGGCGTACATAACGGTTATGATCACTTCCGTTTCGTTGACTGCCATCTTTTTTTTCTCTGTTGGTAAACGAAAACGAAGTTTGCTGATTGAGTAAATAATGATTGATGGTTGGATGATTGATTTAACACTTTCTAACGTAGTTAAGTGGGCTGTTGCCATATATGGCAACGTGCCCACTTACTTCCCGAGACTCCGCTTTTCGCGCGGCCAGCTTACTTTTTCTGGGTGACTCGCCTGAGTTTTTCGCGCGACAGCTTAACATTTTTGTACCGTCAGGGTAAGCTAAGACAACGGATATCCGGCACAAAGTAAATATTGACCTATTAAAAAGCAAAATAACGTTATGGGAGTGTCACACCAACATCTTTAACACTTCACACTTACATTACTGGTCATGATGGATATTTATTTATGAAGGATGAATTGGTAGTTTCCTTTTTGTAGCCAAAATCAAAAATACAAAGTTGACGTGCTTTACACCAATGCGGACTAAGTGCAAGGAATGAAGAAATTGTTGATTTTTGCAAGCATAAAATGTTTCTTTCTTACGCTTTCCAGTCATAATATCCTTTTCCCGATAAGCTGCTGTGTACGCCTACCTTACATTTTCAGGCTTGAATTTTCTTTTAGATTGCTAGTTGATAGCACACTGCGAGGATCAATTTTCACTCATGTTTCAGCTGCAGTTCACATATATGATTTTCAAATATTCATGTTCTTGTATTTCACTATCATCGGGTATATCACGAACTCGCATTTGACCATAATGATCCATGTGGTTTGTAACTCAGTGGATGGAGCATTGCATCCCGTTCAAGCCTGATTTTTTTTTCAGGTTGCGTTTTCAACTGCTTTAGTTGATAGCACACTGCGAGGCTTAAATTTCACTCAAAACAGTGAAAGTTTCCTATAATAAAGGAAGCTGAATTTGGTCAGTCCTATCCGTTTGAATTTGTCTGAGTTTGACAAAACAACGTGTCAATCTATGATACGCGCAATAGTAAACGATTTACTGATCGTATCGATAAGCATATTGTTGACATTGTTAATTTTCCCTAAATTTCATCGCCGATTCTTAGCTGTGTTTTTATATTTCTAATTTATTTATATATTTTTTTATATTTTGTTTTCTATTGCTGTGTTTTTTTAAGCCTAATGGCCTACTTGTGAAGCTGTTACCGGCTACTTGTTTAAAATAAATATTGAATGATTAATTTACTTGTCATTAAAAATTCAGCGCATGGGGCTTTGTGGATGTGTGCTGATGATCCACTAGTTGGAACGGGTTCTCTTTCCCTCTTGTACTATACTTCTAATTATTGTTTTCCCCGACAATTTTTATATTAATCATAAAGTTTAGTTACTTTTAGTGAGTATTGGTTAACGGCCACAAGTAGATATAAAATGATGATTCTAGGCCAAAGCCTAAAAACCCAAAGCCCCCAGCCGAATGAAATCGAGTCAATCGAATCAAACCCAAAAAAACTTCATCCCCTACTGCTAACATCTAGCGGTTTTAAAACTAAAAAAATTAATTATCGCTAAATTTAACAGTAACATTTTGCTACAAAAATTTAATCAAATCAGCTATCGTTAAATTTAGCAGTACCTAAAAAGTGTCACATCGATGTCACATCAATGCCCTAGAAATTCAAATAAATAACACAAAAAAGTGTTATTTATTACCCTGAATTTAACGATAACCAAACAGCTACTCTTTGACGCTGGCGTCTTGTTGCTAGCTTTAGCTTTATTTGAATTTAACGATAACCAAACAGCTACTCTTTGACGCTGGCGCCTTGTTGCTGGCTTTAGCTTTATTTGAATTTAACGATAACCAAACAGCTACTCTTTGAATGAATTATTTGGTTTCACTGAGTTAGTTCCAAGGGCTCGCTTTTTTGAGTTTGTTATTAGATTTCACTCGGCTGGGGAGCTTTGGGTTTTTTGGGCTTTTGCCTAGAATCATCATTTTATATCTACTGCCGCTAATGATTCTATGAACCAAAATACCGAATTACGTGTAATTCGGGGGAAAACATCTACGAACCAAAATACCGAATTACGCGTAATTCGGGGGAACCTCCTATGAACCAAAATACCGAATTACGCGTAATTCGGTTAAAAAACATCTGAACCAAAATACAGAATTACGCGTAGTTCAGTTAAAAACCATCTGAACCAAAATACAGAATTACACGTAATTCAGTGAAAATGGACAATGAGAATTATGTGTAAGCCAATGAAAATAGAGAAAGCGAATTACGCGTAATTCGGGGGAACCCCTTATGAACCAAAATACCGAATTACGCGTAATTCGCGGTGAAAATATCTATCACGTTTGATAGATATTTTAGCCAAGCTTTTCTACATCACTCAACGGTATCCACGAATTAAATTTGTCAGAATAGCCGCTCCATTTAACCAGGGCTTTCTTTCGCTTGTAATCGCGACGAATAACTTTTTCGATGCGGAAAACATCCTGAGTCGTCGGTTGCAATTCAGGCTCGTAAAATGATCCGATTATTTTCTCTCCCAACAGATCAACTAATTTATACGTTACAGGATTTGTGTTCAATATTGCGCCAATAACAAATATCTCTTCTGTCCAGTTCGGTGTGAAACCTTTATCGAATATCTTCCGTTTATATTTCGATATACGAACTTTATCACCGATTTTAAATTTTGCTGGGGCGTGTTTAGTATAAATTAAGGTTACAGTGTACCTTCAGATCGAAAATTTATTGAAAATTTTCTTTTGGCGTTAAAATAAAGTTTACAGAATGAACTTTCATCCAAAAAAAATAGTATCGAAAAATAGTGAAAATTGACGGAGAAATGACGGTGTAACTTTTGTGGGCGGAGTTTGTTTATTAAGCGATATGTTTTTTTAAGCGCCGTTTTCTCAAAGTTAATTATTCGCTTGTTGGGGACACTTTAAAGAGCTACAACTCAAAGGGAATTTGTTCGATTTTCCTTAAATTTGGACAGAAGCTACGCAAACATATAATCAACAAAAACGTGTCGGCGAATTTCTTAATTCCGAAAACTTTTTCGTCAAGAGCCATTTCCGTGCGATCATTCCAATTTTTTTTCTTCCCTTTTCGAAAATATTCTGTAACTTTTCACTGCAATTGAATATGGAAAATCGCCGACACGTTTTTTTAGCGCTTCGTGTCCGGAAACCCGAGAATAAATCAAATTAGCAAAATATAACAATCGCTTTGAGTTATAGCGTTTTAAAGCTGATTCGGACGTTCGAATTTAGACGTCGTAAAAAATTCCACAATTCATTTTATTACCAAATGATTTCCATATTTAGATAGCCAGCTCTATAAGCTTTAATTTGATATCTGGGTTTAGGTATATTAAGCGTAATCTTAAGACGCTAGAGCTGTTATACTGGAGACACCCCCGAAGGTATACTGTAACCTTAAATCACCATATAAATTAGCAAAAACTTTTCTCTCGTTTTTATCTCGTTACAGCGCATGCGCGCAAAACGAGATATAGGAGTCACTAGAATATAGGGACAAAAGTTGTTAACAAATTTTTGTGGACTTTTGTCCGGGGGGTTAGTTGTTTCTTCTTTATAGAAGCTATATTAGGGCACTGAGGATATGGTTGGTTAAACCGGTTAGGATTTCAAGAAGGGCGTCACATGCTGCTCCTAAAATTTTTTGGGAGCACCTCCGGACCTATTGTTAATTTCCCTTGGGTATCGGGATGTCAAAACTTGTCATGAACTTGTCATATCTCACATTACGTTACCGCAAAGGTATTAAGTTCTTCTTAAGTTTCGATATCTCACGTTACCTATCAGTTTCAATCATTTGTTGTAAAGCCATTAAAGCTGCTTTGGAAGGGTAAAAATAGGTCGAATGTGTGTTTTTTTTTTTTGGCAAACGCAGTTTGAGAATTTCACGGTGTATTTTACGAATGGAGACCTTTTAAGAAAGTTTAATGGGACGGGAAAGTTTGTTTTAATATGAGCGATATGGCAGAGCAAAATTGCGTTTGTTCTATTTTGAATCATTGCTATTTCGGTTTGATTATGCAATAGTATGGGAAAGACGTCATAGTTTTGTTGATTTAGGCCCGATTTAGGATTTAGTCACTTTTTGACACGCCGGGGGGGGGGGGGGGGGGGGAGGTCCGCCATATGAAAATGATGGGGTGTCCTTTTTAGAATTTCGTTAGATGGGCATGGTTGAAAAGGAGTTTTATCGTTAAGAGCTACTCATTGTAAATTTTATGTGAAAGTCTCCCCCCCCCCCCCGGATTTTGGAGATTTGAGAGTAGATAAGTTAACATGTGTTGTAGGAGAAGTAAATGGGGATGTGCGTAGGCTAACAAATTGATTAAAAGGTTGTTTGTGTAAAGGATATTCGTTTATAGCGGTATGGGAGGAAAGCGTGAAGGGTGAATTGTCTTGTGAGCGTTTAAAGGAGATTTATTCACCCCACAGGGGGAATAAATGATTTTATGTTGCTTGTTAGTGCCAGTCTCCCAGGATATGGTTGGGGAGTCATCCGGGTCTTAGAGAATCCAATATTTAAGCAGATCAGGCCAGGTTACTGTCCTCTTTTCCAAAAACTCGTGCTCTCCACACAGTTCGCAATTTGTCCTCTCGACTTCTGGAAAGGAGAGCCCTCAAAATTCGGCGAACGGACGCCAAACAAGATAAGTATAAACATTGTTCTTAACAGAGATGAATTATTGTCTTGCAGTAAAGCATTCGACGTGACTCGATGGCTTGCATTCCGCCGCCATTTGGTCATTCATTCGTCCGAAGAATGGTCGACTTTATTCACAAACATTCTGTTTAGATAGCACATGTAGATAGCACATCAAAGCGTAGATAGCGATCGGTATTGGGGAGAGAACAGTGGACAAAATGATAAAGTTTTATTTGCAATCGCGCTGAACTGGTAGAGATGAGCTTGACCTTACGTGTTACAACTAAATATCATCATAGCTCAGTTACTATAGGGCTACATGTAGTATTTCAGTTTTTTAGTCGTGCCTTGGTTCTGAGCCAAGGCGACCGACTCTATGACATGGGCTTGAAATGGTAAAAAATTTCAGATTTTTCAAGTGGTTTATAGCCTGAGGCGAAGTGTTAGCGACGTCATCATATGGTTGACTGTTGTTGTTGCTGTTGTTGTTGTTTATTTGCCCAATATCAACAAGTTTACAAGATTCTACTTTTGATCAATAGCATACTTAATGTTGAGCAGGAAGTTTCGGAAGCCTTGCTAGGCTTATCGAGGAAACTCCCTGTTTGGTTACATCAATCATAATTATTACAACGTCAGGACAGATATCGGCTAGTTTCATTCTCTAAATTATTACATTGCTGATTATGAAGTTACATGTATATTCCAGTGGCTGAATACAGTATCTATATTAGTTTCCAAGAATAAAATATTTCTAAAATTTTCGCTTAAATAATGTAAACATAGAACTACTATCTCTAATGTTGTCTGTCAAGCCATTGTTTATGTCTACTCATTTACTAGTAACAGTAAATTTCCTTACATTTGTTTTACTAGATGGTTTGTGTAAATGGTTACTTGTTCGTGTATTGTGATTACGTATTTGATTGTTTTTTCCTATAAATGTCCGATAAAGCTCCAGGGGGCTGATTATACAACTAGAATTGATACGTAAAACACCCAATGACAAAATTATTTATTTGATAAATATCTAGTATATTCATGTCAAGAAATAAAGGTTTGGATTTGTGGTTGTAGTCTTTAAAAGATATTAGCCATACTATTCACCCAAACCATGTTACCATAGAACAGATTGGGATATATCAAAGCGTAGTAAATTGATATAACTAGTGTTCTAGAGACATACAGTGTAGTGCCTATCTTTACATACAATTCCAATTAGCTTAGAATTTTGTTTGCTGCTATATTGATATGTACCCTCCAGCTTAGATTTTCATCAATAAATACACCAAGAAATTTTGTGTACTTTACTTGAGCAATACTCTGTTCTTCGAGTTTTAAAGATATTTTTCTATTTCATCTGTTTTTGGTGGAGCTAAAGAGTATGAAATGTGTTTTAGAAAGATTAAGGGATAATGTGTTCAATTTTAACCAGAGAATTCTTTTTTCTAGTTCCTCATTCAACTGTGTTACTAGGGTATTTAAATCTTTGTTATACATAAACAAGTTTGTGTCATCTGCAAACAGTATGAAAGAGATCAGTTCGGAACTTACACAAATATCGTTTATGTATATTAGGAACAGTAATGGTCCTAATATAGATCCTTGTGGACTCCACATTTGATCACCTTTTGATTTGAAATACTGTGGCCATATTTTATGCTTTGTTTACTATCTATTAGATAGTTTTTGAACCATTCCAAAACAATTCCTCTAATACCATAGTGTTCTAACTTCTGAAGTAATATGTGATGATTAACAGTGTCAAAAGCCTTAGATGGATCAAGGAAAATCCCAATAGTTATTTCTGTCTGATCTAATTATTTAGATATCTTATCTACGTGTTCAAGCTCTATAAGTGCTAGATTTTTTGAGTGATTTTTTCTGAACCCATATTACAAGCGTTTAAATGGGATGTGTCCCAATTATATGCTAGAATTACTCAAACGAAATATCGACATAATTATGTCCTAGTGAAAGATAACTAGATATGGGTCTTTGAATTTAATTTGTCCAAAGTATAAAAGAGAATCAGAAGGTGCTAGGACCTTTCAAGTATCAACTATTAGGTTTTGGAATTCACTCCCCAATGAAATTAAGAGTAGCATTAATTTAGATATTTTGAAGAAGTCTCCATATAAGTATTTTTAGAGTCCTATAAAGATGTGCATCATTTTACCATATCAGAGGTTATTCTTTTTATATTCTTAATATTTTATTAATTCTTAGATATATCATAATTATTTTAATTGTTTATAGGCTAATTTTTAATTACTTCATTATTCTTTAGTATGTGTTCATTTTTAATTTGTCTAGATGGCCACGAGTTTATCAGTATTTTATACTGTCAAGTGTTACCCTCGATAAATAAAGTTGATAATTATTATTATTATTATTATTATTATTATCCGTTAGAATTTTTGCTTTGTTGACATAGTCTATTAACCTCTTGTACATAATCTTTTCTAGTATTTTGGAAAAGCATAGTAGCAGTGAAATAGGTCTATAATTATTAAATTCTTGAGAATCTCCTGCCTTGTAGATTGGAGCAATAATTGAGGTTTTCAAGCTGTCAGGTATTTTTCCTGTTATAAAAGTAAGATTTATAATATGTGATAAAGTTGTTTCGCTACTCTTGGCGTGATATTGTCATGCCCACCACTTTTTGAAGAATCTAAAATTTTAAGCTCCTTTCTACTTGTGCACATGTTGGAAATAACATCATGGATTCTAAACAACTTCCTTTAAGATAATATTTAAAGGTTCTGTCTACAGTGTATTTCGCACTTTATCTGTTTAGCAAGGTTTGGACCCACGTTAACAAAGTAATCATTAAATCTATTGACAATTTCAATCTTATCATGTACTGTCTTTCTATCTACTTTAAATTCCTTCTCCTTCGTTAATTGTTGTTTATTTCTGTTTGTTATTTTATTTATCAGTTGCCAAGTGTGTCTCATATCTCCTTTAATGTCTTTATATAGCAGATTTAGGCTCATGGATGATTGGATTTGCTTGCAGCGTAAGAAAAAGGAAAATGGCGAAGCGAAACATATCGAGTCAAAGGAAATTACATTATTGCCGGGTTTGGTTGGCGAGAGTTCCATTCGATGGCATTGTTGTTTTCTTTCTTTTCGAGCAACAGATATGGTAGTATTGAATTGATATTTTATGCATGTGTGATTGCAAAAGACTGATAAAGGGTTTCTAGTGGAGTGCAGTATAGTAATGTTCGTGGCAGATCACCTAGTGTGACCGGAAAAACAAGTTGTAGCAATGTGTTGTGTTGATTCTCGTGCCTTGGGGGCGCTTACAGTACAGGCTCCTAAGGGGCTTCTTAAGCACGACTTCACTACTCAAAGAGTTGTTGTTCTTGTTGCTCTTACCTTGAATGTCTGTTTAGTTGGTGCAAACCAAATTAGGCTTACTGTATAGTATAAAGATCCCCAGCCCCTTTTTGTTATAGGGAAAGATGATTAGTGTTATTAAGATTATTATTGCTATTACAGTGTTGTATTAACATGTCTTAGGGGCCAGAGTTAATGTTTATTGTCCCAGAATGTTATGTACTGTGTACTGTGAGACTGTGTCTCGGAATGTTATTGTTCATTAGGGTACCAATGGTTGGGGGAAGGCTCAAATGGGTGCTATGCCCCCAATTTAATGTACAAGTGCGCGGTGTCTTTATCTCCCATGGTACTGTGTACTGTGAGACAGTGTCTCAGAATGTTATCGTTCATTAGGGTACCATTGGTTAGGGGAGAGCTCTGATGGGTGATATGCCCCCAATTTAATGTACAAGTGCGCGGTGTCTGGCATGATAACTTTTCGGCAGTGGCTTTTTGCCTCGAGCCAATCATGCAATTGCAGTGCCGCTGGGTTCTTAATGAATTCTTAATTAATTCTTAATTAATTCCGACACGGCATTCATGTAAAACAGGCTTTATTTTAGTTTACTTTTCTTTAATAGTTAGTTATATTTTAAAATTATAGAAGATTAATTTACATACATAGTTTCTTATTAAGTTGTAGTTTATATTAAATTGTTAATGCCTGATGTATTTACCGTGTTTTTTAAATAAAGATGATCTGTGTTACACCCCCTCCCCCCCCTTCCCACCCCCCCCCCCCCCCATTTTATTTCCCGTGGTGCTGTGTACCGTGAGACTGTGTCTCAGAATGTTATTGTTTTTAGGGTACTATGTTACCCTTTACCTCCCGTGGTACTGTGTACCGTGAGACTGTGTCTCAGAATGTTATTGTTTTTAGGGTACTATGTTACCCTTTATCTCCCGTGGTACTGTGTACCGTGAGACTGTGTCTCAGAATGTTATTGTTTTTAGGGTACTATGTTACCCTTTACCTCCCGTGGTACTGTGTACCGTGAGACTGTGTCTCAGAATGTTATTGTTTTTAGGGTACTATGTTACCCTTTATCTCCCGTGGTACTGTGTACCGTGAGACTGTGTCTCAAAATGTTATTGTTTTTAGGGTACTATGTTACCCTTTATCTCCCGTGGTACTGTGTACCGTGAGACTGTGTCTCAGAATGTTATTATTTTTGGGGTACTATGTTACCCTTTATCTCCCGTGGTACTGTGTACCGTGAAACTGCGTCTCAGAATGTTATTTTTTCATTGCACTGTGTTACCCTTCATCTCCCGTGGTACTGGGTACTGTGAGACTGTGTCTCAAAATGTTATTGTTCATTGGGATACCAATGGTTGGGGGAGGGCTCAGATGGGTGCTATGCCCCCAATTTAATGTACAAGTGCGCGGTGTCTGGCATGATAACTTTTTGGCAGTGGCTGTTTGCCTCGAGCCAATCATGCAATTACAGTGCCGCTAGGAGAATAAAAAATTTTAAGGTGACTTGAAAAGTCAACAGTAGATCGACAGTAGATACCTCTTGGACAGGGGTTTCCCAGCTTCTAGGGATAATACATGTATAACCAAGGCCTGAACAGGCTTTGGCAGGGTGGATATCAGAACACCATTATGCTACATTAAACATTGTCAATATCTGTTAACAGTATGCCACCAAAAAGGAAAGCCAGTTATGCAGCCCGAGTGGCCCAAAGAAGACGGGTGGAGGAAAATATCCTCACCTGAGTCAGTTAACTGTCCATTCAGCTGGAGCAGACACTCCACAGAGTTCAACAGGGTCGAATCACCCACCAGCACAAGGGGAGCTAAGAGTAAACGCCGCCTGGTGGGAAAACTTGGAAGAAACCCGCTGCCAGCAAAACTAGAAACGAGCAGGACATACTAACCTTAAGGACATAGTCATGACTTAACAAGGATAGCCTACCCATTATGCCTGGTGGTCTCACATCTTATAGTAACTGTTTGACTTAAGTTAAGGGTTCAACACATTTTGAGCAGGGGCCAAGTGTGCGGAAACCTTTATCTATGTAGGAAGTAGCAGGAACAGATAATTGATTAAGAATGTAAGGAAATTTGGAGTTGAAGCTATAGCCTTAAAGGAAGTCTAATTAAAGCTTACAGTAAGGTGGATTTTCCCCCCTTTGAGCAGGGGCCAAGGGTTCAATGTATTTATTGCACAAGTCAGCTATTTAGTGAACGGTTCTATTACTTAATCTTTTGAGCAGGGGCTAAAGGTTCAAGAGTTTCTTTAAGTCTTTTCGATCACCCTTCTCCCTCAGGGTGTCATGTGCCTGGCTCTGCATTCGGGAGGGATCAGGTTTCCCCCTAAAACAGGGGTTTTTTCCTGACGAGCAGCAGGCCCCAGTTTATAAGACCTTCGGGTAGGACTCGCAGTTCCATGCATGTATGGCTAGCTGTAGCATTTATTTAATGTTTTAGGTTAATTAGTTGGACCTTTTGAGCAGGGGCCAAAGGTTCAAGCATTAAGTTCTGTCAGAGTTTAACCTTTGAGCAAGGGCCAAGGTTAAAGCTCATAGAAGTTAGCTGTGGTCATTTAGTTAATGTTTTAAGTAATTTAGAGCGGACCTTATGGGCAGGGGCCAAAGGTTTGGATTGGATTGGATTTTATTGGTTTTCAACACTATTACATTAATTAATTGATTTAAATTTAAAGAAATAAAATAAAATTGAAATATCTACAAACCCGCTTATAGCATAGCTAATCTAGGCGGGTTGTACTTATTACAGTCATATTTACCAAACATAAAGTAATTTAAAAACAGCTACTAAATAAATAAACATACACATTAATAATTAATCAAGCACAAAGGTAAAAAAGTAAAGCAAATTAAGAGGTGTAAAGTAGATTAACGGCTAAATGTAGGTTTGAAAGCTATAGTGTATAATAATTACTTGTGTTTAAAATCAGTATTAGAGAATGGGCATCAACATAATAGTCCTCAATTTCAAGTACAGTTAGAAGCAGCTTATGAATTTTTCTTTTAAATGCTCTTTTCGTGAGCTTATGCCAATCGAGGTGTAGACAATTACATAATCTCGTACCAAAAGCAGGAAAAGACTTAAGTTTTATATGCAATCTGGATTTCTCTACAAAAAGATTATCTGCACACGAGAAACGCGTGTTGTAAGCATGAATGTCAGATGAATGTATGAAGAGTTCACGAATATTTTTAGGTGTAGAATAAATAGAAACATCATGCATTATGGTTGAGACCGTTTCAAAGTAGAGCATATTAACAGGTAAGATGTTGGAAGCAACAAAAAGAGGGATGGCATGAGATCTTTTGCTGGCAAAGAAAATTAGGCGAAGTGCACGCTTTTGCAGAGTGAGAATCTTTTTTAAATCACACTGGGATGCCTGGCCCCAAACAGGGAGACCGTAGAGCGTGTAGAGAAATATCAGCGAACGGTAGATTTGAAGAAGGGTATTTAGAGGTACATGGTGCCTCAGCCTGGCAATTATGCCTACTGTTTTACTGATCTTCGAAGCGATATGATCAATATGAGGCCTCCAGGTTAAATTTTTGTCAATCAGTACTCCTAAAAATTTTACATAATCTTTGCATTCAAAAGGCGCGTATCCATTATTAATAATATCCGGAATTCTGATACACGGCTGATAATTGATTCTTTTTTGTACTGGCCTAAAGATGACAAAGTTTGATTTCTTCGCATTAATGGTTAGTTTATTAGCATTAAGCCAGTTACAGACATTATTAAGCTCATTATTAACAACGGTTTCCAGGGTTTTCAAGTCGTTGTCAGCATATAACAGGTTTGTATCATCAGCAAATAGATAAAAGCTAAGTTTATTGCTACACAGATAAATGTCGTTTATATAAATCAGGAAGAGTAAAGGACCTAGAACAGACCCTTGTGGAACTCCAGTTACCAAACTTTTCTTCGATGAAATATGGTCATTGTCAATGTGCGTTGTTTGTGTTCGATTAGCCAAGTACGACGTAAACCACTCATGTACAATACCTCTAATCCCATAATGGTGCAATTTATCAAGTAAAATCGTGTGATTGACCCTATCGAATGCTTTCTTAAAATCCAGAAAAATGCCACAGGTAAACATTTTCCTGTCCATATTAGTTTGTATCATACTCACAGTGTCCAGAATTGCATGCTGAGTGGAAAACGTCTCTCTAAAGCCATACTGGGCTTTATATAATAATTCATTATCTTCGATGTATGATTTCAATCGGTTGTACATAACTTTTTCAAAAATCCTGTTAAAGACGGAAAGTAATGAAATAGGACGGTAGTTGCCAGGGTCGGTCTCATCGTCGCCTTTGTATACTGGGATAATTTTTGCATGTTTTAACTTAGATGGATATTTGCCAGTTTGAACAGAGAGGTTGATGAGCTCAGCTAAAGGTAATGAAATTACGCTCTTTGCGCACTTCAAAACGCGAATGGGGCATGAATATAGCCCATAAGCCTTTTTAGACCGAAGAAGCGAAATTTCTAGTTCTATGTCTGACGAAATGATCGGTTCAAAGAAAAAGGAGCTGGTGAAATTAATATTAGTTAAGTATTCGCGATAGTGACAATTGCTATCTGGTACATTTGCCGCTAGCTTTTGGCCAATCGTAGAAAAGAAATCATTTAGCACGCTCGGAAGTTCCGCTGGGTTACGCGTCACGCCATTTCCATTCAATCGTTTAAGACCAACAATGGGTTTAGATTTCCTTTTGTTGCGATTCATTACTTCGTTGATTCCAGTCCATGTTTTCTTCATATCGTTCATGTGTTGTGTAAAGTATGTATGATAATAAAGCTTCTTACTTTGTCGGATTAGCGTTGTAATTTTGTTTCTATAGAATTTGTATTTGTCGATATCCCCAGAGGCAAATAGTGCGTTTTTAATCTTAATAGATTTGAGCAACCCTTTGGTAATCCAGGGTTTCAAGGATTGCTTGAATTTACGCTTTGATAGAGGTTTAAGCGGAGCATGTTTATTAACCAGTTTGTTGAGTTTGTTGTAAAATTTTGAAAAAGCAATATCAATATTTCCTTGCGTTCTTGCAAGAAGCGATCCCCAATCGACTTGCGCTAATTCAGAGTTAAAGTTCTCTTCTGAAAACCTAGAAAAGGTTCAAGCACTACGTAGGTGATGTCAGAGTTTTGACCTTTGAGCAGGGGCATAGGTTGGAGCTCAACAAATTATTTATGTACAATAATCTATACATTACTGTATTGCTTAATACATTACTTGAAGTAGCCTTATTTTGATTGTGACAATAACGGGATTGTGATGTTACTTTACTACTATACTATATTTTACCCACACTCTAGCAGGAGCAGAGTGTGGGGCTGGATGTTGTTAATAGTTGAACTTTGGACATTGGACACTTATTTAGAGTGCAGAACTTTTAATCGTTAAGCCGAGGCCCAGGTGGCCATGCAATGTTTTGTGGCATTTGAATCCAAAGCATGTCAATCAACATTACATGATACAATGCTGTGGCTTTGTGTGGGGGGGCCCTTTCAGGGCTTTGGCGGGTACTCCCCCACCTTTGCTTGGAATTATTTTGATTGTTTAATGTTTTTCGGAGTAAAAAGTTAATTGTTATAAAAAATAAACGGCCACTTCTGTGGCCAAAAATGGCACATTGTGTTTTGTCATTTCTTCCCAGCAAACTTCGCGCAGCCACTGCATTGTGTAGTAAATGAATCTCAGTTTTATGCAATGACATGGAGCATAACGAATTATGCTGATGGGGCCGTTTCCAATAACCAAGGTTAGACATCTGCCGTTGGGATCTCTAGTCTGTTTGGAAAAAGGATGGTTTATTTGATAACGATAACATAACGTTCCGAAGAGTGAGAAGAGAGAATTTGAGGTGAGCAATTACATTGTACATGGAACATTAATGAAACGTGATTTTCTTCTATCGTTCATTGTTCTTTCAGTGATAAGATTTGCTGCTAAAAGCATAATCAATTTTGAATGACACAGGCTGGAAAACTTCAATTTTACTTAAATGAGAAATAGAACATGATCTTTATGTCAACAATCACTTTGACCGAGGTCATGTCAAGGATGCTTTAATATATTAGTATTTGTTTTACACAGGAAAAAATGAAGTGGCATTTATTGAGATAAGTTGTAATGCATTTGTTAAAGATGTTATGGCTTACATGTTATAAGCTTATAGAAGGGGTACGTGACTCAGACAAAGTTTGCTGTCAGCTCAAAGGCTTTGTTTGAGCGTGACCCGGGGGGGGGGGGGGTACTCCCTTGTATGACCTATACGGGGACGTGCCGCTGGACAGGGTACGGTTTTTGGCATTTTGTCCTGAACAGGGTATATAATTTAACGCGAGTCTGTCCTAAACAGGGTATGGTTCCAGTTAACGTAGCGCTTGTGGTGACTTGTGGTGACTTCCCTTCATGCGAAGGTGAAGTCGTTTTCGTTTCAGATCCGTCTACTATTTTTTTAAAGCTCAGATTAATAACCACGCACAAGTCATGTCCTAGACAGGGTCCTAAAATAGAGAGTGTTGTTCTACACAGGGTAGGTATTTTCGTTTCTTTTTTGTCCTAAACAGCGTCAGGGTCTCAGACCCTCAGCGGCACCCCTATACCCAAATATTGGTCAAGAACCCCACCCACCCCCGGGAGCGTGATGTGTTTTGGATATGAAAAATCGGTGAAATCAGCAGTAAACGTGATTTGAACGTTTTGCGGGTTTCAAATACAATACATACAAGGCAATGTTACATTAGGGAGTTAAAAACTGATTCAAGAAATGTACATTTTGGTTTAAAAATTCAACAAATTATGCGACGAGGCTGCACGGTGAAATCCGATCATCGGACTTCCAATCTATTAGCCCTCAAGCGATAAGAAAACATTTCATGACTTGTGCCCAGAGGCAAAGAGAAAAGTATTTTTTTTTTTTTGGATTCTTCTTATATGACTAAGATTTTTGCATCGCTAGCTTGAAAAGAGATGCGTAAATAGGTTCCAAATGATCTGTATTATCCCAAATTAACTGCCGTGTACCCAAATTTTAACTTTATACTAATTCAGCTAATTAGCAGTAGCTAAAAAAAAACGGGGGGGGGGGGGGGGGGGGGGGGTTCGTGCCGCTGGATGGGGTCGGGTTTTTGACCTTCTAGGTCTGAGATTGGGTCTTAGTTTTGCCCACTAAGTCTGAGATGGGGTATACTTTTTCCGTTCAATTTTCGAATTAATTGTTTGTCATTTTTTTCTGGTGCATTTTTCATCTGGAACCGTGCCTGTGGAAGTTTCACTCGATTCGATGAGCGTGTAGTATACATTTGTTATAATGGGAATAAACTGTTACTGTGCCGTTTATCGACACGCGTTCATACAAGCAAAGCAGAACAAAAGGTCCTGAAGATGACAACGCGAATTTCTTTTTGAGCAAAAATCCTGTCTTTGAGTCTATATTCTGAGGGATACTGATTATATATTGTAAAGTTTGGAGAGTATATAGGCTGCAATTGGATAAATTAGAGAGCAGCTTACTTTCGAGTATTCGTCCAATGAGTATATACTTTTCTATTACTACCTGCGGCCGCATAAACAGCATTAATAAACGCATCCTTTCAGTTGAGCCGCAATGGACAGATTATCATTTCTTTTCACCATCATTGAAACCTGCCTTTTTTGGCCATGGACCACTTTACCGCTTGGTTCTATATGCTTCGTTTCTAACGGCTCAGTACAGTAGCCTGCGTGGCAAGCGTTCGAAGGGGAAGGGAGAGAATTGAGGTGCGCGAGAACGCGAAGGGCGCGCGAGGAAGGGGGAAGGAATTTTGTGTGTCTTACCCTTGGTATGACTTGGAGTCTTATATCAATGCATTTGCCCCAAACAAAACAAAACAAAACAAAACAATCCTGGTCCATTTGGTGTAGATTCGTCTAAAACTATTTGTGCTCCTTATAGCCAAGGAAATAGTGTTTTTGGTTCTAATGCGGGTAGTCAGTGTGTAGCGATGAGTTTAACAGTTATATTGTATAATTTTAGTCGCATGATAACATGTGCGTCAGATCTTGTTGAAATTACGAATTTTGGTAATGAGTTGTATACTTATCTTTCTAATTTAACACAAAAAGAATGCCTTATGTTAATTGAAGTTCCTGATGTTGTTTGTACTGGGAGAGTTAACTTTCATTTTATTAGGCTAAGGTCAAACGCCGTACTTCACATGAGCCGAACCTAAATACAGTTTAGGTCGACTCAAATTAATTAAGGTCGCCTGTTGAGTCAAACGTCGAACTTAATTCAGCCGAACTCAACATCAGCCGTTCTCAGTTCACGGCTGTACCAGCCGTGAAGAACGGCTAGCCGATCCACATACAATCAGTCGAACTTAACTGAGTCAAACGCCGAACTTCACATGAGCCGAACTCAAAGTAATTAAGTTCGGCTCATGTGAAGTACGGCGTTTGACTTGGGCCTAGTATAGTGAAAGTTATTATGGAAATGTACATTATTTAAATGACACTATAATAGAAGAGAATTGTTTGCCTTTGTTTGAGGCTTTTGAATCGTTATCACGTGATAATTATAAGTCATTTATTTTGACAATAATAATTTATACAGTCGCTATTTTTGAGACAAGGGATGGTGTATTCAAAGTGTTTGATTCACATAGCAGAGATCACAGTGAATGAATGATCCATGTGGGACGTGTGCATTGACTGAAGTTAGTTCTCTTGAAGAGTTCGAAGAGTTTGAAGTAAAACATACATATAACACTAGATTTTCCAATGCTGGGAATTTATATGTTAATAAATCAAGACTGAGTATTTATCTTAATTCGTTTTCCATTTTCGGAGCTAAGTTGTGGAATTGCCTGAAGCCTAACCTGCGTAAGCTTAGGAAAAACCCTTTCAAAAATAAAATTCACTAATTTTTACTTACGGTACTTGGTAATGAGGATGATTATGTTGAGGTCTCTACGTTAATGTTGTAAATTATCTATTATCATTAATCAGACTCCAGCTATTATTATTACTTCTTTATCTTCTATGTGTTATTATTATAGGTTCTTGCACTACTCATGTAAATGCTAGCTATCTGTGAATGTGTGTGTATACCTATTTATTTATTTATTTATTTTATTTATTTATTTTACTTATTTATTTATTTTATTTTATTTATTTATTTATTATTATTATTTTTAATTAATTATTTATTTATTATTTACCTGATTTTACTAATAATTTGTGTTTGCTAAATTTGATTGTAAATTATACAACCTGCCTTGATCAGCTTTGCTATATGCAGGTTGTATATTTCTTTAATTTGTTAAATTTAAACTATTGAAATAAAATGATGAAAAAATATGAAATGAAAAAAAGTTAAAGGAGTGAAGATATCCTTAACAGCCCAATCATAGTACTCGCAGAGTTCTTGTTTTCATTAGATTTGGCCCTGATGAAAGTTGGTTTTGTCTAACCGAAATATCGGGCATTTCTTATTAAAAGAAATCGAACAAATTAGCTGTCTGATCAGCCTTGCATGTTAAAGTTGTTTCTTTTTTTACAAAATGTAAACTACGCCCATTTCGTGAACATAAATTTCTATTGGCTGATTTGCATCATGTGATGTTTTCATGTACGTATTTTAAGTAGACTTATTCTAAAGGTGCGCTACAACGGCATCTTTACCATATTCACTATCAATTCCTCTATTTTGTTTTTATTAAGGTGTTTCCCTCCAGTTTCCGTGCAGCCGCACCGACCATTTTTAATCGGCCGTTTAACTAACTTTCCTTTATTAAATTAGTATGAAACTTACACAAAGTATTGTACAAAGTTTGAAGTTTATAATAGTGTAACAATTTTGTAAATCGGATTTAAAATTGCGGAGATAAACGGGAAACATTGAAATCACTTGAGTCTAAATTCCCAGCGATTGCGATGGCATCTAGAAAAATCAAAACTATTACGATAAACTATGGCATATGGCAAACAAAATATCTAAAAATTAGAAACTTTTGTCAAGCCGATTTTGAGTAAATCAGAAAAACATTTCGAACTTGTGATTTTGCATGTGTATGAGCACATCTACAAAATCCTCAATTAAGCTTATAAAAGTTTAATTTCTCAATCTCAAATTTTCGTCAAAATGTGTGTTTATAGTATGAGATGAAACTATGAAAGTTTGAAAGCGTTTCTCGTTTTAGTTTTGGAGATTCGATTTTCTATAGGAAACCGTAGTTTTTTGACTGAGTTCTTGATATTGTAGTTTTAGCACATTTCTACATATTTCAAAAACCGCGACATAGATTTTTTTTAAACTTTTATAGTCGTTTCTTTATAATATGAACAACATTGTCTCGAAGTTTCATCTTGATTGAAACATTGCAACATGGTCAAATAAAATAATAAAGTTCACCTAAAACGCGATTGAGGAGTTGTGCTTTGATTGCACGGTTGAAGGCGCACGTCGCAAAGACGCTTTAATTAATTCAGATGAAGTGTAACGCATTTCTGCGTGTTGAGAATTATGCAAATCGAGTTGACTTCTTTCTTTTCCCTACAATTCAAAATGTCGAGAGTGTCCAGTGCACGTCAAATGCGAATAAAAAAACTGCTTTCAAATAAACGTCCCACTGAAATTCGTGGGAATGATAAAAATAACGTGGAACACAGCCCCTAAACATTACTCCGCAAAACATGATGGTCACGCAGAAATGCGTTGCGCTTCACCTGAATTAATTAATTAAAGCGTTTTTGCGCGCCTTCAACCGTGCAATCAAAACACAAAGTCTCAATCGCGTTTTGGGTGAACTTTATTATTTTATTTGACCATGTTGCAATGTTTCAATCAAGATGAAACTTCGAGATAATGCTGTTCATATTATAAAGAAACGACTATAAAAGTTTGAAAAAAATCTATGTCGCGGTTTTTGAAATATATAGAAAAGCGCTAAAACTACAATATCAGGGACTCAAAAAACTATGGTTTCCTATAGAAAATCGAATCTCCAAAACTAAAACGAGAAACGCTTTCAAACTTTCATAGTTTCATCTCATACTATAAACACACATTTTGGCGTAAATTTGAGATTGAGAAATTAAACTTTTATAAGCTTAATTGAGGATTTTGTAGATGTGCTCATACACATGCAAAATCACAAGTTCGAAATGTTTTTCTGATTTACTCAAAATCCGCTTGACAAAAGTTTCTAATTTTTAGATATTTTGTTTGCCATATGTCATAGTTTATTGTAATAGTTTTGATTTTTCTAGATGCCATCGCAATCGCTCGGAATTTAGACTCAAGTGATTTCAATGTTTCCCGTTTATCTCCGCAATTTTAAATCCGATTTACAAACTTGTTACAATCATATAAACTTCAAACTAAGCACAATATTTTGTGTAAGTTTCATACTTATTCAATAAAGGAAAGTTAGTTAAACGGCCGCTTAAAAATGGTCGGTGCGGCTACATGGAAACTGGAGGGAAACACCTTAACCTCACGTTCTAACGCGAGATGGCTTTAAGAGCCCTTTGATTAATTAAACTGGCCGCTGCGGGAGTCATGGCAATACTAGAATGATAGGTGTGATTATATTGATCCACTAACCTGTCAAGTTTGTCAAAGTAAACTGTATTATTGTTAGCCGAAAAAAGCTTCCAGAGTTTCCCCTTTACAGATCGGTTCCAGCTTTCAAACTATATTCTTTGCTACTGATCTGCTATAATCATCAGAGTATTCTAACAAATTTTTAACAAAAGTAACATTATGCAGATTATCAGTATTATAAACCATTTTACCTGCAGATCTAATCACCATATGCTTAATCAGGGAATGAGCACCTTTTATAATGGTTATTCTATCAGCTGCCGCATATCCAGCACCATCGGCTAATTTCTGGAGTTGAAATTGTACTTCAAAATAAGCATTATACCAATCGTAGAACGCCGATCTGTCATTAATTGTAAATTTATAATTATTTTTCCTTTGAGGTTGTCCATTAGCTGGAGTACTGATTACATCATTCAGCCGGAACTGCACTAATTCATTTCTTTGTAAATATTCACTCGATCGAAAAGCCATTTTATATAAATTATTTTCTTTTTCGAATGCCTTGCCCAGAGATTAATCTGTTCAATATAGCATCAGCACTCTCTCAGTTTCTTGACGCAGGGGTTGGCCGTGATTGTGTTGCCGGGATTAACAATGACTGTGGCCGTGTTGGTTGTTTTCCACTGACCGCCAAGGCGGTGAGGCCACTAGGGCGTTTTTTCTTTCTCATATTACCTAGTTTTTTTCCTTATCAGATCGCCAGCTTTTTCAGCTGTTTTTACTCCTTCTTTGCCTACCTTTTTGCCTATTTTGTCACCAGTGTAAGAAATTCCTGATTCCAGTGCTTTTTTCGCGACAGGTTTCGCGAATTTGTTGAAAACTGCAAAAGCTACCGCTCTCATTGGTTTAAAAATATTATCCACAATGACACCTGTTCCTTTGTGTTTAAAAACAAACCGTCCTAATTTGGGGTTATAATAACGAGAAAATCCATATGCTTTCATTTTATTACTTTTTTTTAATATTAACGAGAAGGCCGTATCAGCTCCATTCAGATTGATAAGTCTTCTTTTTCCATCAGTGATATAGTTTCGAATACTGCTTATTGTGCTTTTAATCACAGGGCTGTATGTTACTCTCATTGGTTCAAGAGTAAAACTATATGATGGTTGCAGAACAGATGTTGAAAAGGAATAAATGATATCAGTATCATGACCATCAAGCGAATCACAATGAACGTTCAACATATCAGTATCTTGACTAAAATTTGGAACTCTGAGGCCGACATTTATTTTGTTCTTTAGAATTGTTTTCTCAAAGCCAAGGAGGTCGTGAAAATTACTTTGGGTGAAATCCAGTGGATAATTTTCGTCCATTTTATTGTTACTCTAAAAGTTGTGGTATTAAAAGCAAGGCTGATTGGAAAGTCATCTTCTTTCACGGCAGCTGCTTTTTGAAGAAAAGTATTAATCTCTTCATAGGTCCAAACTCCAGCTGGGAAAGAGATATCATGAAATGTTTGCCCATTATCAGAGCTAAATTTAATTAATTGATTATTGTATCCAGCATTGATGTTAAACCACGTAAAACTCATATTGATAATTTTGTTAAGCCCAACAACATAGTCTGCATCCTTATCCAAAACAATTGGTTCATTAAATTTTGTTGTGGAATTTTCAGGTCTGTTGTTTCTTTATTTAACAGCATATGATGATAAGACAATTTCTCTTTCGGTTTACATTTTATGTTTTGAAATACTTTTTGTAGATCGTATCATGCTGAGCTTTATTGATCAATGCTTCTTTCAAAAGAATGTCTAAAATTGCAACTCCAGTATTTCTTATGTCCAGGTTTGTATTTCTAGCAAGGATGGAGCCAATAATGACGTCGAGTTTCTACAGAAGATCCTTTGGATCGTTGAAAAATGTTACCTTTCCGCCCCTAAGCCCTGAGCCTTTCAATGTTTCTACTTTCTTATTGTAATGACCTATGTAGTCATTCAAAATTTTAAATCTCCCATCTAAGTTTTCATGCATTAGTTGCTTTACCTCTGCATTTATTTTACCTTGATTGAACTTTTTTGTGACATCTGCTTTGTAACCTTTCAGTTGATTTTTTCTATGGTTTGCCCACATTCTGTTTCTGTCGATAATTTTTTTTTCCTGCACAAATGATAAACTTGGGTCATTTAATTTTTCGTCCACTTGAGCATAAGTTGGTAAACCTAGGATATTTAGTTCGATATTCTCTCTGCCTATTGGTTTCACTGGGGCCACGCCCGCTTCTTCTTCAACTTCATCTTCTTCATCCTCTTCATCTTCTTCATCAGATTCTTCCACAGCATATCCAAGGAATAAACCTTGATATTCAGGAAATAACTTTTCATATTCAGGTGGTTTTTCACCTTCGTCATATGTTGGGAGGGTTGCTGGAATTTGTTTAACTGCTTGCGGTGCAACAGCTGCAGCACCAGGGTCAAAGCCCATAGGGCCTAACAAACCTTCAACATCCATCTCTTCAAATGGGTCGTCTTCTTCCTGATAATCAATACCAGGTTTTTCTCCAATGACTTTCTTTTTCCTAAGTCTTGGTGGCCTAAAATTCGATGCAATAACATCATCTAATTTTGACGTTATGGGTTTGAATACTTTTTCATATTCTGTTTGACTTGTTTCTTCACCTAACTTTTTTGGGGTGATGAGATCATGAACGAAATTGATGTTTTTCCCTAACTCGGATTTGCTTTTTGCAAGTTCTTTCCATTTTAGTAAACTCGTTTTATTACTTATCATATATCATTTGGGATGTACTACATGATGTAGAACATGATGTAGAACATGATGTACTACATAATAAAATGAGAATACTAAACTATGATGTCAATGACCCCATCGCCAATTATAGACAGTTACATCCGTTCATGCCAAATCAAAATTTCAGAATGCTTATCTGTGGCCCTTCGAGGTCAGGATATGCTGGATATGATTTTACGCTTATTGTATTATGATAAAATTTATCTTTATGCAAAAAATCTTGAACAATCAAAATATCAGCTTTTATTGAAAACATTTAAACCAATCAGCAAAGAAGCTGGGTAAGAAGTGATAGAAGCATCCGCCGGAGGCGGCAGCTCCGCTGGGTCCCCAGATGACATTATACCAGTTTCTAAATTATTCGATGATAACCAAAAACTGGTTATATTCGAAGATTTTGTTTGCGAAAAGAACCAAAAGCCATTGATTGATTATTTTATCAGTGGCAGACATAAAAATTGCAGGGTTATTTATCTTTCGCAAAGTTATTACAAAACACCCAAAGATATCCGTTTGAATTGCTCTCATTTTTGCATCTTCGAATTTCCAAACAACAGTGAAATTTCTATGCTCTGCAGAGCGAATGGTATCGACTCAGAAGATTATGTGAAGGCAACCAAAGACCCATATTCTTATCTTTATATTGATAAGCCGAGGAAATTCATTTCTAAAAATTTTGATGAAAGTATATAAAATGATGAGTTATTCAAATGGGTTATTGCCTGCTAAAACAAGACAATCAACTAATCAAAGAGGAAAAGATGGGTTGCCAGGGATTATGATATGCAAAACAAAAAAAATGGTGAATGTTGGTGATCCATCCGACCTGAAGGATGCAACGAACTGGGGAACTACTAAAACACATTTTTTAAACTTAGATGGAACCACCCATATGACTGGAGACCTTGACCTCAGAGGAAACAAACTGATTCTTCCTGGAGAAATCAATATGAACAGAAAACTGATCACAAATATGGACACGGATGAAGACAATGATCTTCCTGCTGTGAATATGACTACTCTGAAAAAATATCACCCCGCTGCTCCTGAACCTACCCATGAAGTTGTCAAAGATATTGATTTGAAAGAACGTTTCAATGTTGTCCAATCAAAACAACAGACTTATCATGATTTGGGAGCCAATTATAACAATCTTGTATCTTATAATGATGTCAAGAATATCTTCGTATCCCGCAAAGAAATGTTTCCAATGGAAACTAGTTTGGATATGAACAATCACACCATTTTCAATGTGAAAGACCCAACAGTTGCCGATCAAGGAGCAAACAAAAGATATGTGGATGACCAATCCGCTAAAAAACTTTCTTTGACTGGCCCACTTGACATGGCATTGGAGACAATCATTGATGTTCCCGATCCAAAAACACCCAGTGAAGCATCATCAAAACAGTATGTGGATACTAACCTTAATCTCAAGATAGGGGTTGTGGTAGCCAACATGATAGAATCAGAAGCGAAGCTCAAAAAATACGCTGATGACTTGCATATCGCGTCAAACTCTCGCCCGAAAGATGAGTTCCGGTATGTGATGGAAGATGTGGATCAATCAAGCTCTGAGCATGATATCACAGTAACTGGTATCAATGATTTTCCGGATTCACCGCATCTTTTCAATAAGAAGGCATATGATTTGACAATATCCAAAGACGACAGTAATTTATACTCTGGGAGACTTGGATTCAATATGTATAAATTACCAGAGGGAGAATACACTATTTGCATTGAATTCTTTCCCGCTTCAATGAATAACGTTAGCGTTAACGTCGTGAGCAAAAGCCTGAATATTAATCAACAAACAACAACGAAGTTGCCGAATTATTCTAGATCCATCATCCACATGCATAAATGTTAGATCTCTCCGCCTGAATATATATATATTTGGATCTGAAATAGCAAGGAGCGCAGCGACCGGGAACCGCTGAATCAGCTTCAGAAGGAAATGCAAAGTTGATCGTATATGGTATCAAGGGTTCTCATGACGATGTCCCTACTGATGTTTATGATT
The DNA here is from genome assembly GCA_022457155.1 of Cladopsammia gracilis. NCBI lineage: Eukaryota > Metazoa > Cnidaria > Anthozoa > Scleractinia > Dendrophylliidae > Cladopsammia > Cladopsammia gracilis. Next base: position 839,572 of record JAJGOT010000229.1, read on the forward strand.
GGCCTTTCATTTTTGAAAATCAAAAGATGGTCATGCAAACTAATTTGGATATGAATGGCCATCAGTTGATTGGAAATAAATCATCTTTTTTCATAAGTGGATTTACGAGTGACCCATCATTATATATCAAATGTAATGGTGATGATGATGATTTAATCATTCCTATTAAGTGTAAATTAAAGGCAGTTTTTGCTGAAATTTTGAATGAAAACCAAAACTTTTATCCGCCCATTACTGTTGAAATTATGAAAAGAAATTTCACATCAACCGCAGATGGAAGAAAACAAAAAATACAGACTGATCTCTCATTGAATGAGTGGGATGCTATACAAGTCAGACCCTTCATTGGAGGAAAATCAATAAAATTTAATTATAGAGTTAGTTTATTGTTTGAAGTCTAAAAATGTCTTTTGAAATCAAAATAAATTCTGAAAAACTGAAGGAAATGATGCAAACTTTGAGAAATTTTTGCGCTTGCTTTAAAAATGCAAAATCATCCACTTAATTTCAATCATATCGATCCAACCCTTTCTGAGAAGAAAGTTGATGAATTGAAAAGACTTTTATCGCTTTTTATCATAAAAAATGTTGGTGCTGTCGGAAAGCACAAAGGAAATATAAGAAATTGAATTTGTGATTAACTCTTAGTTCTACTCTTTTAGGCCTACGGCAAAAGTCAAACTTCACATGTGCCGAATCTAATGCAAATGAGCAAAATCTATTGTTCTTGCTCATTTGAATTAGATTCGGCACATGTGAAGTTCGACGTTTGCCTTAGACCTTAGTTGTTACAGGAACGATTGTAGGAGGAGTTACATTGAATCCAATTATTCTTGGGTTATTAATGGTGCTGGATTATTCTTGAAAACGTTTCAGGAAATGAAAAACTTTAGAAGAAAGATAGAAATAAGTCAATTCGCAATGACAAAGTATGAAAATGTTTTGACTGAATTAAGATCGTATCTTAGGGGTGATTTCTTTGATTCACAAGAATTCATAAGAGAAATGAAAGTTATAGATGGAATTGTAGCAGATTCATGTTTGAATTTAGAAAAATATGAAAAGGATTATGAAAAGAATTGGAGTGATTAAATTTCAAAGGGGTTATCCTTTTGAAATTTATTTATTTTGCAGGCACATAATCATCAACATCTTCATGTTCATCGAAATAACTGGGTGGATGAATTATGTCTTTAACAACAACTTCCCTGGTTATCAATGGCAACGTTTGGATATTCCCCAGAAAAACATTTTTTAATCGCACAATCAATGTTCCTTCAAATGGAACTCCGATGATATCATGCGGATTGATTTTTCCCTTTCTCTTTTCACCCATGGCTTCATAAAATGGGGCAGAAATAATTCTATCTTTATCTGTATAGATAGAATAAGTTTAATTTTAGTGCCTCTATTAGCCTTTAATAAATTAAGGACTTGACGAGAAACTTGCTGGAAATAATCTCTTGGAGATAATCCTTTTCTTCCTTCAAAGATGCACTTCCTTGCAATTTTTTCCAATGCTGAAGGACCTTCTTCTACTTTAAATTGTTGTTGATATAGTCTTGCAACTCTTTTTTGGAAATCAGTTACAAGGCTTGAAGTTTTTCTTACAATATTTTCAGGAACAGCCTTTAACCAATCCCATCATGAAACAAAAGTATTTTGAATTGTGTTCAATAGACTGGGCTTTGGGTGGGGTTGGTGGGGGTTGATATGGAGTTGGGGAAAGAACTCGGGCTGATATAGTTGGAGTTGGGGCATCTAATGGATTGGAAGAAGATGCATTTATCAAACGTATTAAATCAGCTTTTGTTCTAGCATAACTACGACCAGGAATATTTCTTTCTCTGGCAATTTGTCTTAGTTCCTTTACTTTCATATGTTCCATTTTAAATGACAAAAATATGTTTTTTTACTTTTGTTTGGGAAAGAACCTTCCCTATCGGCAGTAGATATAAAATTATGATTCTAGGCAAAAGCCCAAAAATCCCAAAGCCCCCCAGCCGAGTGAAATCTAATAACAAACTCAAAAAAGCGAGCCCTTAGAACTAACTCAGTGAAACCAAATAATTAATTCAAAGAGTAGCTGTTTGGTTATCGTTAAATTCAAATAAAGCTAAAGCCAGCAACAAGGCGCCAGCGTCAAAGAGTAGCTGTTTCGTTATCGTTTAATTCAGGGTAATAAATAACACTTTTTTGTGTTATTTATTTGAATTTCTAGGACATTGATGTGACATCGATGTGACACTTTTTAGGTACCGCTAAATTTAACGATAGCTGATTTGATTAAATTTTTGTAGCAAAATGTTACTGTTAAATTTAGCGATAATTCATTTTTTAGTTTTAAAACCGCTAGATTTTAGCAGTAGGGGATGAAGTTTTTTGGGGTTTGACTCGATTTCACTCGGCTGGGGGCTTTGGGTTTTTAGGCTTTGGCCTAGAATCATCATTTTATATCTACTGCCACAATGCATTCTGGATATGTCAATCATCCAAAGATACCTAACATTACCGATGCTCATTTTGAGATTCTATTTTATGGTCGATTTCCATACGTTTGCAGGATTGTATAATCGTCGATAACTTTAGCTTAGGTTTCATTTAATAAGACTATAGTTGGGTTTCTTTAGCCTTTCAATGATATAAACACGGCATATTTTTTTATATAAATTTATTCTGATACTGTCAATTTAGGGCCCACTATTGACAAGTGTCCCCTTAACCACTATTTTAGAACTGTTTACTTGTTATCATTCACTTTCTGAAATTTGCATGCGTTTTAATTATATTGCACTAAATTTACCTCGGCGCCGATGTTGCTTTGTAGTACACTGGGTAATCCTATTAATTTGTTAAATTCAACAAATGTTATTAAAATTCGAGGAACGTTCTGTCGGTAGTTCGCAATATCTATATCGGTTTGTTTTGCGTGAAGCTTCATCAATTTACAGGGGATACTGTAATGATCCAGACTGAATATACCGTAAATATAATTGGCAATAACTAGTTAGTATAGACCCACCAAAAGGCTACAGCGGTACAGGTTATCCCCAGCATTTTGTCAGATTTCATCAAAACTAAATACATTTAAATAAAGGGTCGCTTTGAGAAACAAAGCGTCTCCACATTCCACAAATACAAAAACGATCAGCCTTGGCCAAAGGAAGAAGGAAGTTTTGAAAATGCCATCTCTCAGACAAACGTGCCCTGGGAAAAGTCAAACGGATTCGTAACAGTCAAAAGTTATTTGCAATTTACAAAAGTACACACGCTTCAATGCACCCGAACGCGCTCTATAAACAATAAAGCAACAAATGTCGTTTACCTATGTTTCACTATATACTTACCTTGTCAATTTATGACCTTCAATCGTCTGAATACGTTCAAATATAAAATAGTTAAAAGCTTCACAAAGTCAGGGGATGTTAGTTGCTAGGTCTCTCCCGTTAATAATAGACAGGTGGATTTTGTATTGCATAAATTATTGACATTGCATGTAAAATGAAAAAGACTTTAAAATGTCATTGGCTGCGATCGCTTGAAGAATTGTTTTGTTGCTCGTTTAAAGCATTTTAAATAATTAACATTATTTCCATAAGGATTCAAAACACTAGAATTTGATGTAATTGCGACCACAGCTAAAATAAATTTCTGATGACAATGCAGATGATTTCAATAATAAGGCGAACGAACGTTATCTCCAACTGACACCAATGTTATAACTCGGATGCAAAGAGAACACTAATATTATTTTAATAAATAGAAATGGCACATAGTTTGTTTTCGGTAAAGGCGCTCTTCAGCTCGCTGGCTAAAAACATCGCGAGTACAAAATAAATAAAGTAAGGTCATTCCATAGGCATTCCGGAGTGAGATTTAACGAAGTTGTCGTCGCATATAATTCGTAATTTTGAGTTATACTTTTGACTAGTAAATAGGGATAATCAAAATGACTTGGTTGATTTTCAGATAACGACACGTCATCTTTAGCAGGCTGATTACAGAAAACGATGTTATCGTTCGATGACGTATTGCAGTATATGCCTGCCTTCACCGCTGGTACCACAGGCCGGATGGTACGAGTATGATAGGACAAAGTTAAAGAGGATCAGGACTTCAGTACTGTGGAATCGCGAAAAAGCCTGCTACTCCCTTTGCATATTTCCTGTCGTATGACCTTTATTTACACCAGTAGCTAAGTAGGAATTAAAACGGTGAGTGATATCTAAAGGAACAACAAACTATAAATTACTAAGAGTGTATGTGGCCATAATAATTGGCTATAGCATTATTGATTTTTTTCTAAAAATAGCTTAACATTCGGACGTACACGCAAACTTATACCCCCACCGTAATACAAGGTGGGGGAGGGGTTGTTGCAAACCCCCCCCCCCCCCCCCCCCCCCCCCCCTTTGAGTTTTTGCGATGTTGCAATATTTTCATCTAATCGATAGCCCGCGATGTGTTCTACAAGATAAGGTAAATATTATGGGTTGTGGCGCTGCTGGAGTCCGTGACGTCATCCGAAATGGACGCGAAGGTTGCCGCCATCTTGGATTTTACTAAAAATTCAAATTTATCGGGAAAATGCGGAAGTTGCAAAATGACAAACAATTAAACATTGCGATGCTTTTGGTAACATTTTATATGTTTTTCTTTTCACTGAAAAAGGTGAGAAATACGCATTTTTATTCAAAAATGGCTTGACCTTATGTTACTTATGATGTTATATCTCGTTACTATAGCAACTAGTTGTCGCGAAATTTTACCTAAAGGTGTCTAAATTATAAACGAACAGCTACTGAAAACGGCATGTGCTAATCGTAAATAGTCTTGAAAATATCGGAGAAAAACCTTAAAGGGGGTGGCATCCACCTCCTCCTCCTTGTAAGTCCGAGGGTTAAGTTTAAATATTATTATTATCTTTGTTTAACATTATGTTCTGGCTGTTGTCATTGCCGTAATTTCTTCTATTAGGCGGGTCATAACAAATGACCAAGGGCTAACGGAATTATCTCTTCTTCACATTTCCAACACTTTTCTCAGTATCCTTGCAGTTCCCAACAAGGCAGTCTTTTGCACCACTCCAACATTGAATGTTATCCCTAGCTTTTCAATCCACCTATCAAATTCTTTGGTGACACTTCCAAGGGCCCCTATTACTACAGGTACAACCTCCACTTTTTTAAGTTTCCACAATCTTCCAATCTCTCTCTTCAAATCCTGGTACTTTTCTACTTTTTCCCTTTCTTTTTCCTCTACCCTTACATCAGCTGGTACAGCAATATCGATGATTAACCCCTTTCGCTCTTTCTTGTCAATTACAATTATGTCTGGTCTTCTCGCCTCTATCACGTTGTCACACTGGACATTGATATCCCACAAAACTTTAACTTCTTCATTTTCTACTACTCCTTCTGGGACATGTTCATACCACTTTTCCGTATGCTCTAACCCATTCTTCTTACACAAATCCCAATGGACTTTCTTTGCTACATTGTCGTGAATTGAATTGGATAAGATCAAAGAAAATGAAATGAAGGAAAAAACAATAAAGGAATATAAGCGAAGGCTTAGATTGATCCTGAAATCAAAACTAAATGGGAGAAACAAAATAACAGCAATAAATACATGGGCAGTGGCTGTATTCAGATACGGAGCAGGAATACTAGAGTGGAAAGAGAGTGAATTGAAAAACGTGGATAGGAAATCAAGGAAAACAATGACAATGTACGGAGCATTACATCCAAAGAGCGATGTGGACAGATTGTACATTAAAAGGAAAGAGGGAGGTAGAGGCTTGATGAGTGTGGAACATTGCGTTAGAGAAGAAGAAAATAGTTTGGGTTTTTATGTTGTCAATTCTGAGGAAAACCTCATTAGGGGAGTTGCTGCAGCTAAGACAATCAATACGGAAGATAGTTTAAGGAGTGGAGAATTCAAAAAACAGATAGCACAAGAACTTAAACAAAACTGGACTGAAAAGAAAATGTATGGACAGTTTGTTAGGGAAATGCCAGAGAATGTTGACAGGGATAAAACTTGGCAATGGTTGTCCAAATGTGATTTGAAGATTGAGACAGAAGCTTTGTTATTATTATTATTATTATTATTATTATTATTATTATTATTATTATTATTATTACTATTATTATTATTATATCATTTCAAATGTACATATTTTATCGTAATTAGAATTGTAATGTATTGTAAATAGTTATTTTTATTGTTAATAAACATCTTATTATTATATTAATATTATTATTAGTGCATATCATGATCGTTGTTGTTAATTTTAGCAAGAACTTGTACTAGAGATGTATTTTAGAATTTTTAAGTAATATTGAGGGTGTATAATGCGCAGCAGAAAATGTTCTATTGATATCTGCGCAATATAAGTTAATTACAGTATTATTATTATTATTGCGAATAAAGTGTTAATATATTATTATTATTATTATTATTAAATATTTTTAGCACCAAAAAAGAAAGTATTGTAAAAAAATTAAGAAAAAATATTTCCAGGAAGGAGCGTTTGGAAAAAAAAATGATTGCAGGGGCGCATAAATAAAAAAAAACCAATTGTTTCCAGAGGAAAATTTCTCATCCCCCCGCACTGAATATATTTTAGAGTAAATTGTGAGCCTACATTCATTATCCAAACAGTGATGTGAAAATATCGAGGTCCATCAAAAATGGAAAAATACCTTACACAGACTGAAAGAAATTGACTACACGAAATGCGGAGCGATTTTAGAATACTCGGCTGGCTACTACTCGATGACATTCAAATACATTTAACAGTAGCCGACACGTGAAACCTCGATCGCTTAGCAAATTGCAAGTTATATATTAAAAACACAAAACTTGCCAGAACAAAGATCCCATTCCAATATAAAAGCGGCGAACAGAATCTCAAACGATCCCATCCATCCATTAACGCCTTGCATTGTCTTGAAAACGTGTACGCTGTAAATCTTCCTTCTGCTTCTCGAGTCAACACACGGAGAGATTTGGCGCTATCTTGAAATCAAGAGCGAGATCACGGTCAACCAATCAGACCAGTTTAAACTAAAATATGCGTACATAAATTTGCATGCACCCATGAGACACACACACACACACACACACACACACACACACACACACACACAAAGAAAACTCAGAGAGCAAAACATGACTCGTCGACTACGCCACGAGTAATGGATATGCAAATATGATCACCAAGGAATGTAATGTGCCAAGATAGTAAAAAGGTTAACAACAAACAAAATGAAACGAAACCACGAGAAAAAAGGAAAATCTGACCTTGATTTGAAAACATGAATGTAAAACTGAACCAAAATAAATTTGATGCTTAAAGCAACACAAAATCTGATTCGAAAATATGAATCGTCGAAACGAACTATTAAGTAATATCAGAAACCCAAAAGTGGGTTGAAACGTGCAACTGTCTCTTGTACGTTTTAAAACAAGCTTCCGATTATTCAATTTGCTTAGAAGTTGTTAGAGCCATATTTGGAAAATCAAGATAAAAATGTTAACCAATCAATTCGCTAGAACAACTTGCTTCCAATCTCGAGGGACCGAGGGCTTTCCAAATATGGTACTAAGCAAAAAATGAATATTCGGAAGCTATGAATGCGCGTTACACGTTTCAACCCACTTATGGGTTTCTGATCATATAGAATATTGAAAAATCATACGCGAAATTACTTGCGTTTCTAACTAGATTACCCTAAAACGGTGAATAAATCTTGATGGATACATGCCATGATGCGGGACACTCAAAAAATATTTTAGGGGAAGCTGCAAAATAAACCTTTATAACCTTAATATCATTCTATTCCATGCTAAGTTTAACAAAGGCCAAGAAGTACCAACGTAATTTCGTTCCATGCGTTTTTACATTTTACAAAAGCTATGAACGCCATAGGACGCAAACCAGACTGCCAGCTGTCCCTTTTATGTCAGTCGAGTGGAGTGGGCGAGATAATCACGAAAACAAGCTCGGGAAGACTGGAGCGAGCCAACGAACCGAGAATAAACCGGGGGAGAGGCAAGAGGAAAAGGGACGGCAATGTCTTCCGTAACTTAATTCGGATTGGTTCATACACAATAGGAAGCTGTCAGCAAGTTTGACGAGTATTAACTACCTTGACACATCAAATTAGAATTGATATATCTAGTTTTACATCAGCGTTGACACGATGGATTCCACGAGAACTCGCAGAGAGAATGAAACTGTTTTAGACAATTTGCCTGTTCGCCTCGGCAGGTTAATATTGAAAAAAGATCGAACAGAAGGTAGCGGTGGAAGTGCTATTATCGTTAAAAGAAAATCCAAAATTTTGGCAACGCACCCATCCTAAATTATATCGTTCCAGAACCAAAGAACAATTGGTGCCTACAATTATCAGGCAATTTTATAATTTTGCCTCTACCAAACAAGCTCCCTCACCTGAATTTACGGATTTGGTCAATCAATTTACTTTGGTTGTGGCGGATGAATATCACTTTACCGATTCTCAAAAACACTAGGATCGACTGCGGACACCATATTTATATTCAGAAGAATCCTTTCCCGTGACAGTTTGGCATTACTGTTCGCTCAAACAATGGCAGATAATTGTTTGATGCACAGTTTAACAAATGCATGAGATTTCCAGTCACGATCTCGTTAATTGGAGCGCTAGCCTTCGAATTACTCAAAAGGTTTCCGATGAAATGTCCTGTTGTTCTTAACATTTATCTTGCAGCTGGACAAACAGCAGATCCTAGTTTCCCTGTCACGTTTTACAAAGCTAAAAAAACCTCGAGCCGTTAAAAGCCGTGAGTTAAGTCCGCTTTGTAAATGTATAATTTTACAAGTACTTACGACAAATGGAGGCGGCGTTGTTTTTGGATGACAAGATAAGTTTATTTTTAATGGGTTCTCACCCTTGGAGGGTGGAGTTATCTGAACACATCTGTTACAGAGAATAATTTTAGTTCCCCCTTTCTCTTTCTCGCCCGCTCGACTATCCAGAGATGGACTGCTAGCAGTCTAGAAGCCAACATAACATAAGCCAATCGGCCTTCTACGTTGTAGAGACGCCACGAGGTGCCAACGTAATACCTTTCTCTTTACGTTACACAGACGCTAGGGAGCGCCAACGTAAACAATTCCGACACGAGATGTGGGCAAAATAGCAATGAAATACCTAGAAATAGGAAGAAAAAAGCCGAAGTTACGTACGCAAACTTGTTGAGAGTGGAGCCAGGCTTGTAGTTGATCACTTCTTGAGGAACTTCGGCAATTTGCTTCAGTGACGTCGGCGAGTAGTCAAAAAAATTGAAAACCCCGATGCTCAAATGAGCCAGCGTCGAAGTAAAAGAGGAGACATTCACCGGACAAAACCGCTAAAAAATGATTGGAAAACTACCTACTAGATAGATTTACTTATAGGGCGTAAGGCACGTGCAGCAAGTTCTAGCAGTGAAATCGAATAACTGAGACATTTTCGCGCCCTTTAAATGAATTGTTTCGAAAACAATGAATTAAAACATGTCAGCGTGAAATAAATATGACTGTGTGTGAAATTGTTGTGACCTTAGACTCAGGGGAATGTCCACTGCATTGCGTGACTAAAGCATGTGCCGACACCTTGTTTAACCCTGAAGCGCTTGTTACCTATCTAAAAGTTTGCGGGTATTTTTCTCTCTTTGCGAAAATCTTGAAATTTGAAGAATAAGCAGTAAAATTTAGAATTTGTTTTGGCCGCGCAAAAAAATAAATAAATAAATAAATAAATAAATAAACTGAGGTCTAAGGCGAGTCACCCAAAAAACAAAAATTTGCATCTTATGAAGCGGGTTATCGCAAAAAAAAAAAACCTGAAAATTAAAGATCGTAAAATAAACCCCATCAGTTGAAACCAAGTTATAACCGAATGGAAATACAAAAAGCACATCAATACAATCATGAAAAAGAAACTGAAAATTAAAGTCATCTTACTATTGTAGTGAGACTTCTCTTCCAGCAGTATAACTTTGAGACAGGAAGTTCCTCCACGTAGTCGCGCAGGTGCTGCTAAGAGTGCAGGGGATGATTCCGTAAACAGGAAGCCCTAAATATAATTTTAATTCTGTGAGAACTTCTAGCAAAGTGTACATCAGTTTAAATGCCTTCGATTTTGTCAATTACGCGCATCATGCGTCAATCCTGTCATCAGTTATATTTTTTAATGGCGGAGAAGTTAATTTCAGATAAACATTATAAATTGTTAGTTGTGAAATTGTTAATTTTTAAAAGCTGCTGGCTTATTAACTTCACCGAGGTATAGTATTATGCTTTTAGAAAAATGACTGAGGGACACTAAAATCGCAATGACTAGGATTTTTATCAATTCTAATGCGAAATCGTCCGCTTGAACTGAGGATATGAAATAATATGAGAAAATGAAAATTGTTAAAATTAAGTGCCAATATTTATTTAGAAAAAAAACGTTTCGGGCTTTGTCCTTCCCCAGCGGTGGTCTGTTCGTTAAGAAATACGCCACGATATCAAATGTTTGAATAGCTGTTTCTTGCACACGCGCGCGCGACCTTCAGTAGAAACGAAAGTCTTCAGAATTAGGGCCGCGTAATTGGCAGACCCCAAGTTGAAAAATGAGACGCATCTTCTGCCGTTTCCTTTGCTTGTTTCCGCCGCAGAGCATGACGCCGCGCGCGTGTGTAAGAAACAACCATTCAAAACTTTGTCGTGTCGTATTTCTTAACGAACAGACCACCACTGAAGAAGGGCAAAGCCCGAAACGTTTGGGGGTTTTTACATAAATTTTGGCACTTTAACTTTGACAAATTTTTATACATTTAACCAAGTGCCACGAAGGCACCGAACGTTTTAGTTCCAAATTCTAGTATATATAATAATATGTCAGTTTTTTCCGCTTTAATTTGTTATCAAAACTTGTTCCCTTGCATGTATTACTTTAATACAGGACGTTTTAATATTTTTACCTTTTCCAAAGGGATAATGTATAATTAGTGTATTAAATATATAATAGTGTATACGTTCTCACTGAGAGCTATGCAACTATTCCGTGTTTGAATTAAATATGACTTGAAATGTTGCTTGTAAAACCATTCTAAGTTTATACAAACCAAGTTTTGTCAGTAGAAGGTGTCGTTTACACACAAATAATTCCTCTTCTCGATTTCCAACCAGTAAATACGTTTTTTGGTAGTAGTGTTGTGTTTTCTATTCAACCGTTTATTTTTCTTCAGCGCCTACATTGTAATAAAGTAGGTTCGATGCCATACACGCATGATGCCTTGAAGATCAATAATGCCTTGAAGACGATTGAATACCACAGAGTATACCGTCATTTGTCATTAGCCTTCAACTTTAACTTTACATATACATGTAAATATCAGTTTGTTTTGCTTGCAATTAATTATTGATTCTTTCACAATTTGTCTGAACTGAATAAATCCACCGTGTTTGAACTTGTTCTTAAGGTGGTTCGATACAGTTTTCAATCGGCTTTTAAACGGTCTTCTCCAAGTCAGATCAACGTGAAATTTTCACCACTAACTGGTTTTGAATTGAAGTTTGGCAAGATATATTTTCTGTTAAAATCGATATTACCATGACGACGATAAACAAAAACTTAGAAATCAGTAAAAGTGAAATTTAGCGCGTTTCAGATTTCGCATTGAAAATCCCACATAGGCACCTTAAAATATGCTATATGGCGTATATATTTTGCAAGAATAAAAAAAATTATGTATGTTTGAATTAAAATAAATCGCAATGACATTTCAAACCTTACTATTTGTGTACTTGTATTAAATTGATCGAGAAATTAACACTTGTTTTGTGAAATTACTTAATTATAATGTTAAAAATATAATACCTGAACAAGGGCAGTACATCTGTCCGAAATCTCATGAAGATGGTGATGATGATGATGGTGATGATGGTGAAGATGGTGATGGTGAAGATCGTTTCCCAAAATTTTCGTTTCCTATTTTTAAAGCCTTGAAATAATACTAACTACTGCGAAAATCTTTACAAAACTATGTCTCTTGGTAGTTTGATGGAGGGTAATGCCAAAACATACATTTTCCGATTTTTTGCTAAAAAATACAATTTAATCTGGACGTTTTTGCTCAAAAGCTTTCCTCTTGAGAGTAACAGCTATGAAGGGTGGACAAATAATAATGAATAGAGTGATGATGAAATATGCTGGTTCACTTAACCGTTGATTATTCCGCGGAATCCGCTAAATCCGTAGAAACCGCTATAGTGAGAGAGTGAGAGAGTGAGAGAGTGAGAGAGTGAGAGAGAGAGTGAGAGAGAGAGAGAGAGAGAGAGAGAGAGAGAGAGAGAGAGAGAGAGAGAGAGAGAGAGAGAGAGAGAGAGAGAGAGAGAGAGAGAGAGAGAGAGAGAGAGAGAGAGAGAGTGAGAGAGTGAGAGAGAGAGAGAGAGAGAGAGAGAGAGAGAGAGAGAGAGAGAGAGAGAGAGAGAGAGAGAGAGAGAGAGAGAGAGAGAGAGAGAGAGAGAGAGAGAGAGAGAGAGAGAGAGAGAGAGAGAGAGATCCGTAAATTCCGTGAAATCCGTGGTTCCACCCTTAGAAAGAAGAAAGAGCACTGAGTTTGAACGTTTAGTCCATGAATATTCCTGCAGTATTTGGAATAAATTGATCATTGATCATGATATTTTATTGGAGATAGCGGTTTCTACGGATTTAGCGGATTCCGCGAAATAATCAATGGTTAATTAAACCAGAATATTTCATTATTAATGAGCTTTATTTTCTATTTGAGGGTACAGGTTTTACGGATTTTATGGATTACAAGGAATTTTAAATGGCATTTTCATTAGCCAACACTTGCATGTAGATACATGCGGCAATCCAGTATTTGGTATATACTCAATAGATTTAGTGAAATATGTGAAAATGAGCCTCTTCCTCTTTCGTTTCTCTTACAACCAATTAAAACCTTTACCTATTCACTTTCTCGCAAGATGATTCGGAGCACGAATTATCCCTGTCGGCAACTGAACAGTGAAAAAAAATAGAGGGCGCGACGCTGTGCTATTTGAGCCCGCTAATTGTGAACAAGTGTAGTATTGTGAGTGCTAAATGCGTATGCAACGTGAACGATGGACTGCAACGAGCGTGGGATGAGGTTTGAAAGACAAGAGATGCTTGCGATAAAGCATTACAAGGTTTGTTTTCACTGTGGACAATTTTAAAGTAAGTGATTTCCCAATTCTTGAATATCTCTGTAATAAGCAACTGAGTTTTTGCTATTTTCCACAGGCGTTAAGAGCGTAGCATTCTTTTTTAGTGCTATTAGCACCCAAGGTCCACCGAAGACCTCAAACAAGATGAGAAATAAAGAGAATAATGATGACAACGGTGATGAAAGTACTGCTCCAATACCAAAGAGGGGAAGGGGACGGATTACACATCTCTTCCGCCCCAGTCGGCAATGAGTTTCAACTATTGTGTTCAGATTTAATTCATCATAATTTGACGATTTGACTATTTTATACAACGTGTTAAATGTCAGAGCAGTTCGAAAAGGCCAAACGTAGTCAAATGGCGATTGAGTTAGTTGACTGATAAGGTTTCGTTTCGTATAAAAAAGGTACCAATGTCTCCATCAGTGCAGTTTGTCTCTAAGATAGGCCATAAGGCGGTCGTTTTCACTATTCTGAGAGTTGTGTAAATCAAGTCCAGTGGCAGAAAGTGTTGAATGCTTCAAAATTAAATGGCGCTGTTGTTTCTGCAGTTTATTCTGTGTTTTATTTTTTTCTAGCCTAATAGTTAAGTTGGGTGAATTGTTCAATTATATAAAGAATACACATCCATTCGTTTATCGTAACTATTGTTTAACAATAACATACATGCAAAGAACTCAACTAGATAAGTTTACTACTGATATTATCAAGAAGAGTTCAGTAAAAACTCAACAACATGGGTTCAGTTTTGTTAAAATTATTGCGTTCGACGTTAGGAGAACGCCATCCTAATTTCAACTGGATTTGGGCGTCCTGTGGTCGATTGGATACCTGTGCATGCCAGGCGTGAAGAATCGAGATTTTTTGGTTCGATGGACGGGCGATGTTCAAAATCTGCGCCATTTTGAATAATTATTATGCGCGCGCACCAATTTTAAGCCCAAAAGCTGGCCAAAGAAATTGCAGGCTCCACCTTTTCAGCTGAAAAATACCTCGTGCGTCCGTAGCGTGGATGTCTTTGGATTATTCGGTAAGTGCAATCATTTTTCTCAAACTTCATGCGATATTTCTTAAAACGTTCATCGCTTCAACTTGTCAAAGCCTTACCATGAAAGTTTTTAGTACTCCAAGAGCATGTGGAAAGCGCGACGTCGGCGTCCCAACTACTGCAACTACAACAAACCGAAGACCTTCGCTGCTGTCCTTTGACCTGCTTTGAATTGGTCCTCGAGTTTGCCGAACAACAAAGCAAATCAAACGATTACTCTGACCCAAAGTTGTCTCAAAGCAAATCAACTAAGCGATTGTGCTCTGACCCACAGCGGACACAAATACAAACCAAACAAACCCAGTCATTGTACTTGGTGGCAAACCGAAGACCTTCGCTGCTGTCCTGCTTTAAATTGATGTCCTCGAGTTTGCCTAACAACAAAGCAAATCAACCGATTACTCTGACCCAAAGTTGTCTCAAAGCAAATCAACCAAGCCATTGTGCTTTGACCCATAGCGGTCACAAATACAAACCAAACAAACCGAGTCATTGTACTTGGTGGCCATTGTGCCCAATTTATATGTTTTGTTACATTTTCCCTTGCAACTATTCAAGTTATTATCATTCATGTTATTGTTACAAAATTAGTCTCGCACAATCAGTATCGTGAACTACATTGTAACTAAGTAGATAGACATGTTTTGTTACATTTTTTGGTTTCACTATTAAAATTACGGTTGTTCATGTTGCTGTTTAAATACTTCGTGTTTCTTCTCAACTAATTTGCTCCTAAATTTTCCTATGATTTTAGTTAAATTCATTGAACTTCGAACGCACTTATTAATCTTTGATTACTGCTAGTTCTACTAGTGCTCTAGGAGTAAAAGTAAGTGTGTTGCGCTTCACATGGCCAGGATGGAAATGGATTGCATCTTGAAAAAATTGACCAATTTTTCAAGTTTATCGCTTCTCTCTTGGAAAACTCGCTAAAACTCTGTTTATGGTTTATTCTCTCTTTGCGAATTCACTTGATATCTTCCCCTTAGTGTTCTACAAGCATTTCATGCACGATAAAGGTACTTAGTTTTAATTTGTGGTAGTTTTGACCCAAAAACCTCAAAAACACCATTACATAGCTCCTTTAAGCTGGGTGAATCGATCGTCCAATTAAAGAATACACATCGTTTATCGTAACTATTGTTTAACAATTACATACATGCAAAGAACTTTCAATGTCAACTAGATAAGTTTACTAGTTACATATCATTGCACCATATCATTGCGTTTCGCACACTGTATTGGCTTGCTAGAGAGCTCGCGTTCTGTCCAATTCAAAAGATTTTCCCCTCGCGACTAAGCAAATGTCTGCGCCGATATTCGATCCACTTATTTGTGGCATGATTTAGAATGTGATCCAAATCTTCTGGCAGCACGGCTCAGCAGAGAGTTTGCTGTCCTTCCGGTTTGAAAATGAAATTTGGGGTCTCTTAGAATCGCTTGCCATTGCCCGTAGCCGTGTCGTTCAAGTCCCGGTTTTAGATATCGGTCCTCCTCGGGGGTGAACAACATTTGTTTTCTTCTCGCGCCAATTTCTGGAACTTTGGACGCATGTTCTCTCTCTAGTCTTGGAACCCTTCGTAAAGGCGTAGGCCGCTGTGGTGTTTTGGGGCTCGTTTCGACCTCGTCGGTAGAAGACATATCGCCTTTGACGTCATCGTCCTGCTCTTGGGAGGACGTTGATTTGTCCGAAAGCCTTGAGCGCACGGCCATTTCTAACTCCGATCCCATGCCGCCGTGCAATCTTTCCAGAAATTCGTGCGCTTTTGTAGCGACCTCGCGCGATCGTTGTTTTTGATAATGAACTCTTGCCACGACAGAGCTGTGTTTCTGGTCCTTGGAGATCGCGCTTTGCGCGCTACTGCTGAGATGTTTGGAGCTCTCAGTTTCAACTATTTGTCGATGGCGAGTCGGGTGAACGTACTTGCCAGTTGCGTCGAAAACTAACTTGCTCATTAGTTCTCCTAGCTTGTTTTGCTGTCCTCCGTTTCTCGTTACTAAAACATAATCGTAGGTCGGCTTGAGCAGAGGGCGAATGTGATTGATGTATCCATCCAACACTTGCGTGTTAGTGTCAGTCAGGAATAGAGTATCGGAGCCATATTTGATCGATATTTGATCGATAAACCCGCCGTTCGTCTTAGCTTTGTTCACCATCTCGACAGTCAAATACTGATATGTCATTGGGCGCGATCCGTTAACCTTGATAAACAAATATACAGCGAGGAATTTGGTAGCAAACGATAGGTCCAACGGGGATACCGTGCCCTGTTTCTCTTTGCACGCGTTCAGCACGCCCTCGTAGCGCGGCAAGAAACGCGCCACGACTTCCAATAGCTCCTCTAGCGTTGCCCAATGTCCCTTGGCTTCTAAGGCGTCGATATCGAGTTCGCTGGTCCACTGCAATCGCATCATTTTGGAGACGGTTTTGCGCACCATCCATTTCTGTTGAAGACAACCCTCTCAAAATGGAGTCCGATGCGCCGTTCACTTTTCGAAAGTCTCCTAGTTCTGCAATGGCGTCCAAGTAGCCTACAAGTCCTGCGTGCCCAAGCTTCCAGTCGTCTTGCATCGTGTCGACAAATTTAAATAGGAGATTAGGAGAACATAAACTAAAGTCGACGATGTCAAATGTGAGCTCCTCTTCGTCTTCGCAACAGAATTTCAGAAATTTCAAACACTTGCTGACAATTTGTTGTGCTTGGCGATCGCTTTTACAGCCGCCGCCACTGCTGGTTAGCCAGAATAAAAAATCTCGAGCAATATCGCTCGACATGTCAAAAGACGCAACTGTTCTGATTTTACGTCGAGTCTTCTGATCGGCGTCGGCTTCATTTTCGTTGCCTGAACACGCTGCTTCAATCTGAGTGTTGTTTGGCTTTTCGTCGAAATGAAGATACCAACGGTGTTTGTTCTTTACGTGTTTTCGACAGCCTCTTTGTGTGGTAAATCCATCGTGTTTGCAGGTTTGAAGTGGACAGTGAAAAAGGCCATCAGAATCATCTTCTTCTAAGTGAAGCCTCTTTGGTTTGGGCGATGCGTTTGCTAACTTAGACCAATCGATCTCGTTTTCTCGTTTGTTCATCTCTAGCACCAAACTTAGCTGGGAGATTGTAAAGTTTTGCCGGCATTCGCGCGGTTACTACATATATTAGCCGACTTGTTTATCCCTCCCAAGAGACATTATTCGATGTTTGGCTAAAAAGCTTGTTCCTTGTCGCATTATCTCTTGCATGTCCTATTGTTCGCACAACACAATTAAACAAATTTGTTTTAGGGCCGACACATAACTAAACGGAACAAAAGGACAATTCCGAACTTGCACGGACCTGCATGTTCTAATAACGTGATTAAGCATGTTGTAGGCAAGCCAGAGTGGCAGAGAAGTGGCAGACTAATATCGTGAGCGCGAGTTCCTGATTGCTAACGCTAAATTGGATCCATCGTTCCCATTACTTAAAGCGGTTGAAACAAAAATGGAACGCCAGTTCCTGTTCGATTACAAGCAGTCGGGAGCTTATTGTGGTTCAGGGCCGTAGCCAGTATGAGGCAAACCGAGGCACTTACCTCAGTCATGTTTTCTTTTTTTCCTAGGAAATTAAGGTGTTTTTTTGAGGGGGAAAGTAAGACACTACCAGCAAATAACCAAGGATATTGCCTCAGTCCTTATTTTTTTTCTGGCTACGGCCCTGTGGTTTAAAAACGGAACAATACTTCCCATTCAGTTGAAACAGGAACAGTTTGATTAGGAACAAACTTGTTCCTTTGTGACACTAATAGGAACCTTTTAAACAAAATGGGAACGACAAACAGTCAATTAGGAACAACATGTTCCTCATTGCGCATCGGAGAAGGCTTAATCGGAACAACTGGTCCTCATTGTCGAGGTCAACAGCATAATATGCTAGTTAACAGGAACAAAGTGTTCCTTATTGGGTTAAGTGGGCAGTAAAATTAGGAACATTCGTTCTCCTTTCTCTCAAAAGGAAACAGATAGAAAAATCGGAACAACCCAAGAAGGACCTTTTGTTCCTAAACAGATGATAACGGAACCAGTTGTTTCTTTTCACCTCAATAAATAGGAACTTCGTGTTCCCAAGTAATACAATGGGAACCACTTGTTCCTTTTCACCTCAATAAATAGGAACTTCGTGTTCCTAAGCACTACAAATAGGAAGCAGTTGTTCCTTTTCACCTCAATAACTAGGAACTTCGCGTTCCCAAGTAATACAAATAGGAACCATTTGTTCCTTTTCACCTGAGTAAATACAAGCCACACTACAGAAACTGGAGAACGACCCTACCCTTGCAGACCGTACGACGCTAACGCCTGCTCAGATCGCTGACCTCCTGACTTTCGTATTGAGATCCACATACTTCCAGTATAACGGATCAATTTACGAACAACAAGAAGGCGCAGCCATGGGGAGTCCGGTTTCCGCTGTTATTGCCAACCTCTACATGGAGAGCTTCGAGGAACAAGCAATAACTACATCATCTTACAAGCCTAGGATCTGGAAACGCTACGTAGACGACACCTTCACCATTCTAGATCGCGCAATCGTCGATAGCTTCTTACAGCATCTAAACGACCAGCAGCCTTCCATCCGTTTCACCATGGAGACAGAGAATGACAACAAACTCGCCTTCCTCGACACCGCAGTTTCAAGAGAACCCGACGGCCGCCTCACCACCAGCGTATACAGGAAGCCTACACACACTGATCAATACTTAGCGTATGATTCACACCACCCGCAATCAGTAAAACGCGGTATTGTCAAGTGTCTTTACGAGCGCGCCAAACGTCTCGTAACGAAACCCTCTGTTATCTCCAAGGAGAAAAAACACCTGTCATCTGTTCTTGTTTCTAATGGTTATCCTTTTTCTTTCTTGCAGAAACTTACCAGGACCAGGAAACCCAACACCAGTGCTGAGCCCACGACCGAGTTCAAATCTACTGCGGTTTTACCTTATGTCAAAGGTCTGTCCGAACAACTTCGCCGCTGCCTACAACAACAAGGCGTACGCGCTGTTTTCAAGTCGGAGACTACACTTAGATCACACCTAGTACGGCCTAAAGACGCTGTTGACCCGACTAAACAAGATGGCGTGGTTTACAGAATTCCCTGTGAATGCGGTAAAGTTTATATCGGCGAGACTGGAAGACCTATGCAAGACAGAATAAAAGAGCATGACCGAGACATCCGATTCGCCCGTACCCAGACCTCCGCCGTTTCAGAGCACGCCAACAACACCGGACACCACCCGCTTTGGAATGAAGTAAAGTTTATTGATCGTGATCCTCATTGGTACACACGCAGGGTCAAAGAGGCGATCCACATAAGACTTAACCCTAACAACATCAACAGGGACAGTGGAATAGAAATTCCAGAAGCATGGATACCCACGATCAAGAAACACAACAACAGGAGAGCCGTACGACTACGGACCGCCGAGGGAACAATTCGCCGAAACAACGAGGATCAAAAATGCGCCAGTCACAGCTGTTGAAAACCAACCAATCACAGCAGAGCATCGTGCTTCATAAGGTGACGCGTAACCAGTCGACCCCATCGCCTGAAGAAGACTAGCAGTATGCAGTCGAAACGTCGCGATCCACATCAGAAGTGACTACATCGTGAGACAAACGAAAAATACTTCTTTACTAGTGTGTTCACCACGATGAACAACAACAACCCTTTTTACGATAGGAACACGAAGTTCCTGTGTACTATAAATAGGAACCAATTGTTCCTTTTCACCTACATAAATAGGAACTTTGTGTTCCCAAGTACTACAAATAGGAACCTTTTGTTCCTTTTAATCAATATCAATAGGAACTTCGTGTTCCCAAGTAATACAAAGGGAACCAGTTGTTCCTTTTCACCTCAATAAATAGGAACTTCGTGTTCTAAGTAGTACAAATAGGAACCAGTTGTTCCTTTTCACTTACATAAATAGGAACTTCGTGTTCCCAAGTAATACAAATAGGAACCTTTTGTTCCGTTTCACCTGAGTAAATAGGAACTTCGTGTTCCTAAGTACTACAAATAGGAACCAGTTGTTCCTTTTCGCCTACATAAATAGGAACTTCGTGTTCTTATGTACTACAAATAGGAACCAGTTGTTCCTTTTCACCTGAATAAATGGGAACGTCGTGTTCCCAAGTACAACAAAAGGAACAATTTGTTCCGAATTTGCTGATCTTTGTTCCTTTAACGGATTTGCGAAGGAACAAAAGTTCCTTTTTGTACATATTTAATTTGTTCCAAGTAATTAAAGGAACAAAAATCAAAAACTCGCGGAACACTTGATTTTTAAAAAAAACATATTTTGAGTCGAATCACTTAAAATCCTAAGTTGAAAATGTTTTAATATGAAAAGTAGCCCAATAAGACCTTGCACAAAATACCACGTTAAAACTTTGTGTTTAAAGCCAAAAGTTTTGCTATCATTACTTTTGGGGAATGTATATGATGATGATGATTACGATGAATTATTTTCCAAGATTTTCCCCGTGATTCTTAAGTGACTCACTCTTTGGCAATCGATTTAGGGTCATTTATTCCTTCAGCAAAATCCGCTCCGCGGCACTCGCGAGCTGAGTCAAGAACGAATAAAGCTTTCATTTATTTTGAAACCGTAAATACGTGATTGTACACTCGTTTCTGTGAAGAAATTACCGCGTTTGACTTTCTATGGAACCAAATGGCTGCATTTTTTCAGTTTTAAATGAGAAAAGAGGAAGTTTTGTGCTTACTCAAGTAGAACCTAAGAGCTTTCACGAAGTCGCTTGAAATACGTCAGCGTTCTCCAGATCGAATTGACTTGTGAACGGAGCGGGATCAAAGTTGTTGCTCAGTTTTTCCGCCTTTAGAAAATTTTACTGTGTAGTGTAACGTAATATTTCGTTTTGTTCAAGTTTCTTAAGATTCGACTATTTATATCCGACCATAAAAAGTGATTATGTGCTAAAACAGGAGGCGGAAAAGTATTGTTGTTGTTTTGGTCTTCGTTTGAAGCCAAGACGAATCACTAAAGAAACGTAGCGTGGAGATGCTATCAAGAACGAATATATTTTACATTTAGGTTGACGATGAGCACTGCATGAACTTTTTTGGAAAAAGAAATTTGCCACATAGTAAGAAAGCATCAAAATAGAATCATAAATACGTTTTTGAAACAGTGTAATGTATTAGCCGCGTCTTAACATTATTTTAAGTAATTTTTACTACATGAGCGGGAGTGTGGTATCGGCCAAAGGAGGATTTTTCAGGTATCCCATGATGCAACGCGAATGAACTATACTGCGTGACCAGTCATTTGCTATGGAGTTGCTCGAAGCGAGCGCATCGTCCACTGCGTAGATTTCAGCAGTCAAACATATATCACATCGTCCAATTTGGCTTGTTGTAGGTTCCTAACGGTATTTAGTACACGTTTGCTTCCCCAAAAAGTAAAGAGAACGGCGACTTTGTCTATTTCTGAACACGGACAAATTGAAAGGCATCGATGACAATTAAGACTTCGATTTCCGAATTTCCGGTAGATGAAAAAATATTGCCATCTTCCATATCACTTGTAAAAACATGAACATCAAGCGATTCAGTAGCTTCGAACCGAAGGAAAGTGTGATACGGCCATATGATTTGACCAAACTCATAAAGGGAAGCTGCAATTGCACTAAATATGATATTTCCTTCGACTGTAAAAACCAAAACAGAATCTACGCGATCGAAGCCAATTTCAACAACGCTTTGGCGCCGATTTTGACCAAAATTCAACGATCATAAATTCCTACAAAACGTGGAGACTTAAGGGGACCTTGTACTGCATTTAAAAGAGTCACTCTCCGGGGCAATATCAGATCAAAACAGATCAAGAGTTAAAACACAACAAAGAAACGAAGCGGAACAGCCATGCATGTCACTCGAAACAAAGACAAAAATGTTGCGATACATAGGCAAACAGGCTCGGATCAAATGATAGCTAAGTAAACTTTAATGTACATAGAAACCAAATAACGATTTGATTCACCTTTTATCGCGTTGGAAACGAAGAAAACGTCTCGCGAAGATCAGTAAAATATCACTTCGTGTACTTGCCATCGCAGGAAATTTGACACAGGATCGATAATTACGCGCTAGGCGTCATGGGATACCTGAAAAATCCTCCTTTGTATCGGCCTATACCATCACGAGGCGCAGCCGAGTGAATGTATAGTGCCGATACTTCACGGACGCGAATGTAGTCAACAACTTGTGAAATTCACATTCCAGATACAACTCACTAGTGGTTGTATCTAATTTACATATCAGATACACCTCACTAGTGAGTTGTATCTGGATTACAGGGTAACCATGTGATTGGAATGGCTCATTTCTATTTGTTAGTACCCTTATGAATTATTAATGAACTTTACAATGCTATTTCCTATTCGTAAGTCAGTAAATCGTAACGCCGACAAAATTAACAAACTGACGAAGGAGTAACAGTTTGATAAACGTTGAATATTAAGATATACGCTTGGATAATTTAAAAGTCAAACTAAGCAAAAATTGCTCTAAGTGCTACTTAGCACTGTCCATCCAAGCAGCGCTCAAATATCAAATAGCAAATTTAATTTCGTAAAATACAAACAAACAGCACCACCGGAGTGTATACTGCCAAGTAGCTTTCATTCGAACATAGTTAATAAAGCGAAATGGTTATGAAACCTGAGAAATGTCTTTGTTCGATGTTTTTGTTATCGTTTTTGACTTTAACGGTGCACAACCACAATAGATGTCGAACGTTTATTCGAGCAACTGGCTAAGAGAAATGTTGACATTACAGTGTAAGTTATAGTCATAGCGTCATAGCGTGTGATTGAAAAACAAAAGATGTGCCTGGTCAAGTACAGTTCAATACAAATTGTAGCTCCTTTGTTATCGCTATTGAAGTCTGCAAGATTTCATAACCAGTCCCTCCATTAACTATGATTCGAATGGTAACATTATAGAAATCTAAGGACTCAAACTTTAAAGGGTTAATTTTGCACGAAGATAGAAGGTTCATCCGTCCTATTGAACTCAAACCCAGTCTGAAACTTGATGGCTCACTGGTTCCGACTGGTTATTTTGTTTTTGTCTAGCTTACACTCGATGATATAGTTTAACGTACATTTTTCATCCAATAACGCTTATTGTACGGTATTGTTATACTATTGTTATATGTTGGAAACCTCATCATCCTTACATCGAAGTATCTGAAAACTTGGAACAAAATTCTTACCTTAGCAACTATTTCTTTTGTGCGCGTCTGCTAGCTTTTTCACCAATTATTTAAATTGTGCTTTTTTTTCCCCTGTAATTTATATCTCCTAATGACTAAAGCCATTACCGGTTTCTTGTGCTATTTAAATCACACTTATGTGATGGTTCAATTACACACAGACTTCAGAATCCACAAATGCGGGATAAAGGAGTTAGTTTCTAAAGATAATGCGAAGTTGCGTCAGTGGGGGAGAAACACTAGAGGCCTGTAATTTAAACGTTATACTGTAAACAGTGTCCAGAAGGCATATAGCACAGACTAGAAAAACATTTATTTACTTAAAAATGAACCTCTCCTGAACAGATGTGCATGTCCATTAAGTTAGACTGCGTTTAATAACCGACCCTAAGAGCTAGTGTTCACCCCGGGGGGGGGGGGGGGGGAACTCAACAAAGTTTTGTACGGGGATGCTCCGCCCCAAGGACCAAACTCTTACCCTTTCATATACCGTTTTTGACAGAAATGGTACCCCTTTCATATACCTTTGATTGAAAATGGTATCCCTTTCATATACCTTTCATTGAAAATGGTACCCCTTTCATATAGCCTTTACGTGCGTCTGTTTGATATATTTTGAAACGCGCTTTTTATAATACTTAGATGGCGGTTTTCCCTACTTTTTTGTACTTCAACTCGTGTTTACGCTGCCTTTTCCTGATTCTTCGTGAAATCCCTACCCTTTCATATACTTCAACCCGTGAAATCCCTACCCTTTCATATACCTCCAGCCTCGAAAATGATACCCCTTTCGGGCGGAGCATCCCCGTATAGCCCATTATAGGGAGTACCCCCCACCCCCACCACCCCCCCCCCCCCCCCCCGCCCTCTGTGGTGTTCACTGAGTCAATTAAGTAAATTTCGTATCGTAAAAAGATCGAAAAGCTGACATTCCCTGATTAGTGAATACGAATTGAACGACACGGTGTTTCATTTCATTTTCTGTTTTTCGCGGCGCGTGTTATTGATCGGCGTGTCACTGAACTCCAGCCTGTAGTAGTTGTGTATTAAGTCCGTTTAATCCTCCCATAAAGAAAAAGCGACTTAACTACAAAATTCGCGTTTTTGCTGAAATTGCCCCTTACAGCGGTTGCAAAATGGTTACGGTACAGGATGACTTCAAATGAAATAACCGATCGCGTAACAGCAATTTCACTGTCATCAACCATCGCAAAACAGACTGATCACTTAGTTTGGGTCAACCAAAGGGTTAATATTTGACAAATTAACACCTTTCTAAGACTCCCAAAAATTGTGCACGACTGGTTCTGCACCAACTAAATTTTTTTTGTCTAGTTCTTAGCTAATGTTATTGAATTTTAATGTAGTTTTAATCGTATTTTTATCGTACTTTTTATCGTATTTCGTTATTGTACAGTTTAGGTTTTACTTGATACTGAAAAGCCCACCAGTGGAGCGGCAATGAAGTATTGTATTGAATTATGTTTTCTCTTTTGTTATTCGGCAACTTTACACGAGATGCTAAGTATTCTCACGAAAAAGTCAAGTATTATTGTAGTACCTATTATATGCGAAGCAACTGCCATGCAGCTTTCTTTACATAATCGCAAACAAGCATGCACGGGACATGTTAGAAGAACGTTCCAAAATGAAACCTCATCAGTTAAAACTAAGGTTTAACTTGATGACAACATTACTTCATGAAACATAGACTTAAAAAAGAGTAGCAACTGAATAGAATTTAAAAAACGACTACAATCATTTTAAGAGAAAATAAAATTCAAGTACTCTTACCAATGTTGTGAGACTTCTCTTCCAGCAGCAACTCTAAAACAGGACGTTTCTTCACGTAGTTGAGCAGAATCTAGTAACATAGTACAGAATAGTTCCGTTAACACAAAATATCGATAATTATAATTTGCGTGGGGACCATTTTAGCGCATCGATTATGGCAGTTATCACGAACTCACAATGCTAATTGTGTGGGACATTTAAGGTTATGACGAACTCATAAAGATAATGCTAATTTGTGTGGGACATTTTAGGATTCAGTTATGATCTAAGCTCGTTAACCCGGCCCCGGGGAGGTTTCTACTCTTACTAATAGCTTATTTGTGCCAATCAAGAAATGACAACTATATATTGTTGTCTAAACTCCTGTCGTGAAAGTCAGATTTGCTAGATGGGTTTTTAAAGGTCGCTGTTTAACTTTCTATATTGAAACTGATGTGTAGCATCAAGAAGAAGAAAATTATGCGCAAAGATTCCAAGGACAAATAAATTAAGTAAAATTTCCCCCTCCATCCCTTAACGTTTTTCTTCTGTTTTTTTTTTTTTTTCAAGGGATAGGTAAAATGTAGATCAGCAAAGCCCACAGTGATCGAATGAATGAAACAAACTCAAAAGAACAAGTATACGCTGCATTTGGAGTTTATAACTCTGCCTGTCACGCTGAGACCAGTTTTGGCCAGTTTTGTTTAAAAAAAACGATTCGAACAATATATGAATCAAAAAGGGGAATTTTCAATAAAAGAGACCACATTAAAGCAAAAATAAAAAGGGAACTTTAGATTTGAATATTTACGCAGCATTGCGAATAATTAATTAGGGTAAACTTTGACTCGGTCAGCAGGGACAACATTTCTCATATAAACACTCGGCAAAGTTGTCTCGGGGGGAGGGTTGTCTCGGGTACCCGAGACCATATAAACAGGCCCTTAATCTTTTTCTAAATTTAACTATTTTACAATATTCGGTTTGAGGTAGGTTATGAAATATTAAATAAAACGTCAGTTTCGCCCCCTTTATTTTCAAAACCTTTATTTTTTTTTCCCTTGCGTATGTAAATCCAATACAAGAACGTCTTAAAGAGTGACGTTTGAGACAAGTTCAACGATCAGGGGTATTGTTTCTTAATTTATAGCGTCAGAAAACCTACGCTTGTAATAACAGGGTTCAGTTTGTCTTGCATAAAGGCACTATCCACTTAGCTACCCACCCATTTCCGAATTTGTCCTTTGTTTCTTTGTTATTCATAAAGATATATGACGTCTCATACTTCATATCCATAGCTTATATCTTCGGTTTCAATTGAAGTTATATTGTTCCCAACATTAAGAAAAAAATGTTTTGGAACTAAAAGATGTGGCCGCAAAATTTATCAGCCTGACAAATTAGCGAGAGGTTTGATTTACATGTACGTTGAATGGCATTACGCGCATGTATAAAACCGAAAACAAAACAAAAACGCTTATATATATATAATTAAGTATATATAAGTAAGTATATAAGTCTGTCGCTACTGAGATAAGTATAAAGAACACAAATAAAGCTGCTAAGCCGACGGTTTTGACGCTTTCAGTGCTTATCTGTTTCTCTCCAATTAGCTTTAAAAATCAAAGAAAAGTAAAATTTCGTTTTGTGAAATATCACACACACGAGAACCAGGTACTGCTCGACTGCTTTCATTCGAATGGTGACACTATAGAATTTCGTCCACAGACTAGAAACCCGTTAGAACTTTATGACACTACTCGCTCGAGTTTTGACTGTGGCAGAAAAAAAGTGATAATTTACACCAAGGTGCATCTGTCTTGTTGAACTGAAATCTCCATGAAACTTGGTGGCTACCTGTGGTTACCTGTTTTTGTGTAGCTGAATGGTGTTAATTTAATGGTGTTCCACCATAAAAGAGATGGCGCCTCCTCTATTTCACACTTTTCGGTGTGAAATACAAATTTAGACGTCTTACAGTCATTTTTGTTATTAGTATTTTATTATTATTATTTACACAGGAACAGATGATTAACCATACATATAGATGTACTAAGTTTAAACAGAGCCCTGTCCACTTAACAAAATAAAATACAGCTGTTTCGAGAAAGGTTGTCGGAAAAAAGCGTAAAAGTGCACGCGACAATCCAGAAAGGTATTGTGGGTAGTCATCCACGCTATACTCTAAAAACTCATTTATCCTAATGGCCCGCCATCTAAGATCGTCCCTGTACGGACGAGGCATCGCGGGTTTCATGTATTTATTTGACTTATTAAAATTCATTGACTATATCCCATATTATTTTTCGGGATTGTCGCGTGCACTTTTGTGCTTTTTTCCGACAACCTTTCTCGAAACAGCTGTATATACTACAGCGTTTGTGAAAACATGCACTTCATGAAACGCGGTCGACTCTACTAGCGTCCTTTAAAAAAATGCTTAAAAAATATCATCAAACCAAGATAATGCCTAAGCAAAATTAAGAAGAAAAAAAAAACAGAAGTTCATAGCAACGTAACTCTGATATAACTTGAGTAATCTCCTTTTTTCTTTTTTGAAATGTTGTCAATTATAGACTTATTAATGATGCACGTTGTTTGTCAAAATTGTGAAAATACAAAAAAAAAAAACAGTAATAATATACTAAGTTCTTGCCTTTGTAGTTAGTAAATGGAGTGTTTAACTCGGTATTGAGTTTATGTCCAGCTTTTATACCAATTATGTAAATAGCATTTAGTCCTGAATATATATCTTTGAGTGTCTTAAGTCCATCACATGCTTTTTGCGTTATTTAAACAACTCGAAAGTGTTGGTCGAATTACAAACAGCGTTTCGCTGATCCTAAGTCAGTGGGAGAGTGAAGCGCTTAATGTGGTCTTCGCTGAGTTGATTAAGCATGTTGGCTGCCGTATAAAGAGATCAAAAAGCCAGCCAACGTTTCGAGCGGTAGCCATTCGCCAGAATGTGATGTTGTAATTCATTTCATTTCATTATAACTCACGTGCAGTACTCCATGCGTAACTGAAATTGAGCCAACTATTTTCCCATCCGGTTCTCCCACTCAGTCAATAAGGCATATCCTGCATATCCGATAACCGTAAGCGAACATAGCCATGCAGGTTTATGTTTCACGTTTATCACAAAAAAAAAAATATATATATATATATAAATAATCTTATGAAGTGAGTAATTTTATTTCAAGTGTCAGTTTAACACTTTTTCTAGAGAATAAAGCGACTAAATCACAAATTTTCGCATTTTTTGATATTACAAAAAAAGGAAAAGATAATAATACATTTCGCAAACGCCTTTTTGTAGAGATCGTCTATGCGTACAATTACATCGCATAACATTTAACAATTTTTACTGTCAACATAATGATGATTGTAACCATCAACAAACTGAAGGTTTAAAAGCCAACCAATATAATGGGCTAATGTTTCCAAAATTAGTTAATTTTATTTATCTTTTTTATCATGGGATTGACTGCTTAAACTCACTGCCCATTGCTTAAATATGTAATTGAAACTGCGCCATGTGTTAGGTTTTACTTGAGTAATTAAAAACGGCGCCATATGTGTTCAAATAGAAATAAAAATCATTAACGAATGAAAGAGTTATTCTCCCTCAGTTTTCCTTTGATAAGTCCATGTCACATGATTACACTGCGCACACTACGGTTAACGCGGTTCAAACTTATACTATTATAGCGCGAAAGCGCGCGTGATATCGCCTAATTCTTAGCCGACGAGGCCGTAGACCGAATCGGCTAAAATTAGGCGATATCACGCAAGCTTGAGCACTATAATAGTTTTATAATTCAACACATTGATAACAAAGCACAGTTTGAAGAAAAAATATCGAGGCCGGTCCGTCATTTTGCATTCTCTTGTCAAAATGCGAAATTTACATCCATCGTTGGATATACGTCATGTAGACATAGCGTATATCGAGAACCTTTTTACCTTATTTGGCAGTGTATCAATGTGTTGAATTATAAGACTGGTTATCTGACTTCGTTATACTGAAAGCATATACAGGCTGTTTAGTTATCAAACGGTCTCAATAACAGGAACTTAATAATAAGTCTTAAAGCGAATACTACAACTTTTAAACCAGACATGTTTCGGGAGTTCAACAGTCCCATCATCAGTGTGATGGTACGGTAAAATCAATCTATTACCTAGTTATTTAAGCTTTATAAATTACCGTACCATCACACTGATGATAGGAGTTGAACTCCAGAAACATGTCTGGTTTAAAAGTTGTAGCGGAGCATTCGCGAGCCGAAGGACCGCTGCGGAGCCTCATACTCATAGAACCTATGCTCGTCATTTTTCATGGTCATGGCTAGCGGAATGTTTCGCGGGCGCGCATTGGGCAGGGCTAGCTCGCGGGCCCGTATGACGTCACAAAACATGCGCGTACGACGTCACGCAACATCCGGGATCTTAGCAATGTCATGTCAGCTGGGAAAACACTTTCCTTTGCTGTGTTTACTAAGCAGAGAAAACCGTTTAAATTAAAGTCGTTATTTCCCTGTATTTTTCGCGGTTTGCTACTCCAGACAGGGATACTAATTAATCCTTTCACTCCCAAGCGCGCTTTTAGGCGCTGTTTAGGGTCATGCATATTGTACCATTTGTGACGTCATCAGTTTTAGCGTCCGAAGATTTTTTTTTTCAATTAGCGGCAAGGGAAGGAGGAAGTCTTGCTAAACATACCCAGATGAGACCGATTGGATGAACTGAACTGGAGTTTCACGCAAACAACCTCTGAACTTTATGTTACAAAATCAAAGGAAGATTTGCCCTTCCCACCGACGGCTACTTGACGATCAAAATTTCCATATTCCGCGACGTCTGGGTGAAAACTTTACATTGTCAAGAAAGACGATTAAAAGGTCAACAAAACTGACCAAAAAAAAAAAACAGGCAATAAGGAAACTAAAAGAACGGGCTTGAGAATAAAAACGAAAAAGTCAAGGCAAGTCGTGTTTTTCTCGTTCAAAAACTGTCGAAATTTCGATCAGTGCGCATGCCCGAACTCAAATACTCAAATACTTCTACAAATGGAAGGAGGGTTTAGTTTGCCGAGTTGCAAACGATGTTATTGACTGTTCGGCCTCAATTTGGCTGGATAATGGCCATAAAATGGCATTTGTAGCCTGAAAAAGCGTTACTGAAAAAGGGATACTCAGAAGCCGCTTTAGTGGAAAAAGAAGAACTTTCAGGGATAACATCTTGCTTCGAGGAACTTCATACGTTTTTATCAATGCGGGGAGATGTTTGTTTTTATTACGGATTTCAGAACCAAAGTAGCGGAGATTTAAAGAATTTCCAAGCAAGCGAGGGACTTAAGGGTAAAACAGATTACATATTTCGATGGGAATTTATGTTGATATATTTTTGTGATTGACTTTTTCTTTGTGTTGTTGTTAGTTTTGGAGAATTGTTTGTTTGTAAAACGTGCTTAAATTCAGTTGTATCTATTATTTGAATTTCATCGAAGGCAGCTCGAACTCGATGCGCTATAAATGGTACGCGTTTTGCTTTTAAACATAAACTAATGGAAATCTTAATAATTTTTTTCGAAAGAAGATTGTGTTGTCCATTTTTAAATGTTTGTTCATTCATTACATAGATTGAAAAGCGACTTTATGTAAACAAAACAAGACTTGGATTTTATAGTTCTATCTTTACTCGCGTCGCCTTATGCAAATATGTTTGTGTATTTTTGCAATTTTGATTTCCTAATCAGTTTTTACAAGCAACAAGTAAATATTATTCTAGGAGAATGTGCTTCCGACCCTTCACCTTAGTTAAGTTTCACCTTAGTTAAGCTTGTTCAGAGAGCGACGCTGTTAGGCCCTACCTACCTACCTACCTACCTACCTACCTACCTACCTACCTACCTACCTACCTACCTATCTATCTATCTATCTATCTATCTATCTATCTATCTATCTATCTATCTATCTATTCGCTTTAAGACTGTTTAATTATCATAACAACTCTGCAGGTTAAGGTAATATGCAACGACTATTAGGCCCGGGGGGTACTCAACAAAGTTTTGTACGGGGATACTCCATCCCAAGGTCCAAACCCTTACCCTTTTATATACCGTTTTTGACAGAAAAGGTACCCTTTCATATACCTTTCATTGAAAAAGGTATCCCTTTCATATACCTTTCATTGACAATGGTACCCCTTTCATATACCGTTCATTGAAAATGGTATCTCTTTCATGCAGCCTTTACGTGCGTTTGTTTGATATATTTTGAAAGGCGCTTTTTATAATACTTAAATGGCAATTTTCCCTCCCCTTTTCTATACTTCAACTGTGAAATGCCTACCGTTTTATATACCTCAAGCCTAAAAAAGGTACCCCTTTCGGGTGGAGCATCCCCGTATAGCCCATTATTAGGAGTACACCCCCCCCCCCCCCCCCCCCCGGGCTATTAGGCGCATTGCGTCTTCCAATGCCCACTTCATCACAGCTTATCCCCGGTATTTCTCAAGTTTCTCTAGTGTTGTGCAAGTATTTATAATGTGCCAGTACTCAAACGAGGAACTGCTTGCCCACTGTCAGAAAGAGAACATGGAAACCATTCTTATGAAAAGGCGATGGAGATGGATCAGGCACGTGCTTAGAAGAGAACCTGACAACGTCACACACTTGGCCCTACACTGGAAGAAGGAAAGAGGAAAAGAGGAAGACCCAAAAACACTTGGCGAGGAACTGTAGAAGGAGATTTGAAGACACTTAAGCATAGCTGGGGTACCATCCGGAAGCTAGCCCAAAACAGACAGAAGTGGAAGTCCTTTGTTGCTGCCCTACTTGCCAGGAGGCATAAGGGCAGTATTAAAGTAAGTACTTATGTGTAGAGCAAGGTATAGAACAGGGTATAAATATTAGCGCAGGGTAAAAAGAGGCTTTATTTAGTAAAGTGACTTTCCTGATTAACTCCTCAGTGGGTTATTTCTTGGCTCGTCGCAATATAAACGTCATTTACCCTAGTGATTTACATTTCATCGAAGTCATCCTTTAAAAAAGGGGGTAGTACGCAGCTTTTGCAAGGTCTTCTCTGATTTGCTGAGAAAACAATAGAACAAACAACACAACAATGGACCCTAGCCCTGAAACAATAGAGTTGCGTGATACCCAGGTCCAATGAAATTATAGGTTGTAATTAAAGAGCTGCGTGGTATGTGCAAAGAAAATTAAACCCTCTAGGTTATGTGCAGTTGTGATGAGCAATGCCATACTAAGGACAAGAAGTCATAAAAATTCAAAAATCTTAAGTACACATCCTACAAAGCTGTTTCTAACATGGTATGTGGATGTCATTGTTATAATCTTTCGCAAAAATGTTTCAGGTATTAACGATGTTTTGCTTCTGATTCATTAAAGTTTTAAATGTGTCACGCAATTCGTAACGCAATTTCAGATAAGCCTTGAAAATAAACAAAATTGAACCAGTTGAAAGTTATTTTTGTATTATAGAACTTACAGTGAATACAATATTTTGCGATGAGTTTTTGGCACCAAGATGGCCGTTCCATACATTTCTTACTAAAAATGTCTAATACTCGTTTGCCTATAACTATAATTTGGCCCAGATGTGTAGTTTTAAACTCTCTACAATTCCATAAAAATGTTTGAATCGAAATCTGTTGTTCAATGCTTCTGAATTTTGGTATGACGTAAGTGCAAACCAAGGATACAGATTTGACTGTAATACTAAATTCAGCCCACAGCTTAGCCTGAGAAAACAGACGTCGTTTCGCGGTGCCACCACTGGTACCCCTGCGAAACGGACGTCTGAGAAATGAACGCCAAAATCCCGTACTTGTCACGCATAACCGCTACTCAAAGTACCCTAGCGACACGCGTGGATCACGCGCGAACACAGACTTGAACGGTTAAAAAAAATTCTTTAAATGATTTTCGAATACAAAACATCAGTGGCGTATCAAAAAAGCCTGAAAAACTAAGTTGAAAGTCAAAATATCAAAATTGAATTTTGCGATGCAAATGAAATTTGAGCTGCGAAATATAAATCTAGTTTTGTTTACAAAAGATCGCTTTCCAGACCAATTCTTGAATGACAAACACAAGACAACTCAAAGTCGGACGTTTTATTCAAATAGTAATATATCCAAACTGGTCTTTCATTCACGGTTCACTGATTAGGAATGGGGAGAACTGGGAATATATTGTTCCTAATGGTTACCCAGTTTATTAGAACACTCATTACAGACCAGGTAACTAACATGGTATACCCGCCCTCACCTATCCCTCCCTCTAAACCCCTTTATCCAATCAACATCCCCATACTCATCCGAATAAAAAAACACCCCTCACTAATCTCTGCAGAGTTAAAAAATTTTGTCCTTGGGCGTTACATTCTATCTTCATTGTTTTATAGGGAGAAGGATATGGCAAAGTTTTTCAGTTGATTAAGATCTGTATGCCGCCGTGCCAGCTCTTCCGAGGTAATGTTATCATCTAGGGCTTCTGCGAGTTGGGCGCTGGTGTTGTCGTTTCGTAACACCGTAGCTAGCTGCATGTTATGGCTGGAAGTGTGTTCTCTTCCCCAGCCCACGTGCTCCATGATGTCAGCAAGTCGCGAACCTGTAAGAGCCAAGGAGATGGCGCAACCATATCAGAAACAGTGGGCTGTTTCACCTTCCGAGATCCCCAACTCTCCAAGGTAAACTTTTAGGCGACGCCCCATAGCCTCTAAAGACACCGGTGTGTCCACCGCCATCCCAGCCTTTGAAGTAGTGCGGAAGAGATAGCCATTCTGAGATCTATCTGCAGTGATCGACACATGCGCATGTAACTTTCAATGCCCTTTACCGCACAGACGCTTAAATTCTGGCAGCGCTTCACACCAAACAGATCAGATTTTCCCCCTATAAAGTCTTGCCCAACGTATGATTGAATAACAGATCATCATCGTTTGGAAAGCGGAGAATTTCGCTGGTTTTTACTTGGGCCAAATCACCAGGTCACCAGGTCTGTCACCCGAAAACGTGTATGAGTATGCTCGGTCTCTTGTCGGGACATACAGGGAAAGCGGGTCTTCGTCTGGAGATGCTAATTTCCTGTCAATATGATCTGCTAATTGTGCTAACTTATCCACGAACATGGGGGTAGCCTGTTTCGGCACAATTCCCGATATAGCTTGTTCCTCTTTTATCCGCTTGCGATATCGTTTTACTAGAAAAGACGCCGACGGGTTACCCAATCTTAATCCTTCGTTCCAGTCCCCTGTTCGTCTATCGTCCATGAAGATGGCCCGTATCTTTACAATGAGGGAATCCACCGTTCCTGCCGCTAGACGAGTAGGGCATTCACACGGAGGGTTATCTTTCGAGCTGTGAGACGGGCATCCAGCCACATGGATCCTAGTTTTCCCATGTGCATCCTTCCATACAAGGAAAAAGACAATATCAAGTGGGCCCGCAGACTTGATATGCTTTGGCGTCGGGAGGGATTTCAGAAAAGAAGTAAACTGCTTCTCGAGGCGCGCCTTCTGTCGATCATACTTGGATTCTCGAGAAAATAGGGAAGAAATGCGAGAGTAAATGGCATCCACATTGATATTCAATGAACTTTTCCACTGGAGCGAGCGAGGTCACAGAACGCCTGTAGTATCCACACTGTTGGCAGTAATAAAACGTGGAATCATTGCGGTAGGCGCACTTTGGGCAAGCAACAGACGGGCACTATAGCCTCGGCACGGGTGTACAGGCCTGAGAAAAACACAAAATTGAAACGAATAGGGATTACTCCATGTCATAGCGAAAGCGAAACATATAGAGGTCCCACGGCAGTGGTCCATATTCGACAAAACCATGTTTTATCGGGCGTAATAACGCACTCGCCTCCCCACGAGACGCGAGAATCATGTAGCTTTGACACTCCGGCCCGCGGCCAGAATGGGCCCAAGCGTGCCCTTTGCTGCTTGAGAAAACGAATTAGAGGACCAACAGGTGAAACAGGCGGAAATGCATACCAGTTCTCAAACATTGTTCCGAATGCAAATGCAATGGTCTGGCTAAACACATTGACCCCAGACGCGTTTGGGGTTCGCCAAGGGGCGAAATGCGGACAGGGGGGTTTCCTGAGACGTCCTTTTGAACATTGGAGTCCAGAGATAATAGGTCGATCTTGTGGCCCCCGGGGTCACCAAAGTGAGTCTGTACCTCGCTCCAGAGTTTTGGTGATAACATAGAGTCACAGACTGTTAGTCGATGAGATGCCTTGTCTGCAGGGTTGGCTTTGGAAACAATGTAGTAGAGATTCAGGGAAATCCTCAAGTCCACAGTTGCCCAGAAGAAATCCTTAGTACCCCAAGCATCCTTTGCGACCGGGAATATTGCCCATTCCAGATGTCTACGAGCGCCTTGTTGTCAACCCAAGCGTCGACTCTAGAACCCTGAAGGGAACCCCGAAAAGCCTTTAGGGTGCGCAGAAGTGCAACCGCTTTCTTTATCATGATGCCTTCAGACGGCATATCCGGTTCCCATAAGTCGCCAACTTCCATCATCGGTTAATCATCATTGTTAGTAAGGACTCCACCCCAGCCGAAGCCTGAAGCTTCGGACGCCAAGCGGACCACAGTGGTGTTCGTTAAACCAAGGCAAGTAGTATACAGAATGGGGGTTCTGCGTCCGGTGGATCATGTGGATCATGTGGATTCATGTGGATCCGCATATATTAAGCAATTTAAGCGGGAAAATGACGTCATCGTGGTAAACAATAGGGTTAAAAGGCCTGTTCAAGCTTGCCCAGTCGGTAAAGTATAACGTGGTGGTTTTAAATACGGCAGTTTTGTACGGGTGTTTGCTTTCTTCTAATGTTTTTTTTTTTTTTTTTTGGGGGGGGGGGGTTTGTATTGTCAGCAAAATAATGGTATTATAGAATTGTATTATGAAAGCGGGTCTGTACAGATTAAAAAGTTGTTGGTTCATTGCCTCTTCTATCAACAACTTTGACATCCTAAAGGCCTATTTACACGCTGCGATTTGTCGGGCCGATTTGTCGGCCACGACAAATCGTGCGCGCGCTCTTTGTACAGTGCAAGCTTTGTACATGAACTTTTTTTATTTCAAAACTTTTCTGCTAAGAACTTCTTGAAAAACAAATGATATCCAATAGGTTATTTAGGTTGTTGTTAGTTTAAATACTGCAGATATAATTTGTTTTGCATGATTTCTTGTCCAGATTGCGTTTTCGTTCTTAAAATCGGGCCCGACACGCGAAAATCTGTGAAGCGATCACAGATTTTTTCCGAATCGGCCGACATGTCGGACTGAAATCGCGCGCGCATCGGGTCGCCATTTACACGCGCCGATTTGCTTCACGATTTCTCGTGGCCGACAAATCGGCACGACAAATCGCAGCGTGTAAATAGGCCTTGATAAATCGTTTCTAATTTTTCTCTAGTAAGTGATTGGTTTAAAAGGGGTTTTTGATCGATTTCATGTTGTAAGTTTAAGGAGGGCCATTCGATTCCTAATTTGTGATGTGTTAATCTCAGTAGATGTATTGACTGAATTAAATATATGCGTATCTACCTTCTGTATATAACACCCATGGGAGCGCTCTGTTAAGGCCTATTTACACGCTGCGATTTGTCGGGCCGATTTGTCGGCCACGACAAATCGTGCGCGCGCTCTTTGTACAGTGCAAGCATCGTACGTGAACTTTTTTATATTTCAAAACTTTTCTGCTAAGAACGTCTTGAAAAACAAATGATATCCAATAGGTTATTTAGGTTGTTGTTAGTTTAAATACTGCAGATATAATTTGTTTTGCATGATTTCTTGTCCAGATTGCGTTTCCGTTCTTAAAATCGGGCCCGACACGCGAAAATCTGTGAAGGGATCACAGATTTTTTCCGAATCGGCCGACATGTCGGACTGAAATCGCGCGCGCATCGGGTCGCCATTTACACGCGCCGATTTGCTTCACGATTTCTCGGGGCCGACAAATCGGCACGACAAATCGCAGCGTGTAAATAGGCCTTTATGGTCCAAATGCAAATGTAGAACACAGTTTCAAGGTTTGTAGTTTACATTACCGCATAACGAAAGAACACCCAGACAGTTATAATTTCAACTTGTATTTATTTGATATGTTAATCAACGTTCCAAAGGTAGTTAAAAGTTAAGTCAACAAATCTAAACTTCCGAGTGATATTTACATGCAGCTACACACATTTGTTTTCAAAGGAATCAACAAGCGTTGATCCTATAATGTCCATAAGAAAGTGTCTCACATCCGTTTTGTAAAACTATAGCGTTTGTCGTCATAGGGAGATAGACTTGTTTTGGTCAAAGTCATAGAATAGATTTTATGATTCTCTCTTGAATTTGGTTCATCCGTGCCATCTTTACGTGGTGGTGTAAATGGCTTTATAGATTTATGTTTATTGTGATCCCGACATTAATAGGTTATAAAGTGAGCTATTGAGGAGGTAAATGTTTTGTCCTTTGACGGCTTTTAATAGTTGTTGCTGTTGTTTTTCTAACACCGCTTGCTTTAAATTGCGGTAAAGCTTTTGGCTCTCTGGGTGTCGATGCATGACAAACAGTGCGTTGTTCTTCTTGTTCAGTCGATGGCAGTGCTTCGCTTGTGGAACATTCTCCCGAGTCTTCTTTGCGGTTGTTCTTCGTGTTGTGGTAGATAATTACTTTAACTTTTTGTTGTAGTTTGGCCTCTTGAAGGCACTTTCACCGTTGCGTGTGGTCCAACTGATGACCATCTGCAAGATGGTTAGCTAGTCTTACGAGGTACTTTGCACTGCATCCTTGAATCGGACAATCTCTACAAACTCTTTTGTAGACCATGTTTGCAGTCAGACGACAAGACACAAATGACATTTGTGTAACAATTTTTCAGTATATATTGATGATCAAACAGGCCAAAGACAGGCCAATAAAGCCAAAGCCAGGCCAAATACACCAAAACCGTCAAAAGTGCCATATTCTGCTGAAAGTTGCATTTTAGATGTCGTCGAGTATCCAAACAAGCCCAGGCTTGCCATAGTGACGTTCAAATTTTGAATTATGCTAACACTGAACTATAAATTTGCATGAAAAATTAGCACCTCGGAAAATTAACAAACAACCAATTTCATGCGCGCACTAAAACAATATAACCACACATTGTTAAGTTCAAACTGTACTTATTGATAACAAACAAGTACATAATTATACAGGCAATTTAAAAGCTTAGTTGGAAAGGAACAGACAGATCGAGTTGGCCAGCAAGAGAAACCACGTCAGTATTTCCCAATCGCAAAAATTAGTTACCGTAAAACACACACACACAAAAAAATCATCCATTTGAAACCGGACTTAGTCTTCCGCAAAATGAATATGGTTAGCATTGTTTTATAGGAGGAGTGCACCCCCCTCCCAAAAAAAAAACCCACCGTAATTATGTTTTACAGAGAGAGTCTCATTTACTTAGCGACTAAATGGACTACGCGAAAAACTCCCTTTGTTTTCACAGAGCAACTCAGAGGAACTCAAAGCAACTCAGAGTAACACAGATCGACAAGGAGCATCTGTTATCGACCCTATAACTTAGACCGATGACCCCCTGGAGTAGCTCTGAGTTGCTCTGAGTTGCTCTGAGTTAGAAGCCTGTGAGAGGGCGATGTTCATTTCTCGAGTAAACAACCAAGCAAAATGAGATGCATTTCCCTATTATTTTCCGTAGGCGTTGAACAATGTTCTGACTTTGCGATAAGATATATTCTCGCGGAATCTTAAAATTCAGGATCTTTTGTTGAAGGTGGAACGCACGCAAAACAGAATCGCGTTTCAAAGAGCTTTGTCCCGCACGGTGTTTTTCAAAAAGTGAAGTGAGAGTTACTTTAACTTCTTCTTCAAACGCGAGTGGACGCAGAGCCTTAGTGGCGTTCAAACCGGGCGTTCATAATCTCATCTTCCACCGCCATTTTGACCCCTGTTTGAAACACCCGAAACTTATTTTTTTGGATTACCGCTGTTCAGTTCGCATTCGACTGCAGTCACAAAAGTACCCTTTTCGCGCGACAGCTGACCCGGCGTGATTATATTTCGTTATTACTCATGCACATAGCGCGCATGAGGTAAGGTTCCGTTCCGCTCCGTCATTTTTTGTTGTTGTTGTTGTTGTCACATTTGTGCATGCAAATTTATGCACACATACATTATTACGAACCGGGTCGCCAGGTTACATACAAATTCTACAAAAATGGCTGCCGCGCTCGGCATGTGCTTGGTTTTCAAAACCATAGTTTTGTCTTATCGGAGTAATAACACATTAAATTATTCAAAATGGAAAGAGAAGGCTTTAAAGAATACTCAGAAGCCGCTGTAGTGGAGAAAAAGGATAACTTAAGCGACGAAATCTTGCTTCGGGGAACTTCATACATTTTATTTAATGCGGGGCTATTTCTTTCGAAGAAGCGAAGTTTTAAAGAATTATCAAGCAGCCGAGTGAAGCTGAGTTATAGTTCTAACTACACACGCGTCGCCTCGCTAAAATTAAAAAAATAACCCGGTCGTTTACTGATTTCATTGCTTTTAAAAGCAGTCTTTTCAAATGTAACGGAAAGAAGTCATGGTTTGGGAAATAAAAGATGAGTGTGGACTTCATCGGGATCAACTAATTAAATATTCAAAGCGAGTACAGTTGTGAAATCTTATATTACGGGTGTTTCTTGGTGTTGCGGAAGCCATTGTTGCTCAGCTTTTGTGTTGTGGTGTGGGTATTGTTCAGTGTCTTTTGAATCTTTTGTTTTACGTCATTTGGTGATCACACCATCCGCAACACCAAGAAACTACCTATATTACAGACGGTCACGTAGGGGCGTAATACTGTTTTTGAGAATTGCTAAAATTGAAAAAACAGCCCAGTTGTTTACTGATTTCATTTCAGTAGCCTTTTCAAATGTAACAGAAGTCACTGTTTGGGAAATATTAGACGAGTGTGGATTTGATCAGGAATCAATAAATTAAATATTCACGGCGAGTACTGAAAACGAGTCTTGACGAGTTCTTAAATGTGTCACGCAAAACTC
Source organism: Cladopsammia gracilis (assembly GCA_022457155.1). Classification (NCBI taxonomy): domain Eukaryota; kingdom Metazoa; phylum Cnidaria; class Anthozoa; order Scleractinia; family Dendrophylliidae; genus Cladopsammia; species Cladopsammia gracilis. Next base: position 879,995 of record JAJGOT010000229.1, read on the forward strand.
GTTGAGGGGGAAGGGGTGCGTGACCCATTTAAAATAAACTGTATGTCTTTTTTATGCAAGCGCATGAGTACAGGCTACCAGTGTGGCCTCTTGTTTCGCTGAATTGATTATAGCTGAATTTATTATACTAGAAATACGTGTCTCGCAGAACCTCGCGAAGCTCGGGGGAGGATGCACTGCAAAATTTTAGCGATGTGGGAGGGAGAGATGGAATTTATGATTTCAATGGAGAGGTTGGGTTGCTTGCTGGCAATGACCTCATTTAAAGTTGAGACATTTTCGTTCTTAGTCTCTTCAATTTAACTTGTACTTTGTGTCCTGTCTTCCTAAAATAAAATAAATGGGAGCTGGCGTTGGTCAGTGTTGGGTTTTGAGCTGTGGGTCGCTGTAACTGCCATGTAACTGCCATGGGACTGCTCCCCCTGCCCCCCCCCCCCCCCCCCAACCTATCTTCATTAATTTTTGTCAGAAGGAAAATTGGTCTGAAAGTGGATGTCAGGTTAAGTACTGTTGTGCGACATGGGTCCAGAACAATATGCAGTGGCGTTCTGTTTATTTTGATTTTCTCAATTAAATTCCATTTTTGAAACTTGTGAGTGCTATCTCCTGCTCCCTTTACATACTGCTATAGTTTTTGTTCTATATACTGGGAATCAAACAATTGATAACGCAATTCTCTATTCGTTTGAATGGTTGAGATCACAGGAGGCCAGTACTGCTGCTGAAAAGTGATGTTGTCCAAAAAATAACAACTCAATGGTGAAAGTGGCATGAGATTCTCCCAGCAGTAACAATACTATATTTTGGATACAGGTCATGGGAATTACAAAATTGATTACAAAACATGAATATTCAAGATGAAGCAACAGATTCTCTGCAAATACCATAAGCAATGTATAGAGACCTGGATAGAGAATTCGTAGGTTAAGACCAGGACTTAGGCCCTCATGACCAGTTAGCACCCTTAAAAATCTTGAAATCAAAATTAATTTGTTGATGTACATTCTCCTTACTGGTATCAATGCAGTTCACATAGCCATATAACTACAGTGTATTTGTATTCAATTTCCACAGAAATGTTGAAGGTGATCAGGTTCTCAATTTGTATAATCTATGTACTTGCTCGTACACTGATATTGTGAGGAGATTTAAGATACTGATCACCGATCCAATAATAAATGTGAAGCAGTAATGTTGATGTGTCATGTGTTTATTAGCTACATGTATACAGTTGCTATACATTTTATTAGCTGGTCATGATTGCTAACAGAAAATTGTTTTTTCCTAACAAAATGTTTTTATCCAAATTGTAAACAGAAATTCTCCTTACCAAACCATTCGAATGTTATTTCTTATTGAACTATTTTATGAAGAATGCTGTAAACTCAAGATACTGTATACGTATACAACTCACTGTTTCATTCACAAACAATGCTACATCATGTAAATGTTGTATATTTGGGAAATAATTTCCACCTGCGTGATCTGTAGTTTTGATCATTTATCTGTAGTTTTGATCATTTAAAAAGTTCCTTAGTGACGTTAGTGAGAATATCAATAAACATCAAATTACAGTGTGTAGTAAGAAAATTATTTTTCAGTGTTTGATTATCCTCTCAGCAGTTTAGCCGGTGATTTGAGCTGCATTTCTTAATCGCTCTTCTTCTCTGACCCTTTCCTGTAATCAGTGTTTGCTTTTCCCTACCGTATCAGGTATGAAAGATATTCGTCACGAGTATTTAGCTGATCGTCTTATTCTTGCCGCCTCTCGTTGCGTCTACGAACAGAATCATTTTGTTTAACACTTCCAGTCGGTGTCGCCTCTCCTGATCGGTTTCGTTCAGAATTCTAATGGAGGCATTTTGTCAAGGCGTTTGAACCTAGTCAAACGGTGTGCCTAGGCTGTTCGAATTCTTTGTAATCTATGCTCTCGTTTTCTCTTCGTTGCTGAATTTCAAGTCAGCGTTCAGCGGAGTTTCGGTGGTTAATTTTCACGGACAAGGATTTCCAGCCACTTGTGGAATCCAGTGTTGTTGTCTTTGCTGTTCTTCCTCAATTGCATCAGAAATTGGTTGTGTTTCACCGAGAGTAAACAATTTTTCACAGACTATGAGTAAGGTTAAACGGCCGCCGGCACGGCCGCCATGAATACGCCATTGTCAGCGGTCGCGAGTTTTGTTGCCAGGCAACTGCCGGACACCATCAAGTATATTTAACAACTATTCCGAGTTTCAGTAGCCAATCAGAGCGCGCCAACAATGCTAACAATGCTAACAACTATTCACCGCTTCGCGGCTCGCTAAATATCCACCACTACCCACCTACACTGAGGTGAATAGTTGTTTTCTGAGTATATACTGAAACAGTGAGATAATATAACGAAAAGGATGCTTTTTAACTCATTTATTCCTGTCAACGATTACAATTTTCGCGCGCAAATTGCTGGGAGGTGAATAGCAGTTGCTATTCCGAGTTTCAGTAGCCAATCAGAGCGCGCCAACAATGCTATCCACTGTTTCAGTATATACTAAAAATATATATATAAATATATTTTTCGCTGGAATTCACGCGGCTCAGGAGGGACGACAAATTTATTAACCTAGCTAAGCTCGGGCCTTCGGCCCTCGCTTCGCGAGGAATTATCGCTCATATGAAAACACAAACTTTCCCGTGGGATTTAACTACCTCAAAACGTCTGCATTCATTTTAAAAAATACACCGTGAATTCTCAAACTGCGTTTCGCAACAACACTCATTCATGTCATTTGACCCTTTTTACCCTACTAATGGAGCACTAATGGCTTTACGACAAATGATTGACAATTAAAACTTGTCCCTGTTGCAAGCAACATACTTCTTTAATATTCGTGGCCGCTTATAGCTTCGTCTTCCAAGACACATCCTGATTATTTTCGGAAACGAATCGCTCATATTTAGCGACAATCAGATCCCGTTATACTTTGAAATTTAGCAGCCGTATCTTTACCTGCTAAACCAAACAAAACTGGGTGACATTGGTCGTTGAATGCGTTGAAATTAAAACTTTGGTTTTGTTGATGTAGTCATAGGACTTCAACATTTGAAATTCAACCGGAAGTAAAACCTTATGCGTAGAGGCGTAAAATTTTTTACCTTGTTACGCATTCATTTTTAAACGGCTAATCAAAAAATTCAAAGTTTTGTCCGTTACCAGAGCTACACGAGACGCAATTTAAAAAAACCCGTGGAGCTCTGGGGACGAGAATGCTATACTCATTATCTCGTTTGCGCATGCGCGCATTAAAAAGATAAAAAAAAGATAGGAAAAAAAACCCTGACGAGACAAAAAAGATTACGCGTGCCGCTGTGTTTTTTTACCACCTTTTTTGTAAAGGAAAAGAAAGAAAAAGAAAATCATCTTTTGTGCACAGACTAAATTCCATATCCGCCACGAACTGACCGCTGTAAACATAACAATTTCGTCAAACGAACTTAGCATTTGCAGATAAATACCTCGCGATGGTATCACACAGAGCAACCATTGTTACACAGTAATCTCGGCGAGAAAACTCAGCACTCGCCGAAAAATATCGTCGTGTTATCACACTGAGCAGCCACCGTAGCAGAACAATTGCGCTGAGCGAAATCAGGGTTTGCCGAATGTATATCATCGTGATGTCATATAGAGCAACCATTGTTACACAATAATTTCGCTGAGCGAACTCAGTACTTGTGAAATATATCGTCGTGGTGTCACACAGGGCAAAACCACTGTTAGACAATGTATAAATATTTTTTTTTGAGCGAACTCAGCACTTGTCAAATATATCGTTGTGGTGTCACACAGGGCAAACCACTGTTACACAATAATTTTTGTTTTTTGTTTTTTTGAGCGGAGTCAGCACTCGTCAAAATCGACGTGGTGTCACACAGAGCAACCACTGTTACGCAATAATTTGGCTGAGCGAACATAGCACTTTCCAATTATATCATCGTGGTGTCACACAGAGCAACCACTGTTACAAGATAATTTCGCTGAGCGAACTCAGCACCTGCCAAATATATCGTCGTGGTGTCACACAGTGCAACCACTGTTGCGCAATAATTTGGCTGAGCGAACACAGCACTTGCCAAAATATATCGACGTGGTGTCACACAGAGCAACCACTGTTACACATTAATTTCGCTGAACGAAACTCAGCACTTGCCAAATATATCGTCGTGGTGTCACACAGAGCAACCACGATACACAATAATTTCGCTGAGTGAGCCCAGCATTTGCCAAAATATACATCGTCGTGGTGTCACACAGAGCAAACCACACACACAAATCCGACTTTGACATACTAGTAACAAGGCTGGACACAGAACAAAAATACGCTAGTCAATTACTCCTACCTCAAGGTTATTTGGTTGGGCTTGAACCGCCGTTGGAACTCCCGGCGGTGCTTGTACAAGAACTAGTGGAGCTGACGCTTGTACTGGAATCATTGGAGCTGGCGCTTGTACAGGAAACGCTGGAGCTGGCGATGGAATCATCTGAGCTGGCGCCGCCTGGACTTGAACCGCCGCTGGGAGGGCGGGGTGGGGGGGGGGGACGGATGGGTCTCTGTGCGGCCATAAAGGTTATCTCCCACTTCCAAGGTCCAACGCTACTTGCGAAAAGAGGCCTAATTCAGAACTTGTGGTTCTTATATACCCTTGCATAATATTATTAAGTGTGAATTCAATCCGTTGGTATGAAGTATTGTTTCTTAATCGGTTCCCGTGAACTCAAGGACCAGTTTGAATATCTATCAGATTACTCTCAAAACCAAAACGCATTACATTATAACGCATCTACAATCGCTCGACCGAATGTGGCGCAGTTTTCTAAATCAGATTTCACATAAACTATTGATAGCATAAAAAAACAGTCAATGAAATGTTTCTTACAAAGTAAATCCACATTTTAAAGGAAATTTCTTTTACCGTTGTTTTCCAAGAATGCGTGAAAATTCTTAGTAAAGTCTGCCGCTTCGAGTGTGATGCGAACGGAAAGCGAGGGAGATATTCGACGAGCTGTGTTCCTGTTTTGAGATAGGTGATACTTTTTTCGGAAATGAAGACACAGCCGGCGAACTACTTTTAGATGGCGTACTCACGGTGCAGGTCCGATCAAAACCCAGTTGACTTTCAGCCTTTTCAATATTGCCGTGAGGGAAATTTGTTTCAACCAATCAGAAGCACTACCCAGATCTGGGTAGCGGTTACGTGACACGTACGAGATTTTGGCGCTCATTTCTCAGACGTCCGTTTCGCAGGGGCCCCACAGGCTACCCACAGCTCATCAATAACCTTCCATTTGACGAAACCACATTACAGTAATTACCATAGAAATCGAAAATTTATAATCATTTAAAACGTTGTCATTATTCAAACGACATATGCATACATCCAATTCAATTCAATGTATGCCTGTGTCGCGACCGAAAAGACAACAGGACAAACATGAGAAAAGGGTGATAATATCAGGAAATAGCCGGGAAACGTGACCGAACGATAACATCGTTTGCTGTAAAGGCTGGTTTCCACTAGCGCATAAGCATAAGCACAAGCCAACATACGCAGACTCAGTAACGTGTTATTCATTAGTTCCAATTGATTGAACAAAACAGAACAATAGGCACTAATGATCAACATGTTACTGAGTCTGCGTATGTTCGCTTGTGCTTATGCTTATGCGCTAGTGGAAACCAGCCTTAATCGATCGGCCTCGGTAAGATAACATGTTTTTATCTAAAAGTCCATCGCCATGAGTCATTACGCAAAGCATTTACTGTTTGGATACATTTTTGACTGGCCTTATAAGTCAAGAAAATAACTTAAAATGACGAATTAAATGCGAGGACCACTTCGATCAATCTTACTCCGGAATGACGAAGGAATGATCTTTATTTTACCTACATGCGTAGTTTGCACTCGCGATATTTTTAGCCAGTGAGTTGATGAGCGCCTTTTCCTGAAACAAGCTATTTGTCAGTTTTAATTATGAACTGAAAGAAGTATTCTGCTCTTTGCATTTTTTGTCTTAAATAGCAAACCCAAGGTGACGGGTAAGAGATGATTTGTCCAAGTTATAAAGATCAGTGTGCTGGTCGGGCAGTATGCGTTTTCCGGTACAAAGTATTTTTCCCTGCTCATTATTAAAAATCCCCCACATTCTTATCACAAATTCAATCAAGCCGATTATTTATACAGGCCCAAAAGCCAAAATGACGTATTTTGACCTGATCTTTGTCATTATCCAATTGCTTTTCTTTTCTTGAGAACCTGTCCAAGCAAAAAATTGTTGGGCGGCCATATTTGCATTCGGTGTATAGAGCAAACATCTCTTCCTCTGCAGCTGCTAAGAATTTGGTTTCCATTTCGTCCAGTCCTCGTATATCGTAAAATGCCGCTCATAAGCCCTGGGCTTATATAACTCCGTAAGGTTTTTTCTGGATGGCAAGCAGAAAATATTGTGACAGAGAACCCCTGTTTTAGTTAATTTAGTGTAACCTTTTGCAAAGAATTGCGTTAAGGAGCTGTAGTGCGCTTATTTATAGGAGAGGGTACAACAGGAATATTGTTTTGTTAAATAAAGTATTGTAAAGTATTGTAAAGTATTGTAAAGTATTGTATTGTAAAGTATTGTATTGTAAAGTATTGTATTGTAAAGTATTGTATTGTAAAGTATTGTATTGTAAAGTATTGTATTGTAAAGTATTGTATTGTAAAGTATTGTATTGTAAAGTATTGTATTGTAAAGTATTGTATTGTAAAGTATTGTATTGTATTGTAAAGTATTGTATTGTATTGTAAAGTATTGTATTGTATTGTAAAGTATTGTATTGTATTGTAAAGTATTGTATTGTATTGTAAAGTATTGTATTGTATTGTAAAGTATTGTATTGTATTGTAAAGTATTGTAAAGTATTGTAAAGTATTGTAAAGTATTGTATTGTAAAGTATTGTATTGTAAAGTATTGTATTGTAAAGTATTGTATTGTATTGTATTGTATTGTATTGTATTGTAAAGTATTGTATTGTATTGTAAAGTATTGTGCTGTGCTGTGCTGTGCTGTGCTGTGCTGTGCTGTGCTGTGCTGTGCTGTGCTGTGCTGTGCTGTGCTGTGCTGTGCTGTGCTGTGCTGTGCTGTGCTGTGCTGTGCTGTGCTGTGCTGTGCTGTGCTGTGCTGTGCTGTGCTGTGCTGTGCTGTGCTGTGCTGTGCTGTGCTGTGCTGTGCTGTGCTGTGCTGTGCTGTGCTGTGCTGTGCTGTGCTGTGCTGTGCTGTGCTGTGCTGTGCTGTGCTGTGCTGTGCTGTGCTGTGCTGTGCTGTGCTGTGCTGTGCTGTGCTGTGCTGTGCTGTGCTGTGCTGTGCTGTGCTGTGCTGTGCTGTGCTGTGCTGTGCTGTGCTGTGCTGTGCTGTGCTGTGCTGTGCTGTGCTGTGCTGTGCTGTGCTGTGCTGTGCTGTGCTGTGCTGTGCTGTGCTGTGCTGTGCTGTGCTGTACTGTACTGTACTGTACTGTACTGTATTGTATTGTACTGCACTGCACTGCACTGTATTGTATTGCATTGTATTTCCAAACTGGTGGCCCTATAACCGGGTGGACTTATAATCGAAGGGTGTTATAAGTGGCAATTTACGGTATACAGTAACTATCGAAAAATTATACAGGCGTTGGTTTCTGCTCTGTGCAGTTAGAACTCGGATGGTACAAATTAACAATATCCGACTTCTTAACTGTCTTCATTTGGTATCCTAAGATCCTGACGTATAACCGAACGGAGAGGCGAGTCAACGCAAGATTGAGACTTGCGTTATTTGTAATTCCGTTTGAAAACTACTCTAAGACAACTGGGCTTACTTGCATCTCTTTCATCGTTCAAGCGCGCGTTTAGGTGCATTGAAGTGAGTGCTTTTATCAACTTCCATCAACTTTCGTCTCTCACGAATCCGTTCGGCTTACAAGAGCAAGTATGCACTTAAGCTGGCATTTTCAAATCTTACTGCTCTCTTTGGTTAGGGTTTATCGTATTCGTCTTTGCTATCCTAAATGTGGAGTCACTTTGTTTATATATATAAAAAGATATTAAAAAGTTGACACTGGCTGAAAATGTTGTGTTGGACGTTTCGGCAACTACTGTTGCCTTCTTCAGCTAAAGATAAAATGCAAATGTCTAACGGCGTCCTGATGGAATACGATATATGCAAATATTAAATCGCACCTCGAAAGAATATTTTGAGGTGAAACAAAAAGTCTCTAGAGCATTCTTAATTATTTCTACAAATTCTTAATAGAGTGAATTCGTATAACCCGTGCTTTATATGCTAATCAGCCGCGTTATATTCTAATAAGCTGTGTTCAATAAAACAAAGGGAATTGAGACGCTGACTTTTTATTTGTTACAAAATTAATTAAAATCCCACAGAAGCATTGTTAAGCGTATGCAAATTCAAACCAAGAGGTAACAATTCAAGCATTTCAGTAATTAACAGCCTGTAAAAACGAAACAAAGGACTATAAACATGTCGGGTCTCAAAATTCCAGTCTAGTGCTTTATATTCAAACTCGAGCAAAGGAAAACGAGAACTGAACCATAAGATTAAACTAAACCGTAACATATGTTTTTGTTTTCCTCAGTTTTTTATCAAAGACCACACATCTATTGTTTTATTGTACACAGCTCATTAGAATATAACGCGGCTCATTAGCATATAAAACGCGGGTTATACGAATTCACTCTAACGTTGTTGTAAACGTTTGGGAGCGCTATGTGTTCGTTTATAGCGTTCGTGTTACGCACGGAATGCCATGCCATGCCTCAAGAATGCTCTAGAGACTTTTTCCACCTCAAAATATTCTTTCGAGGTGCTATTTAATATTTGCATATATCGTGACTATTATAGCGCGATAGCGCACATGATATCGCCTAATTACCCGACAAGGCTGTGGGCGAAGTCGGCTAAAATTAGGCGATATCACGCAAGCTTGAGCGGTATAATTATAGTTTTATAATTCAACCCATTGATAACAAATTACAGTTTGAAGAAAAAAATATCGAGTCCGGTCCATCATTTTTGCATTATGTTGTCAAAATGCGAAATTTACCTCCATCGTTGGATATACGTCATGTAGACATAGCGTTTATCGATAACTTTTTGACCATATTTGGGCAGTGTATCAATGTGTTGAATTATAACAAAGATTGTGCGTTTTTGGTCTTTTTCGTACTACTTTTTTATTAATTCGCCAAAAATTGGACTGAGAATCTGATTGGGATCCCTTTGGTATGGTTTTCATCGTTGGCTCCGAGTTCGTGTTCCAACGATTTGTCGGCCACACATTGTATAATGATGCCCCATCACCGGCGCCAAATTAAAATAAGTATAAAATGAAACGCATGAAATTAAAATAAATAAATTGCACACAATATAAAGAAACATAGAACTGCACGATCACTGCAACAAACCATTGAGAATGGCCGTATCTGGGTTTCCACCACATTTATTTTATTTTGTTTTATTTTATTTGCTTCTCTTCTGTTTATCTGCCGTAAGGATCAGTTTGCCGTTTCTTTTGTTTCACTTCTATATACAAAGAAGTAATCCATATGATTGTAATCCATATTCCGAGCGCTTGGCTAGGCGACTACCGTGTGGCACTCACTTTTTACGGGAATTTAATTTTGTAGATTGGTGATTTTTTGTGTTTTGCGGAAACTAAGCGCTCATAAATGTGTCTACGGATGCTGATGCGAGATGTAATGGTCTCCTAGCTAGCTCTTATCGAAAAATCAATAAGTAAATCAATTAAGCAAGCAACCAATCAATCAATCAATCAATCAATCAAAACATTCATTCATCAATCATTATTTTAATCAATCAGCAAAACACAGCTGTTTTCTATTCGTTTATCAACAAACACAAAACCGGATGGAAGTCAGCGAAACGGGAGTGATCGTAATAACCGTGATGTACGCCCCAACGATGCTTGCAGCCATTGTGGGAAACAGTATTCTGATATACATCGTCTGGAAGGTACCCGAGGTTCGATCGCTGACCAGCTCCATGTTCGTCAACATGGCCGTGGCTGATTTATTGCTAGCGTTGTTTATGATGCCTATGTCCCTTGTCACCCTTCACACAGACAGTCAGTGGAAGATATCTGGGGTACCTGCCGATATAGTATGCAGAGCCTTCATTTTAATTTCTTATGCCACACTAATGGCGTCTATCCTTTGCCTAATATTTATGGCAATCGACAGATTCTATGCAGTTGTCTATCCCCTGAATATCCACATTCTCTGGTTCAGAAAGGCGAAATTCGTTACACCGTTGATTTGGGCCATGTCGATAGCTTTGATGGCTATCATGCCAGTTGTCTATAAGTTGAATCAAGATACATCGTTTTGCGAGTTACACGTCAACATTGTGGGAAACCAGACCGAGACATTTCGCGGTATTTTCCTATATATTTTCGTGACCACCTACCTGATTCCACTGGCTATCATTTCCCCACTGTACGCCAAAGCCGCTCGTAAAATATGGTTTAAGCAGGCTCCTGGCAATCCGTTGGCTAAAAAGCAGCAGCAGCAACAGGAAGTTACCAAAAGAAAAGTGGTCCGAATGCTCATCATCATCGTTGTGGTATTTGCTCTTTGCTGGCTTCCTGCGCAGGCAATTCACCTATTTTGGGCAATAAAAACATTTCGTGTCCGCATGCCACCAATTGTCATGTATCTGGGATTTTGGTTGGCCCATGCAAACAGCGCCATCAACCCTTGGCTGTACATCGCCTTGAGCACTAACATCCGATTGGCATTCACCAGGATCGTTACCATCCGAAAATCCCATGCAAGACCAACTCAACGCTCCCAGAAAACGATGGTTTTCAGGACAAACGAAAAGGAGACACATTTGTAGCTTATACATGTGCGAACTTTAGAAGAGCACTTCTAGCAATAAGCCTTGTATAATTTTAAGTTCACACCGGCGCTGCACCTTTTTCCTTTCATTGTATTCTTAACTTTTGCGTAAGGGTGACGCTAATAAACATTGTTATTTAATATTAAAAGTAATATGTATTCATTAATGTTCCCTGCAGATAACTGTTCTTACAATTCAACACATTGATACACTTCCCAAATATGGTCATAAAACTCTCAATATCCGTAGGTCTACATGACGTATATTCCGAGTTCAGCAATGGTGGTAAATTTCTCATTTTGAAGAAACTGGAAATGACTGCTGCCTGCAAATTCGCAATTTTGGGAGAAAAAATAAGTGAAATATTAGATAAAAAAAGGGGAAAGAAAAAAAAAACAGAAAAGAAAAGAAAAGAAAAAAATTATTGATAACATGATTGGATAAAAAAGGCGCGAAATTTTCGCGTTGTGTCACAGTGTTTTTTGGCGAAGCTGAATGAAAGCTGGTTCAAAGTTTCAACCGCTCGACACGGTGTGAATGAAGAAGAACAATTTTGGAAAATACCTTATAGTAATCAGTTCTGGAAAATGGTATAGACTTGATACTTCCCCGGAAAAGTTTCTGCTCTATGTTTTAAGCGGATTGAAGCTAAATGATCTCGGCATAACGGCTGTAGGAGCTGGAACGTGCAAGTTGGTAAACAACAGCGATTGAATCAGCTCGTACTTCGATGTTTGAATATTTGGTTCTGATGGAAGGGACACAAAAGCCACATCAACTACAGGTAACGATGTTTGTTGAGTCCTTACGCTGTGAATTTTTGTAAAGACTTACTATCTTCGCTGCAGTTCTTTTACACTTTTCGCCCCTCTGTTCAGGTAGCCGTTTGTTTATTTGTTCAATCTGTTTTGATTCTGAATTGACCTTTTTAAGACAGTCGAAACCGGCACTTGTCACTAAGGAATTCTCTGCTAATTTACTGTGTTTAATTCATGTAGTCACTACTCTGTCCCATTTTTTTTACGTGACGAAAGCTCTCCATATAAAACTTTCAATTTGCGTACGCTAAATTCATTTTTGCGTTCCAAAAGTTTTATTCGCTGCTTGTTTGTGTAAGAAATGGCGCGAGGTAAAACGTTGTTGTAAGCCTGTTACTGAATAAAAGGTTGTATATCTCAATGATTTTTTTTTCTCGAAACTGTGATTTGTTATCAATGTGTTGAATTATAAAACAGTTATAGTGCTCAAGCTTACGTAATATCGCCTTATTTTAGCCAACTCGGCCTATACGGCCTGTCGGCTAAGTATTGGGCGATATTGCACTCACTTTCGCGCTATAGCTGTTAAATATGCGTATATCAGTTGCTCCATGAGTTACATTGGCTTCCTATAAATCAACGTATTATTTTTAAAGTTCTGTTTTGCTTTGTCGCAAATTTAGATTACGATCCTTTTATCATGGTTATATCATCTAGACTTACCTCCAAATGTCCATTTGTTAATTAAATAGTGTATTATTCTGCCCCATGTATTGTTATTTAATGAGTTATGGAAAGCCACTCGGGCCTGGGACAAACCCAAACCAGAGAGCGATTTGTGCCTCTGAAGGTGTTGTACCCAACCCGGCTTGTCTGAGGGTGGGAGGGTGGGTCACTAACCACTTCGTTTGGTGGTTGATGAAGAGTGTTGTAATATCTTACACCCTACCCTTTATATCCTACTCATTAACATTCCCATGGGCATAATTTACATATTCAAATTGAGTTTGAATAGTGGTTGTTTACCATTTACAAGGAAAAACCGGTTGGTCCACGGTTTGTGTAAATGGTAAGCAAAACTCCAGAAGGAAATGTCTCGGATTCTATAGCTCAAAAGGAGGTTTTTGAGCCCGCGAGACTGAGCACCCCCACCCAACCTTGTTTTCACTAAAACCGCTGGGCACCGCGACCTCCTTTTGAGTTATGGAATCAAGACTCTACCACTCCAGAAAGGGAAATTCCGTTTGAGATTGGCGTGTACCATTTGCATTTACCATTGCATTGACACCAGAAACGAGCTGAGTAACCACGCTTATGCATCAAAACTGGCGCAGGGTCTGGAACTGGTAGATAAAAGCAAATGGTACACACATTTCCGTTCGGAAATTTCGGTTGGGAATTTTGGACTACCTTTCAAGACGTTCCGTTTATTTCGGAAATTTTCCGGTCGGTCGAGCCAAAATTGTCTTACCATTTACATTCTGACCGAAATTTTCGGAATTTTTGGGTAAATGGTAAACAACCAGTATGTCTATTTAACAAATAGATTCCATTTGGCCGTGTGTCTGTTCAGTTATAGATCACAGATGACGTCAAAATGTGGTAAGAACAAAAAAGTGGCACACGAGCCGCAGGCGAGTGTCACTGATGTTCTTACCACATTTTGACGTCTTCTGTGATCTATAACTGAACAGACACACAGCCAAATGGAATCTATTTGTTTTATACAATGAACAGAAAAGTTCTCGGCCTTTTTGCTGCGATTTAGCGATTGTTATACGAGGCGAAGCGCTAGCAAATTTCTACGAGAATTTACGATTTCCTGGCAGAAGCCCTGGCCGTTTTGTTTTTCAGTCGGGGTTCGCTCTACAATTGTTCTTAGCCAAATGACTGACGACTCAAGTGATATGGATCAAGAAGAAGCTGCGGGGGATTCACACAGTGGTTATGTGACTCCGCCTATTCACGAAGAAGTTCAGGCGGATGATATTTCTGCGACCTCGGATGACCCGCAAGATAGTTACGCTGCTCGTGTTGCGATGGGCCTCGCTGAAGGTGAACATTTTACGTCTGAGAATCAAGCGCCGGAAAGGCCGTATACGGCTTATTTCAAGCCACAGTTTTATCATACCGCGGACGAAATTTTTGAGGCTTTGGCAAAAGAAAAATTCCCTGCGACGAGTATTCGCTGTCTCCACAGGCTTCCCAAGCTCTACATACGTGGTGTATGCGACAGCTTGTGTACATAGAGAAATGTATGGGAAAATCACAGATTCTCAAAAATTGGGTTAATAACTATCTATTTTGAAATAAAGTTTACCTACCTCAAATGCGTCGCTTACTTGTGTCTTGTGCCGGGGAGACAACGACTTCGAATAACTTCGCTAAATGGCGTCGGAATGGCTTCAAATTCGGTACAAGACACAAGTAAGCGACACATTTGAGGTAGGTAAACTTTATTTCAAAATAGATAGTTATTTACCCAATTTTAGAGAATCTGTAATTTTCCCATACATTTCTCTATGTACACAAGCTGTCGCATACACCACCTATGTAGAGCTTGGGAAGCCTGTGCTGTCTCCAACGGCGCCCGACTGGCGAGGTGTTAATTACCTTTTGCAACCAAGCATGGCGCGACTCTTTTCTAAAACATAGCAGCTTTATTTTGAGGAAAGAACGCATTGTTACGAACGACCACGATAACCCTCTTCTATTCCTGACGATATATGACGCTCCTTACGAACTGTCGGACGCTCTAATCGAGAAAAGATTGGAAAATTACTGTACCGTGGTTTATGCTCGCCAAGGTAAACATCATCCGCACGTGCATAATGGCCTTCGACACTTTCGCGTTCGTGCTTTTGCGGCTATTCCCACCTACTTACGGTTTGGAAGATTCCTTTTGCCGTTACGCCATGATGGCCAGGAGGCCACATGTCGAAAATGCAACCGAGCTGGTCATTTTGCTGCGAGTTGTTCTAACGTCGTTTGTTTTAATTGTGAAAGCCTTGGACATCAGGCGCGTTCGTGCTCTCATGCAATGTTGTGCTGTTTATGCAAATCAGATGAACATTTGGCGAGAACATGTCCTTTCTCTTGGCAACGCCAAACTATTGCTTATCATGCTTCACCTGGGCATTCTCCTATGGACGATGATGATTCTGAGAAGTCTTCTCTCGCTCCTGATGGGATTAATTCAAGCGATGCTTTGGCCGCTGCGCTTGCTTACGCCAAATCTACTGCCAAATCTACTGCTGTTAACACCGTCAGCCGTCTGTCCCTGATGATGTTTTGGCGGCTGTTAATTCTCTCAATGAAGGTGTTGTTTCTCCTGAGGAGTCTTCAACGGAGTGCGCTGATGCTGAAAAAATCCCAGGCGCTTCTGGTGAAGAATTTGAAAAATTGGCGCCCCATTTCTTTGCTTAACGTTGACTACAAGATTTGCTCTAAGGCGATTACTATGCGACTTTCTAAGGTATCAGATAGTATCATTGACCCGGACCAGACCTGTTCTGTTCAGGGCCGCACGATCACTCATAATGTAACTCTTTTGCGCGATGTCCTTGACTATATCGAACGTACGGATGAGACTGGCATTCTTGTCAGTCTGGATCAAGAAAAGGCATTTGATCGCGTCAATCGTACTTTCCTTATGAGTGTTTTGAAGCGCTTTGGCTTTGGCCCTGATTTTTTGAAATGGATCACTACTTTCTACTCTGGTGCTAATATGCGAATTATGTATTTTAAATTATGTATTTTAAATGACTGATCCCATCCCTTTTGCGATGCCTAAAGTGAACAAACTCGAGAAATCAGTCAATCTTTGGAAATCACGCTCTCTTTCCTTTTCCGGTAAAGGTTTGATTCTTAACATTTTGGCTTTTAGCAAGCTTTTCTATCTCGCGAAAGTTTTGGTAGTGCCCAAATGGGTTTTTCGCAGGGTTAACCAAGCTATCTGGCCCTTTCTCTGGGGTTCTAAGATCGAAACCGTAAGTCGGAATACATGTTTTTGTCCCACAAAGGAGGGGGGTCTTGGTTTAACAAACCTCCCCATTAAATGCGACGCGTTGCGGGTCTCGGGCCTTCTCTCAACATTGGATTCACCTGCTGATAGTAGTTTTTTCCTCTGTAAATATTTTATCGGATCTTTTATCTAGCCTCCCTGAAGGATGACTGATTAACTCTGCGGGATACTTCTTCCCCTAGTGCTTCCCTTCCCACCGCTTTCTATGACTCTTGTATTACTGTTCTAAAGTCTCTGAATCTTCGTACAACTACGCTTACCACTAAGGGAATTTATCAAGCGCTTCTCAGAATTAAAACATCCCCCGCTCCTCCCGCGCCCTTGGGCCCTTTTCTTGCCCGCTGATTTCGTTTTAAAAGATTTTTGGGTTTCGGTACGAAACTCTCTAGCTGATAATCGCTGGAATGATTTGATTTGGCTTATAACCCTTCGGGGTATTAAGGTGCGGGCCTCCCTGAAGAATTGGGGCTAATTATCTCTTCTAATATTTGCGCTTCATGCCCTCGCGTTGAACCAATTGATCATTGTTTTCTCTATTGTCCGCGCGTCAAAAGGGTCTGGGATTTCTTTATCCCCTTCCTCTCGCTACCCCTTGGTTTCCCTTTTGATGTCAATCTCCTCACCGTTTTCTTTTTTTTCCTTTACGTCCGGCAGAAAGGATAAGGATCTCGTATTGTTTTTTTTTTTTCCTAAAGGCAATTTTGTATTCTATTTGGGTTTTTCGGAATAAGGCCACATTTCACAATGGCAGCCATCCTTTTGGCGCCATTGTGAAACTCGCCCTTCATTCCATTAAAGGCCGGATCAAACTAGATTACTTCCGTTTATCCCCCGCGCGCTTTGAGTCGCTATGGGTTAAGCCTGGGGTATGTTACATACGAGATAACGTTTTATTGTTCTTGTTCCAATTAGTAATACTTAGTGTTATAGCTCTTGGATATCGAACTTTAAACTTTATTTAGTGTTAAGAGCTTTATTTAATTTTCCTCTACTGTGTTATTTCCCCCCCTCCCCCTTTGTTTTGTTTGATCGTAATAAAATTAATATTTTCCCAAAAAAAAAAGAGAGAGTAAAATTACGAACTTGCCTCGTAGCGTTCGACTGTTCGAATATTTGTTCCAGTTTAGGTATTTTTCAAGTCACCAAGAACACTTTTCGTCTTGGTTTCTTCTTTTTCTTGCTCGTAAACAGCTCCTGCTAAACATTTTTTAAGGCTTTCACTTGCTCAATCCAGAATAATCTCGCAAACATTTTCAAAACTGTGCGCCATGTTGGAAAAAAAAGCAAACATTTTTTCTGTGACGTCAGCCGTGCTTCTGTAGATCAAAGGCAACGGCCAATCACAGAGCACGTAATATTCAGTTCATTGTATAATGTAAAATGTCTAATGCATCTGCAGTTTCCGCTAAAAGCACTACTAATGCAGACAGTTATCCGAAAAGATGACTTTTATATAACGTCGTTAAATACGGTCGAACCTGTATATAACGGCCACCGTTGGGATTCTAGAAATTGGAAATTGGCAGTTTAAGGTTACAGAGGACCTTCAGATCGAAAATTTATTGAAAATGTTTTTGGCGTCAAAATAAAGTTTACAGAATGAACTTTCATCCAAAAAAAAATTATCGAAAAATAGTGAAAATTGACGGAGAAATGACGGTATAACTTTTGTGGGCGTAGTTTGTTTATGAAGCGATATGTTTTTTTAAACGCTGTTTTCTCAAAGTTAATTTTTCGCTTGTTGGGGACACTTTAAAGAACTACAACTCAAAGGGAATTTGTTCGATTTTCCTCAAATTTGAACAGAAGCTAGGCTAACATATAATCAACAAAAAATTGACGGCGAATTTCTTATTTCCGAAAACTTTTTCGTCAAGAGCCATTTCCGTGCGATCATTCCAATTTTTTTCTCCCTTTTTCGAAAATATTCTGTAACTTTTCACTGCAATTGAATATGGGAAATCGCCGACATGTTTTTTTAGCGCTTCGTGTCCGGAAACCTGAGAACAAATCAAATTAGCAAAATACAATAATCGCTTTGAGTTATAGCGTTTTAAACCTGATTCGGACGTTCGAATTTAGACGTCGTAAAAAATTTGACAATTCATTTTATTACCAAATGGTTTCCATATTTAGATAGCCAGCTGTATAAGCTTTAATTTGATATCTGGGTTTAGGTATATTAAGTGTAATCTTAAGACGCTAGAGCTGTTATACTGGAGACACCCCCGAAGGTACACTGTAACCTTAAAGGGACACTGTCACGGATTCGCATGCGCGGACCAGGCTTTCCGGTGTACTTGAAAACATTTGGCCGCAATGACATTATAGGTCTTGGAATCGGTGGCAGAAAATGCTCATTTTCAGCGTTAATGCGATGATTTTCAAAAAAAAACCAGACATGTTTTATGGTGGAAGGGAAATAGTTCTTTAACTGTTGCTGAAAAAATCACCCATCAAATATATTTTTGGGACGCAAATCGCCTCCAAGTGGAAGTCGGTTTCAAACCTAGGGTTTTGCCTTGAATCCGTCTTATGAAGTTGTGCACGTGCATATGAAACTTGAAAACAATACCCGTGAATAATGAGGACGCTCACTTGTAAACACAAAATCTGTGGGATAAGATTAGTACATTGGAGGCCCTATTTTATGGCGTTACATGTCTTCGATGTCCTTGAAACTTGCAGGCCATATAAATTGATGATTAATCTCGAGATTGTCAAATTAAAAAAAAAATCAAGCGGTTTCCAAATTATCATCACATTTGAAGGCATAGACCAAATTACATAAAAAAATGGCAACAAGAGAAGCTGAACGCACGCTAATCAAATCCTTCTTTCTTGCAATCGGCCAAAGCAATTCCCCCTCACTTTTTCACACACGATTTCAAATGTAATCAAACTACTATGAGATGTTACTGCATTCCCAAAGCGCATCGTTTTCATTAGATATTAGCCAATTATGTCGATAGTATGTATTTCACTGTATTTATAATCCCCAAAACTTCATCCCCAAAAATTTCAAAAACGCTCTCACATTTCCTTTTAGCTTTATCCAGTTGAAGCCCATAGTCTAGTCAATTATAATTAGTCCAGTAGCGGGTTTTACACAACATTCTTTTGGTCTAGAGAAACTCCGCGACTTGTGAATTTCGGAGGTTCACCATTCCGTTGCCATGGAAGCACCAATGTAAACAAATCCTATACTCCCATAAAGTTCAATGTATTGTGTGTTTGCATGCAAAGTGGCTTGTCTTTTTATGCGCTACAACAAAATATATGGCCCATTAAAATTGAAAAGGTGTGGACTTGAGAAATGCGTACGAGCCTCCTTAAATTTGTAGCGGAGCTCTCGCGGGCCGAAGGCCCGCTGCGGAGCCCCATACTCAAAGAACCTATGCCCGTCATTTTTCATGGTCATGGCTAGCGGAATGTTTCGCGGGCGCGTCGGTTCGTCTGCCGCCTGCCGCCCGCCATTGGGCAAAACATGTGCGTATGACGCCACACAACAACCGGGATCTTAGCAATTTTGAAACAAAAGCGAGGCTTTGTTTTTCGCGCGGCTACACGGCCGATGTCATGTTAGCTGCAGTGAAAACTCCTCTTGTTGTGTTGTGCAAAGTTGTTTTCAGGCCTACATTTTTTCGCGGTTTGCTACTCAAGACGGGGATACTAATTAAGAGATACTCAGAAACCGCTATAGTGGAAAAAGAAGAGCTTTCAGGGATAAAATCTTGCTTCGAGGAACTTCATACTTTTTTTATCAATGCGGTGCAATATTTCAGAACCGAAGAAGCGGAGTTTCCAAGCAGTCGAGTGACTTAAAGGTAATTAAAAATAAATCACATTTTTCAATGGAAATTTATGTTGATATCAATTTTTGATTGACTTTTGCTTTGTGTTCTCGTTAGTTTTGGAGACATGTTTATAAAACGTGCTCAAATTCAGTCGTGTTGTTCTCTTGAATTTCATCGAGGACAGCTGGGCCTCGATGCGCTATAAATGATACGCGTTTGGCTTTTAAACATAAACTAATAGATATTTGAATAAAATTTTTCAAAAGAATATTTTGTTGTCCATTTTTATGGTTCGTTCATTCGTTACATAGGTTGAAAAGCGATTTTATGTAAACAAAACAAGACTTCGATTTTATAGTTCTAACTTCAATTTTGATTTCCAAGTCAGTTTCTCGGGCAATTTTTGATACGCAACAGGTTTATTTTATTCGGAAATAAGTCATACTAGTTATTCTAGATCGAGAAAAAGTTGTTTTTGTGAACTTTTGTAACGTCTAAATTTACTATGTGGACGGTCGCGTAATATTGTTTTTTTTTTTAGAATTGCTAAAATTGAAAAATAGCCCGATCTTCAATCTTAATTCTCGTGCTTCCGACCTTTCACCTTGGTTAAGCTTATCATTGACGTTCTGTTCAGAGAGCTTCGTTGTTAGGCTCAGCCTATCTATATACATTACCCAGATTTCAATCTAGATAAGCTAACCCCAACCCTAGCACAAAGCTAACCGTCACTCCTAGCCTGGAAATGGTGCTGTCTATTTCGCACTTCTCAAAATTAAAAACTCTCAGCTACCTGCAATTATGAAGGGGAAAGTCATACAATCAGCCAATTAGGTCAGACACCTGAAAATACAAGCTTTGTATACTGTGCTTCTATCTAAATTATGGATAGCAATGGTCAGGTTGCCATTTTTGTTATGAATATTTAAAAAGTTTTGGCTATCAGAGACTCTTATGGGTAAGTATATATTATTTTGGCTTTCAAATTCTGCATTGGACTTCATTATCCAGGTGCCAAGTTTAATTAATGTATGGTTTGGAAAGGTAAAGTTCATGCAATAGACATCTCTCCCTCTATACCAATCTCTTGACTTGGAAAATGTGGGAACCCTTTTGCAAAAATCCAGCCATATATATCTGCAGCGTATTCAATAAAATGAAACATGACGCAGTTTTCTCCTTCAAATATCACACAAACAATTGACTAAAGGCTTCTACCACATTAATGTTTCACTCCACCTTGTTAAGACATCATTTGGCATGTCTATAAAGATCTGTTGGAGACAAAAAGCTGAAACAGGTGGATAATTTCCAATACCTGGATCATGGATAGATAATGCCAGTAACCTGGATATAAACGTGAGAAAGGCTAAAGCGTGGGCAGCTCTAAATAAAATGGGAAGTCAAATCTCAAGAAAGAACTCAAGATCAGATTTTTAAGATGACAAGTATATTGGAGCATCCTGGATGGATGCAACTCTAGGTTGTTAGTATGCATTAAATGTAAGTTGGAGAGATTACATGTGACGAATGAAGCACTCTATGGAGATATACCACCTATCTCTGAGACAATCAAGTAAAGGAGACCCAGATTTAGTGGCCACTGTTAGAGAAATAAGAACGAAGTAGTGTCACAACTGCTCTTCTGGGTCTGAAGTCATGGTAACGGATCAAGGGGGCGACTGGCAAGAACGTTTGTTATATAGCTGGAGTTTTTCTCAATAGAACGCGCGCGTTCATTGGTTGATTCATGGTCACATGACATCTAACAAACAAACTGTTTCCGCTAAACGTCCATGACAAGCAACATTTGCGAAAGCGGACAACATTTTGACGTCAGAGGGTAACAGTGCACTATTGCCCGATAGCGCACGTGTCCAGACCGTGACAAAGATGCGATTGATGTTTTCCTCGAGTTCTCGGCGCGTTTTTCAAACTGTGTTGTGTTGTGTTGTGTTTTTTGTGTTGCTATATAACAAATCACTTAATGACTGATCCCTAGGAAAAAAGTGAATTTTGTTTCCTTCGAATTTCGATCTTTCCCTCGTCTTCGTCTCGGGAAACATCGAGATTCTCGGGAAACAAAATTCACTGTGGGACCAGTCATTGTTTAATAGCGGAGCTCTGCGGGCCGAAGGCCCGCGCGAAGCCCCATAGTCATAGAACCCATGCCCGTCGTTTTTCATGGTCATGGCCAGCGGAATGTTTCGCGGGCGGCGTCTGTTACATGCGTGTCCGACTGTGTGTCCGTGTGTCCGACTGTGTGTCCGTGTGTCCGAGCGTCGCTCGAGGCTACTAGCTCACGAGCGCGTATGACGTCGCAAAACATGCGCGAATGACGCCACACAACATCCGGGAATGCCGAATGTCACGTCAGTTGTATGCGTACAACGTCATCAACATCCGGGATCTTTGAGGCTTTGTTTTTCGCGCGGCTACACAGCCGTCAGCTCGGTAAACACTTTAGTTGGATTCAGAGTTGGATTGTTGTGTTTAGCGGAGAATTAAAGTCGTTATCTCCCTGCAGTTTTTCGCGGTTTGCTACTCAAGACAGAGATACTAGTTAAGAGATACTCAGAAGCCGCTTTAGTGGAAAAAGAAGAGCTTTCAGGGATAAAATCTTACTTCGAGGAACTTCATATTATCAATGCAGGAGCAATGCGGGGAGATGCCTTGTTTTATTACGGATTCAGAACCTAAGAAGCGGAGCTTTAACGAATTTCCAAGTAGTCCAGTGCTTTAAAGGTAAAATAAATCACATTTTTCGATGGGAATTTATGTTGATATCAATTTTTGATTGACTTTTCCTTTGAGCTCTCTTACGTTTTGGAGACATGTTTATGAAACGTGTTCAAATTAAGTCGTGTTGTTATCTTGAATTTCATCGAGGACAGCGCTGCCTTGATGCGCTAGAAATAGTACGTGTTTTTCTTTTAAACATAAATTAATGGAGATTGAATAAAATTTTTCGAAAGAAGATTGTGTTGTCCGTTTTTACGTCTTTGTTCATTCATTACATAGATTAAAAAGCGATTTTATGTAAACAAAACAAGACTTAGATTTTCTGTCTTCACTCGCGTCGCGTTATGAAAATAAGCTTATGTTTGCGTATTTTTGCAATTTTAATTTCCAAATCAGTTTCTCGGGCAATTTTTGACAAACAAAAACTGTATTTTATTCGGAAAGTAGTCGTACTAGTTATTCTGGAAAGAGAAAAGTTGTTTTTGTGAACTTTTGTACGGTCTAAATGTACTGTGCAGACGGTCGGGCAATACTGTTTTTGAGAATTGCTAAAATTGAAAATAGCCCGTTCTTCAATCTTAATTCTTGTGCTTCCAACCTTTCACCTTAGTTAAGTTTCACCTTAGTTAAGCTTGTTTAAAGTGCGACGCTGATAGGCTGGGCCTATCTATATATATATTATTGACCAGTTGGAGACCGACACTAGAATGACAAGATGCGTCCTCCCTAATGCTATGGATCAGCGGAAAAACTGCCAGAAGTTAGTCAAAAGCATCCGACCGCGCTTGAATGGACAGACAGACAGACAGACAGACGGGCGGACGGACGGACGGACGGACGGACGGACAGACAGACAGACAGACAGACAGACAGACAGACAGACTGACTGACGGATGGATGGATGGGTGGATGGATCGATGGATGGATGGATGGATGGATTGATTGCTTGATCCTTATTGCAATATCGTTGTCACAGAAAAATGAAAAATGTAACATCGAAAAATGAAAAAAGGCCAATAGGAATTAAATTAGACATTCAATGTTCAAAGCATGCACAAGAACTATGTTTAAGAACAGGTTTTTGCACTTTTCCTTTTTCGTAGTGCAACTGTGCACATGTAACAGTTATTCTCATAGAATAACATCAACCGGGTAGCAACATATTTCCAACATGGACGGTTACAAACGGTACGGACTGTAATTCATCTTTAAAAGGTTGGTTATCGTGGTATTTATTGATGATCTATATTATAGTCATTTCAGCTGTTGTCGCGGTGATAAACATTGAATTTTACGGAACCAAAAAGATTCTTTCGTTACATTTATTAAAGATACATGTAAGTAATTCGCAATTAACGGTTATTTATTATTCTGAGTTGCAAAAAATGAAAGTTATCTTAGGATTTTGAACGGTGGAAAGTATATAAAAATTAATAGTTAATTATGCCTAAATGTAATCAAAGTAAACATATGAATACGATGACAGTATTTTCAAATTAATTTTTAACGGATGCAAAAATAATATTATTTCTTTTGGATCAAAACTCATATCATAAGTAAACTGAAAATTTAACACCTTGATTCTATTTTTCCTCTAAATTGAAGTTTTAGCTCCTGTTACGACAGCATATAATGATCGAATTATTCATCATAATCCCAATACGGCCGCCCCCTCTGCGTCAGAATTATTGGCCGGAGTATTTGTTTATTTAAACACCTGTTATGCCTGAATAAAGTAATACTGATCTACGATCATTGTTCGCCCTTGATCATCGTTTTTTCACGTTATAAGAACACCTTCAACCGTCTTCCTCGTTACACGGAAACATAAATCACTCAAATTGTTCAACAAAGCGTTCTAATATGAGAATATCTTACCTTTTTTCTTTCCTAGTAGCTGTTCTCGTTGGTCGTTTTGGCAGTGGAGGTACGTACATGCCTTAGCTTTACAAGTTGAGTTGAATATTACTCCTACTGAGCTTATGAAGACGTCATCATAGTTTAGTTTTGGCAGCCAGATTACCCTGATGGCAATCATACCTTCTACTTTTTAACTAACCATAGTCTTATTCAACTTGGAAGATAACTATACCAAGACAGAAGACTGAACCAAAAGTTGTCCACCTGTTTGCTTAAGAACGTTCATTGTACTGCTTGCCACAAAGAGCGTGAATATAAACTGTTTTTAATTTAAACCACATGGAGGTTTTTTTTTACCACGTCAGTCATTGAATATTAGAAAATCTTAGAAAGTTTAACGGTTGCAGTGTCTTTATCTTTTTAAACAATAATTGCAGTTTATTGTAGTTTATCTTCCAATAATTATACCACATATATAAATTAAATTAAATTCTTGATAGCGACGGTTCACTCAAACATTTTACCTTTACACCAGAAAATGAAATCAAGAAAGGCACCAAACTAATATGAAAATCTGTTTGCACAGAGCGTGTCCAGTTCAACTGTTTGCAGCTTACAACGAACTCAGTGATCACGACTCTCACTCCGCGTTCTTCCTTCCCTCAGTCTTTCTTTTAATATTTTAAAAGGTCTGCAAGACTGTGAATGATTTTCAATATGATAATGTTATTGTAATACTTTTTAGAATACGGCATCGCCGAAACCCAATTACGAAATGTTAACCTTAAATTATTCTCTCCTTAGGGTTATAGCATAGAAATAAAAAAGACATCCAACTATGAAAGTCATGTTTTAGACTAAACGTTATAAAAACTATCTAAATTTAAAGTTTTAGCTAACGGTCTACAATTAAGAAAAAGGTTTAATTACTGATCTCATAAAGGTTTAAGGCGCCTATAGAAAAAAAAAGCGCAACTAAATTACATAAGAATATAATAGGATATGCATACATTTTCAACGAAATGAAGAAAACAATTTTGCGATAAAAATAATGAATGTACTATATAATATATTGTGTAAGAAGTGAACAAAATGGCAAAGAATTATAAGGTTTGGCCAGACAAGTGAACAATGAACAATTACGTTATTACAAAACAGAATTGTAAATAATGTCAGCAACGACACTGTTGTATCTACGCTTTTATTACAAGTCGCAAGAAATGAATACGCATGAAATGCACTCAGTACAAAATCATCCTCAGCACAATATGGTAAATATTCCTGACCAAGATATTTTGATCCAAACCTTTGGAGCAAACTGAGCCAGGGCGACATGAAAAACAAATTGCAATTTATCAAGTTCTAAACACTAATTAGTATATTGTTTCAGCGGTCTCTAATTAGCTTTTTCAAATAACTAAATACATACGCCAACGCGGCGTTCGCATCAGATTGCTTATAAGCAAAATTGCTTATTATAAGCAATTTGTATGAATCCGTTTAAACCAAAGGCGACCACAAACGCGGCTGGAATTTGGTTCGTGCGGAAAGTCGCAGAGATTGCCGCCAGAGCAAATTTTTATGCGATGGTTGCACAAACTATTTCTTGTCAAACAATCAGTTCTTTTGTTTTCGTGTATTAAACTCGGCCCAGGTGACACTTGGTACGTGTAAAAAATTTTACTTTGTAGCGCACCGGTTGACAACATGTCGGACAAAACTGAACTGCTAATTGTGGAAGTTCAAAAAAAAAAACTCTTTGCGACAAAGGCCGTCGTGATTTTAAAGACGCAGAGAAAAAGACAAATGCGTGCAAACTTATTGCAGAGTCCCAAGTCCCGCTCTGACCACTATCTGGAGTTGTTTCACGGTAGTCCCGAGTCCAACTCCTCGGCCTCGCTTGTAAAATAGCCAACTGGTTTGCTTCCTGCCAGTTGGGATTTTTAACGTATTATGTTCTATTTGCAATATTTGTTTCTATATTTAGTGTCCTCAATTAATGGTCGCGCGCTAAATACCTTTGACACTTAAATAAAGTGATTATTATTAGAGGGTGTAGGGTTAACCGATATACGCCTGTATCTCCTCTTCCTTCTCCTCCACCGTGTGAAGAGATAAAATGCCAAAATGTCATCAGAATCTGTGTTTGAGGCGTTTGCTGCCATTTTTATGAGATGGCGCATGGCAGCACACATTGCGACTGTCACATCCCAAATTACCGAATTCCGTATGAACGATGGTTCGTGCGAACTTTTGAGTAGAAAGTCGCGCGGAAAGTCTCAATGATTGCATTCGTAGTCGTGGTCGCTGTCTGTATAAACAGGCCTTTACTTAATTCTAATTTTGTAAAAGGTAAAGTATTTATCATATTAGATGTTCAAATGGTTCTCTTTTTATCTCATAGATTGCCGCAAAACAGCATTTTTTTCCAAAAGTACGGTTACGTCATCTTCAGAGCTTTCTCCAGAAAACTCCGCTGCAAATGCGTCATTGTCATCTTCATCGGCTTGGTGTCCACAGCAAAATTTCACTGACGAAGAGTACTTAGAGGTCAGCAGTAACGTTGGGTCTCACACGCAAGCATTATAATGACTTATTTTTCTTCTTTTTTTCAGCTACCGTTAATCCTCTATTAAGCTACCGGGGAGGAGGGCTTATCATGTTATTTGAAGCCCGTTTGAGGGGAGGGGGGAGCTTAATAGGGAGGGGGCTTATTATAATTTAGCGAAACGTCAGCAGTTCACCACTCATTTTTTTGTAAAGTGGATAAAAATGTTTAAAAAATACCAATAATCCTACTCAGATCTCCATGTAAAAGAACCGGTAATAATTCCCCCAAAGCTCACGCCGAAAATTAAGGAGGGCTTATTAAAGAGGGGAGCTTATTAGATAGGAGGGCGGCTAATATTTTACGGTATCTACTTTTTTTGTCTATTTAGTACCCTGGATAAAACAATTCATGATTTGGTTAAATGATGATAACTTTTAAATGCTTTTCCTAAATTCCATACAAAATGGCAACGAAATAAACTGGAAAAGATTTAACACATGGCCACATTAGTTTTGTATATTTCGTTTTATATCTTTTTTAACCAGATTGATTTTGGCGAAAGGAAAGTAGTCAAGCAGATCATAATTGCCGGCAAAGCCAGTCCTGCTATCAATCAAACTGCCAGAAAAGTAACAAAGTACCTGATTAAAGTCAGTGATGATGGCGTTACATACGAATATTTTGAGGCGGTAAGTGCTGTGACGTCTACTATGTAGAAACCAATCGTAACTTGTCCTGGATGCTAAACAGTCTATTTCACATCACCGACCGGGGATGAAAATTTACCTTTTATTAAAGTCTTGGAAACGTAAAAAAGGCCTAAAATATACATGTTTATCTTTAAAGTGGAAGTAAGAGAGCTGAAAGAGATGTAATCTTACGTGAATATGGATGTTCATGTGGCTCGTTTTATCGTGGCAGATGGAAGCGATGAACTTTTCTGAGAATAAAGATTAGAACCAGTGAGCAGATCTCTGCCTTATAACAACCTCCCCCACCCCCCCCCCCCCCCCCAGTTATAGGCCCATCCTTTGTTACACAACATTATTCCGTTTTTACCCCCTCCTAATATAAGTACACCGCAGTTCATTAACAGCAATTATTTACAAACGTTTGCGCCAAATTCACTAAAACAACGCTTATTGCATTTTAATTGCTTTTAAGGTTTCAAAGGACGATATCAAGCTTCGAATCACGACACAATACGTGCGCATAGTGCCGCTGGATTTTGTTGGATTTCCCTGTATGAGAATCGAAATTTATGGATTTAGAGGTATTTTAAAAGAACTTTATACCTTGTGTTATGAATCCTAGAAATTTCAGGATTTGTCCTTGCCTTATTTTTTAGCTAGGACAACAAACTAAGCGCCTAGAGGCAAATCAAAACAGACAAGCAACTGCAAGCTGTCTGCCTGAACTTTCGCCTGTGCGATATTTCGCTTGACCAAGCGAAATGTCGCCGACAGTTTGGCGATATTTCGTTTGACTTCTGTAGCGAAGTGTCGCCGACATATCGGCGAAATATCGTTCCGATTTCGGCGAAAGTTCGGCGATATTTCGCGAGAACAATAGGCGAACTTCGGCGAAGTTAGTTTGCATTTTTCGTTTGCATTTTACGTACTGTATAATAAGGTATACGCTTCAAAATGTCTTTGGTTTGCTATCAACAAATTTGATGCACTGGTGCACAAGAAATGTAAAAATGTGAATTTATATACATTGTTTGTGTACCTATCTTGGAAACCAACCGCTCATAAAAAAGGATGCTGACAATAAGAGGAACGCTATGATTAATCATTAGTTCGCTATTATCGAAAACAATAATCGTTTAATGACACTTTAATAAAATTATGGAAACACTCTTGCTGATTCTGGAAATCAACATTGCTTTCTTTTTCTATTTTAGCAACGGATCCTGAATTGTGCAGCGAATATAACGGTGGTTGCTCGCACAAGTGCGTTCAGAAATCCAAGTACTGTTTCTTTGGTAAATGCTTCTTCAGATGTAGCATTGACTTCCTCTGCACTAAGTGGGTGAAATGTGAGTGCGATCCTGGATACAAATTGCTGGATGACAAGAAAACCTGTGCAGGTAATACTGATACAATTTTTCTCACCCACGTTCACTAAAAGCTAACACTAGCCCAAGGCTAACAGCGTCGCACTTTGAACAAGCTTAACTAAGGTGAAACTTAACTAAGGTGAAAGGTTGGAAGCACAAGAATTAAAATTGACGAACGGGCTATTTTCAATTTTAGCAATTCTCAAAAACAGTATTACGCGACCGTCTGCACAGTACATTTTTATAGACCGTACAAAAGTTCACAAAAACAACTTTTCTCTGTCTAGAATAACTAGTACCACTAGTTTCCGAATAAAATACAGTTTTTGTTTGTCAAAAATTGCCCGAGAAACTGATTTGAAAATCAAAAATTGCAAAAATACACAAACATATTTGCATCAGGCGATGGGTGTGGAGATAGAACTGTACTATAAAATCATAGTCTTGTTTTGTTTACATAAAATCGCTTTTCAAACTATCTAATGAATGAACAAACACATAAAAATGGACAACACAATCTTCTTTCGAAAAAAATTTATTCAAATCTCCATTAGTTTACGTTTAAAAGCAAAACGCGTACCATTTACATGTAATTATAGCTCATCGAGTTCAAGCTTTCTTCGATGAAATTCAAGAGATCGATACAACTGAATTTAGGCACGTTTTAAAATCAATTCTCCAATTGAAAACTAACAATAACACCAATAAAAAGTCACTCACAGATTGATATCACCATAAATTCTCATCGAAAACTGTAATCTGTTTTACCTTTAAGTCCCTCGCTTGCCTGGAAATTCAAATCTCCGCTTCTGGTTCTGAAATCCGTAGAAAACAAACATCTCCCGCATTTGATAAAAACGTTATACACGAAGTTCCTCGAAGCAAGATTTTATCCCTGAAAGCTCGTCTTTTTTCCACTAAAACGGCTGTCCTAAAGCCGAGCTGTCCTCGATGAAATTCAAGAGAACAACACGACTGAATTTGAGCACGTTTTATAAACATGTCTCCAAAACTAACGAGAACACAAAGCAAAAGTCAATCAAAAATTGATATCAACATAAATTTCCATTGAAAAATGTGATTTATTTTTAATTACCTTTAAGTCACTCGACTGCTTGGAAACTCCGCTTCTTCGGTTCTGAAATATTGCACCGCATTGATAAAAAAAGTATGAAGTTCCTCGAAGCAAGATTTTATCCCTGAAAGCTCGTCTTTTCCACTAAAGCGGCTTCTGAGTATCCCTTAATTAGTATCCTTGTCTTGAGTAGCAAACCGCGAAATATTCAGGGAAATAACGCCTTTAATTTAAACGGTTTTCTCCGCTTAGTAAATTCACAGCAAAACATCAAAGTGTTTTTCTAGCTGACGTGACATTCGGCCGTATAATCGGGGGTGGAAGCGGAATAATGAATAATGAATAACGGCTTAAGAAAGAAAATGAATAATGAATAACAGCTTAGAAAAGAAAATGAATAAGGAATATTTAGGGTTTGATTGTGAATAAAGAATAATGAATGTAAAGTTAAATAATTTTTGTTTTATTAACAGAAAGGAATCGCATAGAGAATTCATTTGATATTGAGATCACGCTCGAAGTTTCAGATAGTTTAACTTAAATCCATAAAGAAAAACAATTTCCTGAAATTCTTTTGATGTAATGCTTAGTTTGAGTTCATGTCACTGATTGCTTGTGAATGGCTGCTACAATTTATTGTGCCTTTGACGACCCATGATAGAGTGGTGATTTGGATTTACTTCAAGCACATGCACAGGCCAATGTTTTAATCCAGTCACTTCGTAATAAACGCAAGGAGGAGCACTGAAACGAGTTTTACCAGGCAGCGATATCTATTTCAGAGAAACATGGTGTTGCAATATCCAAACCCATACTTGCTGGCCGGCAATGGCATCGAGAAACTATTCCGTCTGATTCAGTGAGTGAGTACTACAAACGAGCAATGTACCATCTATTCTTAGATCATTTGATATCAGAACTGGATTTTCGCATTTTTTATCAAACCAATTTCACCCTCGCTAGGCTAAGACAGTACACTAAATTTACTTACATCTGGCTTTGCAAATAAAAAAAACCTTTACCTCGAATGACTGGCTTCCTCCGACATGCGAAATCTATGTATGATATAGAAACAAGGTTGCATTTAAAAACAAAAAATGGTCACTTCTTGATGCGTTTTTAAAACGATTTCTTTCCAGCACAGCATTCATCGCTTCATCTTTAGTTCCGGCTTTTTTTAATAAAAAAGAAAGAAATACAAAAAAAAAATCTTTTGCCGGAAAATGTTGGTAGTTGGATTCCAGCCGAGGTAAGCGTCAAATAAATTTTTAAGTGCATATGTTCCAGACATACCAGATGATATCCGTCAATAACAGGAAAGCGAATCTGAGGTGATAATCTCGTTGGGAGAAAGTGCAAGATCATCCTCCAACCACCATTGCTGAAACACTTCCTCATTGCCGCCCACAAGAGTTGCCAAATATTTCAAGGACCTTCACAACGCTCCTCACCCTGCCAATCACCACGGCCACCGGTCAACAATGAAGAAGATCGCCTTAATGGACTTGTGCTAATGGATGGCATAAACATGATGTTTTTTTTTCTGAGGACATCGATTTTGAACAAGATTTTGCAGCGCCTGGAAGCAGGGGGACGGAGCTCCTTCTTTATACTGGCTAAAAGTTCCTCTTTCTCAAATGCATGGCACCAGAAAAGGTTGCCATTTTAACCATTACGAGTCTCGGCAGTCACTCTAGTAAAACAGCGACAGTTCTATGAGCTTTTTCATGAGATTCATGTGAATCAAGGCTCTTCCGTTAGTAATGTTCGATATGTCTGTATCATAGGGATTACTGGAATATTAGAACATTTTGTTATTTTGGTTGAAAATTAAGGTAAACTTCAGAATTTATATTGACTTCAGGAGTCTCAGGAATGCAGGAAATGGTGTTTCAGAAAGTAAAATCCAAAACATTTTCCGGGGGAACATGTCCCCGGATCCTTGTCGAGGCTCGCACTCGTTGCAGCTTGCCTGCCAGGATTCGTGCAGACCTGGTTAGGCCTACAACTAGTAAAAAAATCACTACGCCCCTGGTAATTAAACTGAATATGACGTTGACGGTTTTAAATCATATTTTAAAGGAAGTGACGAAATATCTTCTGTTTCACAAGCATTGCAAGTTAGAAGCTGTCCAACAAACTCGAATTCGGAATAATGAATATCGAGTAAAATTTAAAAACGAATAATGAATAACTTAGAAAAAATGAAAGGAATAATGAATAAGTGAGATCCAATTATTCCGCTTCCACCCCCGAGTATAACCGCGCGAAAAACAAAGCCTCGCTTTGGTTTCAACATGACGTCGTACGCGCATGTTTTGCGACGTCATACGCGCCCGCGAGCTAGTCCTGCGCGACGGCGGAGCTAGTCCGGTCTTGCGCGACGGCGGGCGGATGGAGGGCGGGCACACGCGCGCCCGCGAAACATTCCGCTAGCCATGACCATGAAAAATGACGGGCACAGGTTCTGGTTCTATGAGTATGGGGCTGCGCAGCCAGGCCTTCGGCCTGGCAAGTGCTCCGCTATAAACCTAAACAATGAAATCTAGAAACAGCAAGATAATGCGTTTTTAAGAAGACCATGAGCAACGTTGCTTCTTGGGCAAGTTAATTTTACAGGTCGGCGGGTCGTTCTGGACCTATATGAAAACAATACAACAGAAAAATCAACAAAATTAGCCCTTATAATTTAGTTTACTAAACAAAAGAATCCCCTGGCAACGCGTGACACTTAAGCACGTTGCTCAAGCGCAGAGTGCTGATATTTTGAACTTTCTGATGATTGTTCAACAGACGTGAACGAGTGCGCTACCAACAATGGTAACTGCGACCAAATTTGCGAAAATTCAGTAGGAAGCTATCAGTGCAAGTGCCGCAGTGGCTTCTTACTTGCCAGCGACAAACACAAATGTGAAGGTAAGTCAAAGAAAGAACCAACAATATCAACTGCATGTTATTGACAATGGGTATTGAGTACTGTTTGTTTTATGCCTCGAGCAGGCAGTGTTGAATATGGCTGGAGACTTGTGCACGAGAGTGGCAGTCTCGACTGCAGTGCCTTCGTGGATTAACTGAAATAGAAGAAGTAGAAATTGAGATCGAATGCACTCTTTTGTATCTGATAAGCGGTGCTGTGTTTGGTCTGATCTCTTTTTCTCTCGTATACTATCTTTTTTGATGATGGTAGTGGAGGAATCCTTTCCATCTGGTGTGGTGTAGCCATCAGCGTATCGTTTAGAGTGGCGTGAAGATTTATAACAATGATTTTAAAATCTATATGAAAATTAAAAATGGTATCTTTTAAGGACCAAATAAACTTGAGCCACGCCCAGATTGGTCTCTTTTAGGGGTTTAATTCAAAATTTCCAGCGAGCATGCCCGTACCTTTTATATTGGAGTCCTCCCCCCACCCCCCCGCCCCCCTCCCCCTCTTGTAGAAAAGATTGCACAGTGTAGCACCACCTTAACTGCTTATGATGTGGATTATGTTTGTGTAGATGTAAACGAGTGCGACAATAATAGAGGAGGCTGCAATCAAATTTGCCACAATACGTTTGGCGGTTATTATTGTTCATGCCGAAATGGATTCGAGCTTTCAGCGGACAACCATACATGCAATGGTAAGGATTTAACAGCAAATATTTTGAAAGTTGAAATGCATGATGATTCGTCAGTACAGTTTCCATAGCAACAATGTGATTTCATTGTAGACTAATACCTCAGTCCGGTTGGAGATTAAGGCGCAATTGAAACATATTATACTCTCCACTACCCAATGCATAAATTCACTTATTTCTTCTTATTTATTTTGAACTGACATTCTTTAGATATCGACGAATGTGCTATGAACAATGGTGGATGCAGCCATGGCTGCCAAAATCTGCAGGGAACCTATCAATGTACATGTCCAAGAGGATTTGAGTTGGACTCAACAAACAAGAACTGCCAGGGTAAGAGTTCTTCTCTTGCCAATAGCCTAGATCTACTTATAATTAAAACAAAACAGTTCAAGAATAAATGCCCTTTTTAGTCAGTAGAAGATATTACTAATTTAAATCCGAGATATCTAGGCGCTAACCTCTCACCTAGACCACTTAGCCCACGCGCTTTAAATGAATACTACGACAGTTTACGATAGATCTCTGACGCAATGTTTTTCCACTTTTTACTACGCCTTAAATGACTACTTTGAATGCAACCCACGACTATCTGGTTTCGATGTGAACTTCAGTTTTGACCGTCAACCAATTGCCCACTCCAAAAACTATTAAAAATACCATAATACTCTTTAAAGTGCAGGTTTGTGTGGTGCTTGATGTAATGTCCCGTCCACACTAATGCGTTTTTGAAAACCTCTGTTTTTGGTTCCCCGAAAACGGATAAAAAGATGTGCGTCCACACTAGGAGCTGAAAAACGATGATCCAAAGATACGTTTTCATCACCAGGCTCTGCTCGGACATTTTTCTGTTCAATACGCATGCTCCAATAGCGTCAGCAATACTTTGCTTTACTAGTTGTGACGTAAGCGTTTTTGAAAAGCTCCGTTTTTGCCGTCCACACTAAAACGATAAACCTGCGTTTTCATAAGTCTCCACTTTGAAAAGCGCTTTCGAAAACCTCCGTTTCCATCGATTTCATTCTCCGTTTTTGATCGTTTTAGTGTGGACGATCGATGAAAACGCATAAAAAAAGTAGGCCTAAGCCTCATTTTTCCAATTGCTTTTGTTTTCAGCGCGAACTGCACGTGCCATGCTTCAACTTCGTGGCAATTTGCATACGGTGCACATTTGTATGCGAACACACAATGCTACGTCTTAGCGTCCCTACATGTACTCTGAATTCCATTGTGCCATTCTAACAAAGAAGACTTGAATAATTACACTCCGGTGAGGCTGAGCCTGCGCATAAAAGGGTATTATGGTATTTTTTCGGAGTGGCCAATTGCAAGTACAATCAAACAGATACCATGCACCTCTTGAGAACCTCTAATTTCATTGGACCTGGGTATCACGCAGATGTATTGTTTTCAGGACTAGGGTCCATTGTTCTGTTGTTTGCTCTGTCGTTTTCTCAGCCAATCTTGTGAGGCGTTCCAACACGAACAAGCCGCCTTCTGTCAATCCTTCACGTGCGAGCACCTCTCGTATTAGCGACCACCTCCCTATACCAAATTTTTTCCAGTCAAATCTTTCTAGTCGGAACCTCTCACAGGCGACCGCCTCTCGTAATCGACCGCGACCACTTTCAACGCTGGTGATTTCAATTGTTCTATTATTTTTAACTTCTGTTATGCAACCACTCGTCCACATTTCGATGCCACTTCAGACGCAACTTGACCAAGAGCGCGGCCAAAACTTCAAAGTCATAGTTATACGCAAAAATCTCATCACAAAAGATTGGATCAACTGTAAGTTACATTAAATCGGCTTATAAACATGTATAATGCAAAAATAACTTTCAACTGGTTCAATTTTGTTTATTTTCACGGCTTATCTGAAATAGCGTGACGAATTGCGTGACACATTTAAAACCTTTACAAATCGGAAGCAAAACATCGTTAAAACCTGAAACTTTTTGTGAACGATTGTAACACTGGTATCTACATACCTTGTTAGAAACAGCTTTGTATATGTAAGATGTATAGTTTAGAATTTTGAATTTTTATGATGTCATATGAAAGCCAAAAATATGATAAAATGATTTGCGCTCATTGGTGCTTTGTACAATGAAATAACTACAGGTTCATATGGTTCATATGATTCAAACTTAAGATCCCTGTGGTCTGATAGGTGCTCTGTGCATTGGAATTACTACAAGTTCATATGATTCAAAGTTAAGATTCCTGTGGTCTGATAGGGGCTCTGACCACTGGAATTACTACAGGTTCATATGATTCAAAGTTAAGACCCCTGTGGTCTTGGAATTATTACAGGTTCACATGATCCAAAGTTATGACCCCTGTGGTCTGATCTCTCATAAGCAATCACTTCATATAAGCGACCACCTTGGCTTTGCATTTTGGGTGGCCGCTCACGGGAGGTTAAACTGTATAAGGGTATTTTTAAAGTGCACCTAACCCCAATTTTTTTTTTTTTGCTTAATCAACTCAATGTACGTTGAAAAGTTGAATAGTTAAATATTTCTTGTTTTTAACGTCGTGTTAGTGAGTTATAGAGATTTGAATTTACAAAATGCTAATTTGATGATGTCATTTTAGGATTCATTTATTATACAACTACTTGTTTTTACCTCCAAGGAATATTTTTTACGAATCAATTGATTGTCCACAGTTTATATTTAGTATTTCTCAAATTGATTTTCCTTAAGCCGTATACTGCATATTGTAAATTGACGTAGAAATAATGGCAAAATCCTAAAATGACGTCATCAAATTAGCATTTTGTAACTTCAAATCTCTAACTCACTAACGCTACATTAAAAACGAGAAATATTTCACTATTCGACTTTTCAACGTACATGAAGTTGATTAAGCCAAAAAAATTGGGGTTAGGTGCACTTTAATTGCCAAGAACCAGATTTATTCATAAGAAGTGATGGAAATCTGACTGACAAATGAAATTTTCTTGCCTCCGTAGCCCGTCAAAAAAGAAGCATTTTTTTAAATGAAAGCTATTGAAAAGAAACTGCTTCAAACGATGGCCAATTTTGATTAACTTTGATTTTTGCCAGTTCTGCTGTCTTTCATTAACGTTTCTTTATTTCCCCACAGATACGAATGAATGTCATCTGGCGAATGGTGGCTGTGAATCCCTCTGTACAAACACAAATGGCAGCTACTACTGCTCTTGTCTAAAAGGGTTTGAGTTGTACGATAAACTGAGGTGCAGAGGTAAGTAACTGCAGAAGTAAGGATGATATTTTAATGTATATGGATGCTATTCAGGAACACCCAACGAATCGTTTGGTGGAAAGCTGTTCGGAGGACTTTAGTCATCTTAAAAATTCATAATAATTAGCTATTACAGTGCGAAAGCGCGCGTGATATCGCCTAATTCTTAGCCGACGAGGCCGTAGGCCGAGTCGGCTAAAATTAGGCGATATCACGCACGCTTGAGCGCTATAATAGTTTTATAATTCAACCCATTGATAACAAAGCACAGTTTGAAGAAAAAATATCGTGGCCGGTCCGTCATTTTTGCATTCTCTTGTCAAAATGCG
Source organism: Cladopsammia gracilis (assembly GCA_022457155.1). Lineage (NCBI taxonomy): Eukaryota > Metazoa > Cnidaria > Anthozoa > Scleractinia > Dendrophylliidae > Cladopsammia > Cladopsammia gracilis. The sequence continues at coordinate 916,975 of JAJGOT010000229.1, forward strand.
AAATTTCCCGCCATCGTTGGATATACGTCATGTAGACATAGCGTATATCGATAACTTTTTGACCATATTTGGGAAGTGTATCAATGTGTTGAAGATTAAAAACGAGAGTTTTCTTAAGTAAAATGTCACCTCAATTTTCATAACATCGGAAAATTTAACGACTTTCGTTTTCGGAGGAATACAAAATGTCGTTTTGGGTACGAAATAAGGTCAGCCAAGATTTTTTTTATTTGATAAAACTCCGTTAATCCGGCAACCTTTTGGAGTACATGACCATTTTTTGCTTGTGAATTTATTTCTTCAATTTGACGACCATTCGATATGTATAATGAGATTTAGTTGAGAAAAGCTAATATATATAGATAGGCTTGCGCTCAGCCTAACAGCGGAGCTCTCTTGACAGAAACGATGATGATAAGCTTAAGTCAGGTGAAAGGTCGGAAGCACAAGAATTTAAGATTGATGACCGGGCTATTTTTCAATTTTAGCAATTCTCAAAAACAGTATTACGCGACCGTCTGCAACAGCATGACAACTTCAACACGGTCAAAGTGTGTAATTATGAGAACCCACTTGAGTGGGGTTCGTACATATTTATGAGCCTTGTTTCCTAGTAACGGTTGACGTTTTTTACGTCACATCCAATTGAGAGGTTTTGATCGACGGAAAGTCCGCATTTGGTTGCTAAGATACTAGTTAGATCCAAGTCTCCCGCGGTAGTATTAACTCTAAACTGCGCATGCGAGGAATATTTAATGAATTACACACTTTGACCGTGTTGAAGTCCTAATGAGTACATTTAGACCGTACAAAAGCTTTTGGAAATCAAAATTGCAAAAATACACAGACATCTTTGCATAAGGCGGCGCGAGTGAAGTTAGAGCTATAAAAAAGTCTTGTTTTGTTTACATAAAATCGTTTTTCAATCTTATAATGTAATGAATAAACAAACACATAAAAATGGACAACAAAATCTCCTTTTGAAATTTTTTTTCCAAAATCCATAAGTTTATGTTTAAAACCAAAACGCGTACCATTAGCGCAAAAAGGAGCTCTCCTCGATGAAATTCAAAATATCAATACGACTGAATTTGAACACGTTTTATAAACATTTCTCCAAAACTAACGAGAACACAAAGAAAAAGTCAATTACAAATTGATTTCAAAAACTCATTAATAATTCATGACCATATCAGCCAATCACACGACGCAAATCGATCACGTGTACGAGCCTTTATACCTGGTAATCTACGGTCATTATGAAAAGCCTGGTGGCGGCTTTGGTTTCAGTCACATAATTGGGCAAACAATGCAATTATCGCTGAATTTTTAATGAGAATGATTTTAAAATGACCGTGATATTTATATTAAGATCACACGTAATCTTTATTTCCTCGCGAAGCGAGGGCCGAAGGCCCGAGCGTAGCGAGGTTAATAAATTTGGCGGCCGAAGGCCGCTCGGGTGCTCGGGTCTCGGGAGCTGAGCCGCGCGAATTCGAGCGAAAAATATATTTATATTTATATATATATATATATTTATATATAAATATAAATATAAATATATTTATATTCATATATATATATATATATATATATATATATATATATATATATATATATATATATATATATGTAACTATTATAGCGCGAAAGCGCGCGTGATATCGCCTAATACTTAGCCGACGAGGCCGTAGGCCGAGTCGGCTAAAATTAGGCGATATCACGCAAGCTTGAGCGCTATAATAGTTTTATAATTCAACACATTGATAACAAAGCACAGTTTGAAGAAAAAAATATCGCCGACAAGCCTTTTATTTAAAAAAAAGCTTACAGATGTTTTACCGCGCGAAACTTGCAACATCACACAGTTCATGAATGAAAGTGGCGCCTTTGTCAATATTGTGCAAGCTTGAACACTATAACTGTTTTATAATTCAACACATTGATAACAAATCACAGTTTCGAGAAAAAAATCATTGAGATATACAACCTTTCATTAAGTAAAAAGGCTAACTACAATATTTTACCTCGCACCATTTCTTAAACAACAAGCAGTGAATGCCGAAACTTTTGCCAAGCTAATAAAAATTAATTTAGCGTACACAATCAGTTGACAGTTTCTACGAAGAGCTTTCGTCTACTCAAAGAACGGGACAGAGTAGTGACTACAAGAATTAAAACAAAGTAAAATGGCATAGAATGTCTTAGTTACAAGTGTTTCGTATCTTAAAAAGTTCAATTCAGAATGAAAACAAATTGAACAAACACTGCACGGCTACGAACCTAAACATAGCGGCGAAAAGTCGGAAAGAACTGCAGCGTGGACAGTAAGCTTACAAAAATTCACAGCTAAAGAATACAAGAAACGGTTAAAACTTCGTACCTGTAGTTGATTTGGCTTTTTAGTCCCTTCCATAAGCACCAAATTTTCAAACATCGAAGTACGAGCTGAGTCGATCAATGTTGTTTACAAACTTGGAATGCTCGTTTTTTAGCTCCCACAGCCGTAATGACGAGATCAGAAACTTTTCTGAGGAAACATCAAGTCTATATCATATTCCAGAGGTGATTACCAAAGGAATTTCACGAAAACTGTGCTCCTTCATTCACTTCTTGTCGAGCGGTTAAACTTTGAACCAGTTTTCATTCAGCTACGCCAAGAAACACTGCGACCGCGACAACGCGAAAATTTCGCGCCTTTTTTGTCCAATCATGTGAACAGTATTTTTCTCTTTTCTTTTCTTCTCTTTTTTTCTTTCTTTTCCCTTTTTTAACTGATAGTTCACGCACTTTTTCGCCAAAAAACACGAAATTGCAGGCAGCAGTCATTTTCACTTTCCTTCAAAATGCGAAATTTACCGCCATCGCTGGTTATACGTCATGTGGACATAACGCATATCGATAACTTTTTTACCATATTTGGGCAGTGTATCAATGTGTTGAATTATAAATATATATACGTGAAGATGTCCGGCAGTTGCCTGGCAACAAAAATCGCGACCGCTGACAATGGCGTATTATGTTTACTAATGGCGGACGTGCCGGCGGCCGTTTACTCATAGTCTGTCAAAAAATGTTTACTCTCGATGAAACACAACCAATTTCTGATGCAAATGAGAAAGAACAGCAAAGACAACAACGCTGGATTCCAGAAGTGGCTGGAAATCCTTGTCCGTGAAAATTAACTACCGAAACTCCGCTGAACGGTGACTTGAAATTCAGCTCAATCGCGATCGAGCAAAGAAGACAAACAACGAGAGCATACATTACAAAGACTTTGAACTTCGAACTTCCGTTTGACTAGGTTCAAACGCCTTGACAAAATGCCGGTAGGGTCGCAGCTCTTAGTAGCTTCTATTTTCATTGGCCTTGTAAAACAAGGCTGCTATTGTTTTTAGGGTTAGGGTCCATTGTTGTGTTGTTTGTCCTATTGTTAGGTCTAAGGGTGGCAAGCCAATGGTGTGAGACCTTCTAAGAGCTGCGACATCACCCCAAAATGCCGCCATTAGAATTCTGAACGAAACCGATCAGGAGAGGCGACACCGACTGGAAGTGTTGGACAAAACCCGACAAAATGATTCTGTTTGTAGACGCAGCGAGAGGCGGCAAGAATTACACGATCAGCTAAATACTCGTGACGAATATCTTTCATACCAGATACGGTACGTAGGGAAAAGCAAACATTGATTACAGGAAAGGCTCAGAGAAGAAGAGCGATTAAGAAATGTAGCTCAAATCACCGGCTAAACTACTGAGAGGATAATCAAACACTGAAAAATAATTTTCTTACTACACACTGTAATTTGATGTTTATTGATATTCTCACTAACGTCACTAAGGAACTTTTTAAATGATCAAAACTACAGATAAATGATCAAAACTACAGATCACGCAGGTGGAAATTATTTCCCAAATATACAACATTTACATGATGTAGCATTGTTTGTGAATGAAACAGTGATCGAGTTGTATACGTATACAGTATCTTGAGTTTACAGAATTCATAAAATAGTTCAATAAGAAATAAGTAACGAGAATTTCTGTTTACAATTTGGATAGAAACATTTTGTTAGGAAAAAACAATTTTCTGTTAGCAATCATGACCAGCTAATGACTGTAATGTCAATGTGTAGCAACCGTATACATGTAGCTAAACACATGACACATCAACATTACTGCTTCACATTTATTATTGGAACGGTGATCAGTATCTTAAATCTCCTCACAATATCAGTGTACGAGCAAGTACATAGAGTATACAAATTGAGAACCTGATCACCTTCAACATAAGTTGTCTGTGGAAATTGAATACAAATTCACTGTAGCTATATGGCTATATGAACTGCATTGACACCAGTAAGGAGAATGTACATCAACAAATTAATTTTGATTTTAAGATTTTTAAAGGCGCTAACTGGTCATGAAGGCCTAAGTCCTGGTCTTAACCTACAAATTCTCCATCCAGGTCTCTATACATTAATTGCTTATGGTATTTGCGGAGAATCTGTTGCTTCATCTTGAATATTCATGTTTTGTAATCAATTTTGTAATTCCCATGACCTGTATCCAAAATATAGTATTGTTACTGCTGGGAGAATCTCATGCCACTTTCACCATTGAGTTGTTATTTTTTGGACAACATCACTTTTCAGCAGCAGTAATTAAACCTCCTGTGATCTCAACCATTCAAACGAATAGAGAATTGCATTACCAATTGTTTGATTCCCAGTATATAGAACAAAAACTATAGCAGTATGTAAAGGGAACAACAGATAGCACTAGCTCACAAGTTTCAAAAATGGAATTTAATTGAGACAATCAAAATAAACAGAACACCACTGCATATTGTCCTGGACCGAAGATGGGGGGGGGGGGGGGGGCAGTCCCATGGCAGTCCCATGGCAGTAACATGGCAGTTACAGCGACCCACAGCTCAAAACCTAACACTGACCAACACCAGCTCTCCAGGAAGACAGGGCACAAAGTACAAGTTAAATTGAAGAGACTGAGAACGAAAATGTCTCAACTTTAAATGAGGTCATTGCCATCAAGCAACCCAACCTATCCATTTAAATGAGAAATTCCATCTCTCCCTCCCACATCGCTAAAATTTTGCAGTGCATCCTCCCCCAAGCTTCGCGAGGTTCTGCGATACACGTATTTCTAGTATAAAGATTACTGATTTTTAGTGCAACAAATAGTGACCTAAATATTTTTGTGCAGTACTGTTTTACGAAATCTGGTCTTTCGCCATTCTATTTGGAATCTTCTCAACAAAATAAACAACCAACAGTTTAACAAGTGAGCCGTTATTTGAATGACACCAGCGCCCTCGTGTAAATTGCCAGGTAAGCGACTGGTTCGCAGATGCACGCTGCTTATTTCTACTCGTTCTCTAAGTCTAAAAAAAGAATTATCAGCCGTTTTATCTACCGTACCTGACAACTTTAGTATAGCATTTTTCAGTAGATGTTTTCCCTCAGAACTATAAAATCCCAAAACTTTCGACAGGAGCCGGGAAGCAATGGTCACTTCGTCGAAGACGTGGCACATGTGTTGTATGATAATCAGTCTAGTCTACTTGTTTTTCTCGTATGCTAATTTCCTCTTTCCACAAAAGTGCAATTGTTTTAATTCCGAAGGGACACGCTTTTGAAAGAATGTTTTTGAAGCCGTTCAAAAAACTCGCAGCACGTGTATTATCAGGTGTAAAAACTCTCGGCTTCGCCTCGAGTTTTTAAACCTGATAATACACTACTGCTCGTTTTTTAAACTATACATCAACATACATTCCCATCGAAAAATGTAATTTGTTTTACCTTTAAGTCCCTCGACTGCTTGGAAATTTTTAAAACTCTGCTTCTTCAGTTCTGACTTCCGAAGAAGAAATATCGCCCCGCATTAATAAAAACGTATGAAGTTTCTCGAAGCAAGATTTTATCTCTTAAAATCCACTTTTTCCACTAAAGCGGCTTCTGAGTATTCTTTAAAGCTTTCTCTTTCCATTTTGAATATTTTAAATGTGTGTTATTACTCCGATAAGACCTGTTCATTTGTGGGACGTCGTACGCGCATGTTGGGCGACGTCATACGCGCCCGCGACCTAACCCTGCACGACGTCGCGCCCGCGAAACATTTCGCTGATGATGATCTTTAATCTTTTTTTTATTATTATTATTAAATGTTACCATAGCTGCTGTCCAAATTTGAAGAAATCGAACAAATCCCCTTTGAGTTGCAGCTCTTTAAAGTGTTTCCTACAAGCCTAAAATTCACAGAAAACATCGCGCATTTTAAACAAACTTCCTGTCAAAATGTCATACCGTCATTTCTTCGTTAATTTTCACTCTTTTTCAATAACTTTTTAAGATGAAAGATTATTCTGAATTGCTGAAACCTTTATTCCGATCCCCAAAAACAAATTTCGAGAGAATGGTAGATCTGAAGGTACTCTGTAACGTTAATCGAATTAAGTTCGGCTCATGTGAAGGACGGCGTTTTAACATGTTATAAAAATCGGCTCTAAAATGGCAAAAACAGCAACGGATGCGTTTAAAGCAACAATGATTGCATGTCAATCCTCGGTAGGAGAAAAGATGGCGACTGCTACATTAACCCATAATTCTTAGCGCACAAAAACCTTAACGCAATGTAAAGAAAAGTCATAAAATCTTCAAACCTGGTCTACACATTGTCCTTAGTACTGGAACAAATAGACCATTTTACAGTTGTCTTCTTAGTGTCGTGGCCTTTGAGTGGAAGCGAGGTTGAAGTTGACCTTGTTATGATACAGACCTTGGAGCTTTTCAGATGTAAATTTACCTAGTTAGCATGAGAACAGCATTATTAACATATGAAAGACAGAAAGGTTTGTATCAAAGCAAGGTCACCTCCAGCCTCACTTCCACTCAAAGGCAAGGTCACCAAGCACACAACTGTAAAATGGACTATTGTAAAACTTTAGCTTTCTTTGTGCCTTATGTGCTGTGTTAGGTCCGCAAGGTATTGTGGTAAAATGAGCAGCCGCAATCTTTTTTCCTACGGTGGACTGAGTTGTAAAAGAGAAAATGAAACAATGTGGTCGTTTTGTGCTTTTCAAAAATATATATTATGTATTACTTAGATAGTTGCTTAATTAGTTAATTATGTGGAAACATGTTATGAATGCATGATTAATTAAGTCTAACTGAACAGCTAATATAGAGTGTTGTAACATCTGTGATTACGTTTTAGACATAGATGAATGTTCACGTAACCTGGACAACTGCAGCAGATCATCTACCGACTGTCGAAATTTTCAAGGACTTTACGAGTGCAAATGCAAAAAAGGTTACAAGTATATTCAAGGAGATTATTTCAACTGTGAACGTAAGAATGTCAACTGTTTGAATACATTTTAAATAATAATTATTTAAATTGTCCATTTTTCGGGTGTTTCTTGGTGTTGCGGAAGCCATTCAGTTGGTTAGCTTTTGTGTTGTGGTGTGGGTATTGTTCAGTGTCTTTTGAATCTTTTGTTTTACGCCATTTGGTGCTCACACCATCCGCAACACCAAGAAACTACCATTTTTTCTTAATCAAGAGTGGAATAGTGTGCGCCGTTGTGTTAAAGGAAATTCTCAGAGCGGGTGGGGGCAATTTCTTGGAATCCCCTCCTTAGGAACTAATTAAAGGGTTCAATTATCAGCAGCATTCAAAATGCTTTCAAAGTCTCAGGGCAGGTGAAACTTTATCGGCGAAATTGGCTTGGTCTTTTAGTACATTTTATCGGGAACAAATAAACAAAGACCATGATACTTTTACCCCTAAGGCATCATTTCCGAGTATCTCCGTCGGTTTTATATGGAGGTCTTTACGGGAGATAATGAAATCTTCAATTTGTTTCACAACATAACTGTGGGTTTTATTGACTACTTAATCGTTAGATAGGAAACACTGTCTTATGTTAAAGATTGATAGTTAACAACTTTACACCCACTGAGGTGAATATTTTATAGTATAAACAATCTAAATGAATAGCCAGCCTCGAATGATAACCTTAGTTCTGACAATTTGGGAAAAACGTGCGCGTGAAATTCACAACAATGCTGGGCAGTCACCATGGGGAGATGAAAAGCAAAATAATACTATCCACTGGTTTGGTATAAAATTATATATTTTTTTTCCAAACGATATCATTTTGTCATTTTGTTCGTAGTTCTGTCCTGCCCCGTGCTGCTGGAAGTAGCAGGAACTTTGGTAAATCCCAAAGAATGCTTGGTAGCTGACGGAAAAAAAGTTAATGACACTTGTACATTCAGTTGTAAGGAAGGGTACAAGCTTCCAGACCCCAATCAACCCACCTTGACCTGCCTTGATACCGGAGCCTGGGACAAGTCAGTGATAAGCTGCGAACGTAAGTAGGAAATAAAGGAAGTATTGATTAACTGCACAAGGTGACACAGACCCGACATCTGTTTTACGACGAGCATAGAGCGGTTTTCACTTAAGTGTCGTAAAACCAAAACCAAAATAATTACTCTGACCAATCACAACAGAGGCAGACAATTCAATGAACCAATCAGAACTCGAAGCAAATACATGTCGCCGGCACCAAGCGCGGGAAAACGTGTGCAGGCATGTCATAATTGGTTTTGGTTTTACTTCTGATGGGCTGACAATGTTGCCCGAAATTGTTTTAGCCCATCACAAAACGTAGCAATGCAAAACCAAATAAGCAACTTTGCAAAATTACGTTCGACATTCAATTGAAACCGCTCTATATTTATAAATAACCTATGTTGGATCAAAGATTTGAGTGAAACAGCGAAGATTTGAGGATTCGTCAGGAAAAGGTAGAACCAACTTCTTCTCGCAATCTAGAGCGTTGGTCAATGTGTAGACATTGCGACCTCGTAAAGTTTTTCATATAATAGATTGACAGTGATTACTTCGGTGAGGAAAACCGACATCTAACAATTCGACTCAGTAAATTAAAATAAAACTAAATTAAACTAAATTATTTAAAAGGCACTAAGGAATGCCTTTAGAACATTTATTCAAACTCGATTTTCCTCGTATTGTATCATTTTGTCTTTTAAGTTGATAATTATTTTAGATTTAACGAAACGTCGACTAAAGCTAATTATATACAATCGTTTACTTAAAACATGGTAAAATATTCAGAAGAACTAACACCGGCCACACGCGGGAATACTGCTTTAGATCATTTCTTCAAACTCGATTCTCCTTGTATCATTTTGTCTTGATAATGGTGTTCAATAAACAAAAACATCAACCAAAGTTATTTCTTATATTTCTTGTTAGACAACCGAGTTTCAATTTTTTCATTTTCTTTATCATTTGTCTTTTTTTAATTGGCGAGCATCTTCATATGAAAATAGGAACACCAAAATCGTCTAGTGAAAATTGCTCACGATTAAGCATTAATACCACTGGTATTTTTTAACGATTTATCCAGGCAAGAGCTGCCCTGCAATACCACCAATTTCAAACGGAGCTCTTATTCCAGCCTTCTGCGCAGTATCTGGAAATTTTTTTAACCAGAATTGCCAATACGTCTGCGACCAGGGCTACCGCCTGAATGGAAACTCTTCCAGAACCTGCCAGGCTAATGGTGAATGGGATATCAAGACCATACCAACTTGCGATAAAGGTAAAATGCAGGCATGATATGACGTTACATACGTTATAACTATACCCGTCACAACACATAGTTTTAGTTTAGAGTGTTTTCAGAATTTCATTAATGTTCTTTGTTATCAAGGTCTGGAGAACTGTTTTAGATGCTGTTTAATGTTCCTGGACAATGTTTATTCACCGATTAGCAAATTTAAGGCCTTAACGTGTGTTTGTGATTGATGCAGATGTAGGTAATGGTTGATGAGATACAGCATGGTTGCCACTTTTATGTTTTCCCAAGGCGATACACGTTGCGTCATTCTTTTCAAAGAGTAACAAATACGTTACAGGATTGGGTTGCAGGTTTGGGCTTAATACAGGAGAAGATGCGGGAAACTCTGAACTCAAAGGGTGGTATATGGAATAAGCAAACGGTATCAAAAAAGCAAACACAGTTATCTATTGATCTTGCAGTATGCTAAACCGATACCGGGTACCAAATCTTGCATTCGGACCAGCGCTGAATATCGGGATGGCCCAAACTCAAATGGCGGAAACTGAGTAGAAACGTCTATCTTGATCCTCATGCTTTGAATGTTGGAAATCTCTAGGATTGATTAGCATCCGGGTTTAGACAAGCAAATGTAGTCATCATGGAATATTTATTTAACTCTTTTTCAGTGTACCCCAAGCCTTGGATCACATGCCCCTCCAATGTCGTCGTCGATCTTGCTTCAAACGAAAATGAATATGACGCTACTGCACTGATCGGACAAACTCAATCAAATGTTAAGAACATCCAGATGTTCCCAGAAAAGCACCGAAATAAACTGGTGTTCCCATACGGTGTAACTGTACTCACATATGTCGCCAGCAATGAAGTGGGTACCACTGCAAACTGCACTACAGATATCATCGTGCAAGGTAGGCAAAAAGTGGAATTAAATTCCAAAACGCTTTACTGTAATATTCTGGGAAAAATCCACACAGCTTAAGGAGGTCCGATAATAATGATTGCAAAGTAAACGACAATCATTATTTTAACAGCTGTCTGTTTTAAAATAATATGTTAGGGCATTTTGGAAATATTTTGCTTTATTCAGTATTGTTTTGCCTATCATGGCCTAAAAAATGATTTGATTAACTCGAAAATTATTTTCTTATAAATTTTCTTGAAACTTCGTCTGCAGCTAGCGATACATAAACACAAAATTTGAAAGTTTCATTATGTGTCTGACTAAATTTTGTGTAGTTTCTTGGTTTGTTAGACTAATTTCAAAGATCACTTATTGGTAATGAACAATTTCCATATGTTTAACTGCGCTTTACAATTAAGTGACAAGTGAGATCGGACGTCAGCAGCCGCTACATATTACAGTTTGGAGACTGAGTCATTTCATCAGGTTGCCGAATACATTGGAAAACAATAAAATCACCAGGCCTACAACCTTGTTATCTTACATTCATACATTCGTCTTCTTATCTTGAGAACCCCAATTAATCCGACCATTCCGTCGATACGACTAATGGTTTTACGCTAAAACTGAATTCCACCGTACAGGTGGTTTTCACGTTACGTCACGGCGGCCATGTTGGTGCACACCTACAAAAGAATTTTAATGAACTTCTTTTGTTATGTGCACCAACATGGCCGCCATGGCCATCTTTTATTTTTCATTCACAGATAAACAGCCACCTACCGTTGTCTATTGTCCTGGAAACATATACCAAGCGATAGTGGGTTCGTCCACCAGTGTAACTTGGAGAGAGCCAGGATTTTCGGACAATGTAAAAGTGGAAAGAGTTACATCAACAAGAAAACCAGGGGATTCCTTTTCGCTGGGATCCACCAACGTTAAATATGATGCTTTTGATGAATCCGGCAATACTGCAAGCTGTACTTTCACTGTGACACTTAAAGGTGATTATGTTGATTTTGTATGCATTAATGATCACTTGTTTGTGGTGACATTAGTTTAGTTAATGAAATTATTGGTGGCATTCTGGTAGAATATGCTCGTCATTCAATTACTTGTTTTAGTCTGGCAGGTAAAGGTTTATTGGTTGATAGGTAGATAGGTAGGTACCTACCTACCTACCTACCTGTGTAGATAGGTAGATAGGGAAGGAGTGATGGATGGAGGGAGAAAGAGAGGGAGGAAGGCAGGTAAGTAGGGAGGTAGGTAAGTAGGGATCGAGTTGATACCATTAAAGGTAAAGCTATAATCACAGACAGAACCAGTTGGGGCGGATGAAAAAATACACAACAACAAATAGCATTTGTGTTGTTTCGCATTAAATCTCTTCTAACTTAAAAAAAACTGTTTGTTCATCTTCATCTTCTGACACGCCACCACCCCCACCCACCCCCATCCTTCTAATTCATGACATAGTCATGATGAATGTCAATCAATCAATCAAATTGATTGATTAATTGATTGATTGATTTACCGACCGACTGTTTGATTGACCGACCGACCGACCGACCACCGACTGACCGACCGATTGATTAATTGATTGACCGATCGACCGACCGACCGACCGATCGACCGACCGATTGATTGATTAATTGACCAACCGACCGACCGACCGATCGAACGAATGATTAATTGATCGACTGACCGATCGACCGATTGATTGACCGACCGACCTACCGACCTGCCTACCTACCGATTGATTCATTCATTAAGTAATGCTCCACATAAGAACTACAGTAAACTTCATTGTTCTGCGGCATTGGCTCTTTCTCACATAGAACTTATTTGAGTTCAACAATAGAGGAGGGGCTGATGGTTCACAATGGGCCATTTCCGAGTTACGTTACGCCTCGTTGTCAAAGCGAGGCTAGGTGCACAACCTTTCATATGAAAATGAGTTTTCATTCACATGCAAATGAAAACTCATTTTCATATGAAAGGTTTCGCACCTAGCCTCGCTTTGATAGAGAGGCGAAAGACAACTCGGAAATGGCCTATTATATTTCAGTATAAAAATAAAGAAAATCCATTTGCGTCAAATAAATTTTAATAAATGTTCGTGCTAAACCAATCAGGATAGCAGAAGACAACAGCTAATAATTTTGCTTCTTTGATGAATAACTTCCTCAATACAATTTCTTTTAAAAATTGCATGTTGTGCGATTGGGTCTCAAATTACTTGAAACCTTTAAAAAATCAGACAAAATGCACCTTGAACCTTAACTTTTTAGCGGTCTTTGAGTCTAGGCCAATGAGATCACTAGTTGTAACAATGAAAAATGTTGACATTCCATCGTGCATTGCCGTCAGCACTTTCCTTCTTATGCGGATCATTACTTAATTGATTGATCTATTGACTGACCAACCGATCGACCGACCGACCGATTGATCGATTGATCCATAGATCGATCAATTGATTGGTTGATTGACTAATAGACCTCTTTAGCTTGTATGTTTTGTTTCCCCAATGTAGATCATGTGATGTTACCCTAGACAACTGTTTCTTTTAAATTTTGTTTTCTTCACGTGCATATGTATGCATAATTTATGAAAAGACAAAGGACAAATTCCCTTGAGAACATCACATGACCTACATTGGAAAACAAAACATACAAGCTAAAGAGGTCTATTCATTGGAACCTCGCAGAAATGCACGAAAAAAACAAACTCAGATTGCAGTTCGGCTTGTATAAATGTCAGTCTTGTCACCAAATGAATACAACAACAACAACAACAACAACACACTTTATCACCATACCTTACAAAGAACATTTTTACAACATAGAAATATAAACAAAAATAAGTACTATTACTCAGAATAACTAAAAAGCTAATCGAGCTGAGTAACAATAAATAATATTTATAAATGGGAGATATAGGTTGGCAATAAGGCTTATATATAATATTTAATTTAATTAAAATTAGGAAAGAAAACGAATAAAGAAAAAAAAAAATTGAACAAAAATGATGGTACCAGATGAAAACTAGATTTGTGGTTTTAAATAGCTATAAGTCTGCAAGATGTTTAGTTTGATTTTATTTTTGAAAGTAACAAGGAAGAGGTGTTTTATACTTTCGTCTCTGCTCGTATCTGAGCGATATACTAGTCTGACAGGATACCGCTTAATTGTTTTATAACCGAATCTTGCTAAAAGCATATGGAACTGGCTTTGATGTTTGCGACATGAAAAAGGAAAGGGAAACTAAATATAATTTGGTGCACCTGTATTAACTTGGGATGTATATCAGTTTATTAATATTGGTTGAGGTTATTAATGAAAAAGAGTAATTAATAAGTTTTTATTTTGTTCACAGCCAAAAAGTGTGTAATCCCCGACAACCCAGATAATGGAGTGCTTGATTGCCAGTCCTTCGGAGGAATGGTCTTTTGCACGATTAAATGCAATCCTGGAAAACAGACATTCCAATACACGTTTGGCTCAACATGCAGTCAAACAACTTTACAATGGCAACCAATACCGGATTGTGTAGGTGAGTATAGTCCAGAGGATACTTGTTATACATAGCACTGAAGCTTCGAAATTGTCTTCAAGCATACAGAAACAACAGAAAAAACAAAATAAACACTGTGCTTTCTATATACCTAGGCCGTCTACCATTTTGACAGAACTGGCTAGTCACATCAGCTGGTTGGTAAATGGATTGCGTAATTTTATTCTATTTGCGAAAAGACCGGTCCTTGAACTCATAGTGAGGGGAGGCTGTGGTATTGAGTCATAAAAACCTAAACTATCAAAGTCAACTAGGACTTTGTAGAGCTTTCCGTGTGATCGGAATGCTTAAAAGAAATAGTTCAAACTCTATAAACCTGTCAACCTATAAAAAAGCCGTAGACATTTAGATATTTTTCACCTGACCAACAATACAAATTTGCAAAGGGTTGGAGCTATGATCCCGTTGGCACGTTATAATCAAAGTAATGTTCTTGTTGATCTCTTTTATGCATTCTTTAACTTATTTTCAGACGCTGTTCCTATGCCCGACAGCGGAGTTTGTCCTGCTGGAAAAATTAAACAAGGCACCATAACTTCAGTTGAAAACTTTGTCAAGTATTGCGGTAGGTGAAAAATACAAAAATTATTGTATGAATGAAGGACGGAAATGATAAATGTTGAGGACGATGACTTGGCTAATGTACTGCTAATTCAAGGTATTCGGTTTAAAGATGCATTACCCTCATAGTAAATAAATTTACTTTTCGGCAATTTTAAAGGATTGGTTAACTCTGTTTCCGTTTTCCCATGCATAATGTTTCACTTGCAATACATTATATTGTCTCAAATTTAATTGCAACTGCCGGCATTCCATTTTCGCATTGCTTTTTTTCTAAGAGCAATTACGGTCATAGTCGTATCAATAACAAACTTCTACATTGTGATTGATCATTCACGGTCCTATTTCTTACGTAATTATATCATCTATTTATAATCCCATACAAGCACCTATGGTGTTTTTTTTTCATATTTTTCAAACTGTCCAAATTAAAGATTAATTTGGATGATTTTCGTATGGACTTTTCTAAGAAAGTTGAAACTATTCAATTACTCAGAAATTGGATAGTTTCTTTCAGCCAATCAAAACTCAAGAAAAACAATTGAAATGAAGTTTTAACCAATCAGCGCGCAGCCGTACAGTACAGCAGACTCAGCCGTACAGAAAGTGTTTTGCAAAATGGCGAGCGAGATTTTTGTTTCAAGCGATTTATTTGACGAGGTTGTGGAAGATGAACAGCCAGAAGGGAACCGACAAGAAGATAGCAGGTTTCCCGAGATAGCGGAGACAGATTTTCACGCCATGTTGGAAAGAAACTAAAACAAAAACACGAAGAAAAGCACCTCAACATGACTCAATGTATTTAACCAGTGGCGTTTAGCACGCAAAGAACGAAGAGCCTTCGAAGACATACCCGTTGGAGAGCTCGATCCTGTACTACCTAAAACCTGCGCAAAAGTGAGAAAATTGGAATTAATAAGTAGCAGGACTACATATCTGTCCAATTTGGAAACACTTGAATTCAAAAATTCCTTTGACTGCCAAGTTGGACTAGACCTACGGCCTCGTCCAATTTTGGCAGTCCTCGGAT
Source organism: Cladopsammia gracilis (assembly GCA_022457155.1). Taxonomy (NCBI): domain Eukaryota; kingdom Metazoa; phylum Cnidaria; class Anthozoa; order Scleractinia; family Dendrophylliidae; genus Cladopsammia; species Cladopsammia gracilis. The sequence goes on from JAJGOT010000229.1 coordinate 932,677, forward strand.
CCAATTATTTCCAAATTGGAAAGCATATAGTCCTATTACCTATACTAATTGGCACGTGGCCATATGGGTGTCAAATTACGGCTGTCCAATTACAACTTTTTTTGTAATTAGATAGATAGCTGTAATTATAAACACTTAAATAGTTGCACGCGCGTCAATCAAGTGCACTTAAATGCGGTTAATTGGTACAATTCACGGGTAATCGTTGTCGTAGTTTCGCACCAAATTAATACCGAATTGTATTCCACTTGGTCCAATTACTATTAACAAGAACTATATATTATTCTCACATTTTACTATATTTGCAGTCAGCTGTCCTCGTGGAATGAAATACGATTTAGCATTGAAAGATTGCGTAACATGCCCTGTGGGCTACATCAGTCAGCAGGAGTCAAGCCCAAATTGCACTCAGTGTCCACCACAAACCAGCACTCGAACTAATGGCTCAAAAGTGTGTATTGGTAAGTAAATGCATTACAGGGAAAGGCCGATGATCAACTATGTTGACCTCCTAACGAACGGCCCATGCTGCAACAGCAAGCAGGAGCTTCAATAAGAACGTACTCTTTGGAGAAGCATCATTAATTGTTTTCAAGATGCAACTCTGCTCTCTCGATTTGATGAAAATGTGCCATATTTTTTTTCTATATTTTTTGCTGCTGTCGTGCGATAGATAGCCTCACTACTTTACCAAGGAAAAAATTCAAGACGATTTCAAAATGGTAATAATTGTGCACACCATGTTCGCGACTTGGAAGACTTGGAAACTTCCTTAGATTAATAAGACCATTATCTTTGTCCGTGACATCGCATTTTCATGAAGCTAGTCTGCGTACAGACGTCTCATATTTCCTTCCTTCCTCGGAAGAAATAGGAGACCATGGTTGAGCGCAGACTTTTCGCTATGTTAAAAATAGATGGTTTCAATTTCTATAATAAACTACATAACGTAAATGCTCTTTTAAGCATAACCCTAACCCTAACCCCCTTTCCGGGGAGGGGGGGCTTATTTATTATTATAATTTAGCGAAACGCCAGCAATTCACCACTCATTTTTTGGTAATTCATAAAATTCAATAGGTTTCCATATGTGGATAAATGTCCATAAACCATAATTTTATTGATCAATGAAGTGTTATATCTTCATGATTACCATACAAGTACTGGTAACATTTCCCCCAAAGCTCACGAGTATTGTATTTGAATTCGTGCCCGGATTGGTACGGTAAAAATGTGTCGATAACACAGTCTGTTGTTTATTGTTTTTGTTGTGAAGGAAAGGGGGGAGGCTTAATAAATTTCTTGCTTAAAAAAGGGGGGCTTATTTGAGAGGATGGTGGCTGGGCTTAATAGATGATTTACGGTTTGTTGCTTACTGGACGCAAGGTCGGTACAATTGCCACAGAAACTCAATCAGTTGTGGTTGTTATCGGTAAGTGAGGGAAGTAAAAAATACTAGAATTATAACAAATTATTCTAAGGGGTACTGTACTTTCCATTATTTTATAATCATACTTTTCCAAAATATTTGTTCCAAAACATTAAATATATTTTTCTTGTCTCGCTTTTTTGGCAGATTTGTGCAATAAAGGACAGTCGTCTGCAGATGGATTTAATAGTCCTAACCAAGAAGCATGCTTTCTGTGTTCCGAGGGTTTTTATCAAGATCAGTATGGTGCCACAGAATGCAAACAGTGCCCGCAAGGGTTAACAACTATCGCAAAGGGTTCAATCTCCATGAATGATTGTGGAAGTACGTACGAGTATTCCATTAAATTATGTTATTGTTTTACTCTCTACAAACTTTAAGTAGACCACAATGTTTTATCGAACTTCACTACGATTATAGCTGTTTCTTCCGTATCAGAAAAACGCTAAGAACATTCTATCGAAAATGCCGACCCCCTGAAAAAAACTCCTCTTAGCCAATGGAAGAAGCTGTAAAATTGCTATTATGAACTCATACAGTGTAAATCAAGGTCTTTCAAAAGGCAGCTGTGATTGGCTTGCATTTATTTATTTATTTTATTTATTTACCACGTAAGCTTCACTCAATGATGAGCATTTAGACTGTCTAACTAAATACTTAAATATAAATTAATAAAAATTGGAAATTGCTTCCTTGAAAAGTAACAGAGATTTGCTTAATGCAATATCCCTAGGGAGCTGGTTCCAAGCAAGTAGTGTTCTGGGGTAAAATGAAAATTTAAAATAATCACAACTGGCAGTTGGGAGCTTGTACGCATGCTCAGAGGAACGAGTAGACTTATAAGTAGCTGGCTGAAGCATTTTTTTGTCGGCATAGGTTAAGTTATTCCGCATTTTATATAGCATCGACAGGCGAGCTATTGATCTTCGAGATTGCAAGGTTTTCCAGTTCAGGCAGTATAGCATGTCATTAACACTGTCAAGGCGATCGTAACGGTTAAGGACCCAACGCGCTGTCCTCCTTTGTACCATTTCCACAGACTTTATGTTTTTAGCTGTAAACGGATCCCACACAGTAGAGCAGTATTCGATTGTAGGCCGGATTAAAGTTCTATATGCCGTCTCCTTAGTTTTGGAAGGACAGTGCCGTAGGTTACGTTTTAGATCGAAAACCCAGTGTTTTATTTGCCTTGGATGAGATATTTTTCACATGCTCATTCCAGCGAAGATCATTAGATAGATGAACCCCAAGTTATTTAGTAGAGTCTACTGTATCGAGATAATGACCATGAAGCTTGTAGTTACAGAGCACAGGGTGTCGACGTCTAGAGAACCGGAGGACATTACATTTTGAGATGTTAAATTTCATTTTCCAGTCCGACTCCCATATTTCTAGATTATGTAGATCCTGTTGCAACTGCACGCAATCATCTACTGATTTAACAGTCGGATAGATTACAGTATCATCCGCGAAGAGACGTACATTAGACTTCACGTAAAGTGGTAGGTCGCTAATAAAGGCTAGAAACAGGGTTTTTTGTGTTGGGAATTGAAAACCTTGATATTGTATTAAATAGGATTTCATACAAAGCATATTTACTTTATAAAAATATATAATTACTGCTTTGTGTTTACATAACCTGGTGCAAGTACTCGAGTAAGTTTAGGAGAATTCGTATTAAGTATTAATGTAAACTCTCGCCTGCGAATCGCGCTTATATTAACTTTCAAATTCTCCTAAACTCGCCCATTTCCGTGTTTGCCCAGGTTATTTAAACAAACGCGCGCCATTTTATATTTGCTCAGTTAATTGACTACCAATTTATTAATTAATTTTCACACAGCCATACCATCAGTGTCTTCTTTTGGACCTCCTTCAATGGCAATCAACGTCAGTGAGAATGGCCGAACGGAAATGGTGTGCATGGGATCTGGACCACCTGTCCCTACTTTCCTGGTGAAAAAAATAAAGCCCGTACCAGGTCATTTTCCTTACGTATTTTGATAGCATCGCATTGCGGCTCATCGTGCATATTAGAATAATAGAGTCGAACCCCGCTTTATGGACACCCGCTTAATACGGACACCCCCGTTATGACGGAAAGTTGTCTTGGTCCCGGCCGACCGCCCATACATTTTCTCCAAAATTTACCCGCTTAATACGGACACCGGTTAATACGGACAACGGACAGTTTTTCCCGATCAAAACAAGCTCATACAAAGTTAACCTCCTTACTACGGACAATTTGGCTAATTTTAACTGATAAAAATGTTCTCAAATGCGCCAAGTCAGTCATCTACACATATGCTTTCAGTTTGGTTGAAAGAAAATAATTTACGAACATTTGTCTTATCATATGTTTTTAGTGTCTTAGTGGGGTTAGATGCGAAAATTTACTGTTAATATTTTTCCCTTTAAAACTATAAAGCACTTCAATTACGTCATCCATATCAGCCCGCTTAATACGGACATCCTGTTAACCCTTTCACTCCCAGAGTCAATTTTGTAGACATGTAATGCCGTTTTAACTTTTGAGTATGTTGACGAAATCCTATGGTGTGACCATTCAAAAGAAACCTCTTCAGCAGTACTTTTGCATGGTACCATTTGTTCTAACTTTTGTGTCTGTGGATGAAATCCTATGGTGTGACCATTCAAATGAAACCTCTTCAGCAGTACTTTTGCATGGTACCATTAGTTCTAACTTTTGAGTCTGTTGATGAAATCCTATGGTGTGACCATTCAAATTAAACCTCTTCAGCAGTACCTTTTTACGTTACCATTAGTTTTTCAATATTTTACAAAACGAAATTTTGGATTTTCCTTGAACACTGTCCCGACGAAATAACAAAATTTCGCTCAGTTTATTTCCACCTTATATCGCCAAATGCCACCAAATATACAACGTATTTGGATAAAAAAATTCTATAGAGCAAAACAAAAGCAGTTTGGAGATGAAGTGCAGGATTGCAAGGATTGAAATTTGATTTATTGACAGGCGGTCAAGAAATCAAACTTGCCATTATTGTGAAAGTTTGACTTTTCTAGCCGTTATTTTGTCTGTTTAGTTCAAATTTCTTTGCTTCTATCACTTTTGGCGATGGTTTCTTCCAATTTCAAGGTAATAAAATAAGCATAAAGCAAGCTCCTGACCATAATCATGAAAATACGATATTTCATCGGGGACAGTGTCAATTTAATGGGTTGAAACGGACTTTTTCCGTTGTCCTTTTGATGTTCGATGTATTAGTATTTCATGTTTCGGGGTTCGATGTATTACTATTTCATGTTGTATGTTATGTGTGGCCTCATACGCATGCGCTCTTTAGGCTTGTGTTCAAAAGCGGTTTTTGAAATTCAATATCTTTCAAGTGGTGGTTACGTTTTATTGCTTAGCTTTCAAAACGAACGAAAATTGGAATTCTGTTGGTAAATAGCCTGCACATAAAACAGCTTTTCGGGCCAGCAAAGTCTTTGGGACTATTGAGAAAAGCACACCTGGTTACAAACTGTTTTCTTTCAGATGGATTCGGTGGACCTCTGAAGGTGGATTACATCAAGTCAGGTGACGTTGTGACCGGTATTCGTTTCATTATACTCAGCACAACAGAACACGATGCCGGATTGTACGCCTGCACAGTCACTAACAAGTTTGGCTCGCACACCAAGTACCTCAACTTGTACGTGCATTTGGATTTCGTCATTGGAGGAAGTGGTTCAGGTGAGAATAGGACCAGGGAACATGTTTCTCAAGGCGCGCGAGGTGTCAATTTTCTCACCACGTCACCGTTTACAGTGGTCATTTTAATGCTTCTAATCTGTTGTTAATTAAATTCTTCGCTGTGGCATGCTCCAAGGCTATTTACCAAATTAATGCAATCAAACAAGGTGCCTCTTTTGACAATTCCCAAAACTTCATTTCCAAGTATTTTTTAAAGAAGGTCTTTACAAATATTTTTTTTATTTCAATATCTTTCTCTGAGCGAGTCGGCTTTTAGGCACTGGGGTAGGACAGGTTGGTTGCCTTAGCCTATCACGGGAAGTTGGACGCTCCCGCCCACCAGAGTCTGGGGTAGCATCTTTGGCAAGTGCTAGCAACCCCATAGCCACATCCGCTAGGGTTACAGCAAGGGCAGGAGGGGCTCAATAGCCTTGGTTGGCCACCCTCCTAGAAGAAGGATACTCCAACCAAACCAGCCACCCGTAGGGCCAGTGACACACCTGTGGTTACCAATCTATTGACTCCGAAAGCCACGATCGTGGCCGACTGCCTTGCAGCCGGCTGAGTAGTAGTAGTGGTCTTTCTCTGAAGGTTGTCTGTAGAAAGCATTGAAACATTTCTTTGCATATTATATAATACCTTTATTTACGAAATGATTTTTTTTTTTATTATTAAATGTGTTTTTTGATGTTGATTTAGTTTCTATGATTGTAGTTGTAGATTTTGCTTTTAGAAAAAAGATACAAGCTTGTATGAAAGTTACCTTAAGTTTCGTCTTTTCTCTGTGTCTTTTTAAAGGTGCAAGACAGCAGAAGGACAACACGTTCAACAAATCGTAGAGGAACAAACATGACACAAAATACGTTTTTGGGGACTCACTTCTTTTTAGATAATTGATGTAGTCTAAGCAAAAGGGTCAGTAAGGCGGGAACCACAGATATGTCATCAGTTTAATTCAATATTGTAACTAAAAAAGGAATAAAGTGTGTCCAGACGAAACATAACGAAAAACTGTTTTTTTTTTGTCACGAAATGAGTTTAAAAGTTACTTTACTAGTTAAGCTACGTTTAGCTGGGAGGTTACCGTAACAGCACATTTTTTTAATCTCTCCTTCCCTGACCACTTGGCAAGATGCGATTCTTTGCGCTAATGTTGAATTATTCTTGGTCTTGTGACTTAACATGGTTTCTATAGCAGCTGAATGAATTCATTGATACCCTTAAAAGGAAAATTTGTGGCTAAAGAAAAATGAAAGCATAATTCTAAGCCTAAACGAAATTAATTCTATTTAAGACATACAAGTTTGGGTAATATTGGTCAAAAATAGTACTTGCTGTGTATAATATGTCTTTTTATATCGTACGAAATAAACCCCAAATATGAAATAATATTTATTCCATGTATACGTAATTCTGATGAAATTTATTTGTTATAAAAAATTCACAGTAATAGAACACAACCAGAACTGAAATAATTCATAATAGCGTTTCTTGCAACTCGTGTTATGTCACGCTGAAACAGAAGAAGCAGTGACGAATCTAAGGAGTGACCCTTCGTTCTTTTCCTTTCAGGTAATTAACTTGTTTATATCAAGTTTAAGAAAAGAAATTGAATATTTAAAAAGGACAGACTAACGCCCCCAGGGCCGAGTTGTTCGAAGGACGATTAGCGCTAATTCAGGGTTGATTACCATGACAATTCATATGTTCTGTTGACAATTAATCCAGGATTAGTGCTAATCAGGCTTTGAACAACTCGGCCCTGAATTATAATTAACGGAAACATTTAAAAACATAATATGCGCTTTGTTGTTTCTTTTTTAGCATTTTTCTGAAACACATTGTTTCATTTTCTTCTAAGATTTAAAAGTGAAATTTCCGATAAAATACATTAGTAGCATATTTGCTCCACATTTTATTTCATCGGCACAATCAGAATGGGAGAAAAACTTAGCCTATTTTTTCTCATTTTCTTGCGTCTCAATGATGTTCTTCACGGGCAAGACGAGGGATGTAAGTACTTTCTTGCCTCTTAATATTTAATGATATTATGGCAAAGCTGACTGCCTATGGCGAGCCAGACAATTAAGAAGAATTAAGAAATGGAAGATTTTTTACACAAGGAACAAAAGCTATAAAAAGGAAATTCAAAACCTTAAAAGCATTTTGGGGCCATAAGAATAAATATTATATCCAGACATGTATGCAAACTATTACATTACTATTTTTTGCGTCTTCAGCTCATAAGACGATTCTAATTAGGTAAAAACGAGCAAAAGTTGGCCTAAGGTAATTTTTGAAAGGGGAATGGCTTATTTTGCCAAGCAATATAATACTGATATTGCTATTTTCTAGTCCTCTCCCGGAACGTAATCGTGGTGGCATGGAAATTCTACTGATTGTCCTGCTCTCCACTCTTTGTATATGTCATGTGGTGCAATTTTGTCCTTGGTGCAAATTTTATTTTCCTTTGTTTTTGGGTATGGTAATTTATGATAATATATGATAATGAGTTTTAAACAAACGAAAATAAAATTTGCACCAGGGATAAAATTCCACCACAACATATACAAATACTGATACTCTTACAAGGTCTTCTCTGATTTGCTGAGAAAACAATAGAACAAACAACACAACAATGGCTAACAATAGACCCTAGACCTAAAAACAATAGAACTGCATGATATACAGGTCCAATGAAATTAGAGGTTGTAAAGAGCTGCGTGGTTTCTGGTTGAATTTATCCCACTTTGTGCTGTTCTGTGGGGCTGTGCTTATACGCATGACCTCGGGTTCGGTTTTGTTCATTTCTCTTAAATATGGCTTCAATTTTGAAAGGTCACATTCAGCAATATACATGTACTAACTTCTTTTATCCTGTATTTTTTTAGATGAATGTTCTCGCTACTATTTTCAAAACAATGCTCTGAGTCAGAGTTGGAACCAAGCTAACGCATTTTGCGCTAGAAATCAACTTGTTCTTGCCTCAATTGAAAGCAATGAAGAATGGGAGTATTTAAAAAACATCACAATATGGAAAAAGCATCGCTGGTATATCGGTTTGAAATATTTTTCCTCGTCTAAACAATGGTGCTGGCTAAGTAATCCGAATGGCTGTTTAAACGAAACATTATCTAGACCTGGAACGTGGCGCTGGTATAAGCACGAACCAAACAAACTCCGTACAGTCGAGCATTGCGTTGAGATGTTTCCTAACGGAAAGTTTAACAATATAGTATGCGACAACAGTTTTGACGATAGACGATACATCTGTGAAAAAAAAGTTGGTAAGGACCAAACCAGACATCTGATGATATGTTTTGCTTATACAACGTGAGAATTGTTTTTTATTCATAAAATGACTAACCGAAATAGAGGGAAGTGAACGGAAAAGTTGAGACGCGAGAAAACGTGAGAATGATTATTGGTATGGCATTGACTTAACCATTTGCTATTTATTAGAAGAACGCATATTTTGTCTGCGCATGCGTGGGTGTGCATTTTGCAGATAATTATGTGTGTAGAAAATAATGTGTGGTTTGTGAAGTATATACACCCCTTTCATAATGGCGGCCGATTTATTTATTCTTTTATATGTATGTTAATTAGCCTTTCTGGCCTCGCTCGCGTGTGCAAAATTCAAAAGAATTTTTACTCTAAACTGAGGCCAGTGGGGCCAATTAACATACATATAAAAGAATAAATAAATCAGCCGCCATTATGAAAGTGGTGTATAATTATGTTACGTCGGCAGATTCCGTAATATATCTTCAGTTGATAACATTTAGTGTGTTTCCGTCAATAATCGGCACATTTTCTTAATTCCCAAAAGATAAACGTCGTAGTGGCATCGGATTATTCCGTAGGCACTTCGCGCTAACTTGATAGTTATAGATCGATTAAACCTGTAGAAGCTTTGAAACATGAGGAGGTGTACGTCACTTTCGACTTAGTCGAAGTCAGCAGTGCCTCATTATTTAGATACCGATTAAGCGAGAAGGGTTGGGTGATTTTACTGTTTAACAATGTAGAATGCGACAACCGTTTTCTTGATAGAGCCCGGGAAAGCTCAGGGGGATACATCTGTGAAAAAGGGTGGTAAGGACCGAACCAGATATCTGGTGATATGTTTTGCATACACAACAGCAAGCTTTGCGTTTTATTCATAAAGCAATACTAACAATGATTAACCGAAATACAAGGAAAAAAGAACGGAAACGTTGAGACGTGAGAAAATGTGAGAATTAGTGTTGGTATGAAATTGACTTAACCAAACATTTCCTATTTATCAGAAGAACGCGACTAATTTGTTAAAAATACATTCATGATATTCTTGCATTATACTGTAATTGAATAATTCATTTCAGTTATTTTCATTTCCGTGTTCAAACGGAACACGGAAATGAATTGTTGAGTATGTCAAACGCACTTATTTATTATCATTTTTAAGATTGCGTCTATTCGTCCAAACATCTGCACGTTTTCAAATTCCATAAGACGACAGTGCAACCCTACACAACCAAGAAGAGAGATTCAGGCGATCCAGTCACACAGGAGTCGTCAGTACAACCAACTCCGCCCACATATGGTAGGATTATCGATAGATGATGATCAAAGTACATGAAGTTTTGTATTTTAATATTGCGTGCATTGCCATTCAGAGTCATTGTCCTATAAAGAAACGGATATGGTTAAGGGATTCCTTAACCTACCAATAATTGTTTCAAAAAATGCAATAAAAAAACATAGATCACCACGCTCGCGAAAGAGATGTAATGGACTAAAGTTACCCTATTTATCCATGTAAGTCTTCCTATCACTCGTGTGATTATTTGATCGATTTACGTTACTTTACCCGCTAGCTTGAAGCATAGTTAAAATGAAATACTTTAAAAACTGTAATAGATATAATCCATCGACCATAAGGGAGAATTTGATATATGAGTCACGGCAAAGACACACAGCCACAAACGGGAATGACTCAAAATGCTCCTTGCGTGCATTATTCAAGGTCATAATTTTATGCCCCTGAGTAATGGGCGTGTACATGTCTTTACCGATAACTTTTTTATCCTGACGAAGAAATGTTTTTAAACTCTTTTAACTCAAAGAGTATGCTTTTAACAGTAACATTACACAATAAAAAGTATAGGTCATTGTGCTCGTTTAGGAGAAAACAATCTCTTATTCATTTGGCTAACTTATACTCAAAGGAAACCCTCTTGGACATATTGACTTTTTAAATATGGCCACATTGTTTTAGTATACAGCAAGGTAGCCTTTCCCAGGACAGACACAAAACAAAAATTTACCCCTGACAATCAACAGAAAAACCGTTTAAAACTACAGATGGTAGGATATACCGTTTGCTAACTCAATGATTCTCTAACGTCTACAGCTAATGAACCAGATTACACGATGAGTGACAAGTTATCCTTGAAAACTTTCTTTGATTTTTCCTGTGGCTGTTTCCTTTGATGAGAAAATTTCAGACCAGACAAGTTCTAGGTGCTCGTTTGAAAGAATAACTTAGCTTGTAAAGAAAAAACTTGCCAAGGACTGATTTACATATATTTTTGAAAGAAAGGAGACAAAAAAATATTAGAACGCGAGCTAAAAATGTAAGCAATAAAAAGAGACCCTGCTGACGGTACGGCTGGCCACAACTAAGGAAAGGAAACTACCTACAAGAATCAATCATCTTGTACGCAGACGGATGGATAATATTATATTTTATCATATGACCCGTACGGACCTACAAACCTTTTCTTTGCAAAATCATATCATTGATAAAAGTCCCGTATGAGGGCCGTACGCATTTGCGCTAGCGGGGCAAATAGTAGACTCAAGGAAAATGATAGAAATTAACAATTAACACAACTTTAATTTATAATCTAAATATATTAAGTTTAGAAATGGCCTACCGAGAATGTGTTGCATTCTCAAGATTGCGCTTCGGTCCGTAACTAAAAGGTATTTATCCACCTCACATGTCTGGTATCAAACAGATGCAAATCAACAAGTACAAGAAGCGCACGTGATCCAAATATCAAGGGTGCCACTTTGGCATTGCCAGGCTGCGAAGTATATTTTAAGATGGCGGCGTCTGTGGACGGCGTTTGGGCTATTTTGGACCCCACTTTGTCAGTAGGCTCGGAAGTTATTTAAAGGAGTGATCGCCTTCTTTAACAATTTTACTTTAATACACAAAGTGAATTAGGTAGTAAACTGATCCACGTTGTGGAATTTTCTGCCGTTTATTACCATTAAACTAAAAACGCAACGCCATTGGATGCAATGTAATGAACGTTCTCTGTACCTTGTGTTAAATATTTAGATACTAAACCCATACCTTCTTTTCTTATTTCAGAGATAACATTGTCAGTCAACAATACTGTTATCATCCTATCCGTTTTGGTGGTGATTATGCTTGTTATTATAGGTTTTATTCTTTGGCGAAAAAGATCACCGAGAAATGCAGGTAAACAACAACAACAACAACAACAACAATTTATTTACAAATAATAAAACAAATTATATTAGCAACCCGCAAAAAACTAAAGTTAATCGTGGCGGGTTACTGCACACTAAACAATTACAGGAGCTCACTATAAAATAATTGACAGATAACAATAAATACGAAAATAAGGAATGGATAGTTTATGATTAGTTACTGTAACAACAACAAATAAATCAATTAATAATAGAAATAAAAACATCTTCCAACTCTCAATTACTTAGTTCTTAACACCCATAGTTCCTTCAGTCTTTTTATTTACCGTCATTCCTGCATTTACTCATTTTATCATTTTTCCTTTCCATGATTCCTTGATTCCTTCAGCATTCCTTGATTCCTTGATTCCTTCATTCCTTCACTCCTTCACTCCTTCAATTCACTCCTTCAATTCACTCCTTCAATTCACTCCTTCACTCCTTCACTCCTTCACTCCTTCACTCCTTCATTCCTTCATTCCTTCATTCCTTCACTCCTTCACTCCTTCAATTCACTCCTTCAATTCACTCCTTCACTCCTTCACTCCTTCACTCCTTCACTCCTTCACTCCTTCATTCCTTCATTCCTTCATTCCTTCATTCCTTCACTCCTTCACTCCTTCATTCCTTCATTCCTTCATTCCTTCATTCCTTCACTCCTTCATTCCTTCATTCCTTCATTCCTTCATTCCTTCATTCCTTCACTCCTTCATTCCTTCATTCCTTCATTCCTTCATTCCTTCATTCCTTCACTCCTTCACTCCTTCATTCCTTCATTCCTTCATTCCTTCATTCCTTCATTCCTTCATTCCTTCATTCCTTCACTCCTTCATTCCTTCATTCCTTCATTCCTTCATTCCTTCATTCCTTCATTCCTTCATTCCTTCATTCCTTCATTCCTTCATTCCTTCATTCCTTCACTCCGTCAATTCACTCCATCATTCCTTCATTCCATCATTCCTTCATTCCTTCATTCTTTCGTTCATTCATTCCAGTTCAGTCCTTGAGTCCTAGTTGTTCACAACTTTATTCCTTCAGATCTTCAGTCTTCATTCCTTTATTCGTTTATTCCTTCAATCTCCGGCCTTATTGTTCCATTAGTTCATTTGAGTTTGATTACTTCAACCCTTTAGTTCATAATTCGTTTATTTGTTAATGTGATCATTTTGTCATTCCTTTATTCTTACGTCCGTAGTCTTCTCCATATCTCGGGCCGGATGAAAATTACAAATACTGAAAAATAGAAATAACTCTTCAGAATTTTTAAATGACGTCTTTTTCTATTTTTGCAGAAGCAGGGATGCAAAATAACAGAGTTATCAGGTTCAATAAGTTCTTATTTAATCATTTAAATAATGGTTCGTTATTCTTTATTTATCAGTCATCAACTATTAAATCAATCGATGAATAAATGTTACTTTAATAGGATGTCGACTGTTGAAACAGACACGAGCAAAATATAAAAGTGGGTGAAATTTCTGACTAATTAAAGTTGCAGAGTACCTTCAGATCGACCATTTTCTTGAATATTTTTTGCAGGGTCAAAATAATTGAAAGGTTTCAGAATGATCTTTCTTCCAAAATTAGTTATTTAAAACGATTAAAAATTGACGGAGAAATGACTGTAAAACAGTTTGACCAGAACTTTGTTTATGAAGCGCGATGCAGGAGACACTTTAAAGAGTTACAACTCAAAGGATGCAATAATCGCTTTTGAGTATCTTAAGAGTACCCCGAAGCAGTAATGTATACTGTAACCTTAATAGCTAATGTTCGATTGTCTTAATTCCAAATAACATATCTGTGTTGCAGAACTAATCAACCTCGGTCAAGTGAGAATGTGAATGAATCCGCAGATTCAGTTAACACTGGTGTGATTATTGACGAGCGCAATGAAGAGAGTCAGCAAACGCGTCATCTGAGGGAGCAACGTCACTATGCTTCCCTGAATCAAACTACGATGACGGTAATTTTAAAAATTTCTGGAAAAGCGGTTCTCGGCACAACATTTGCAAGTTTTGAACGCATATTCTCGCTAAACGAAGGCTCTTTCAGAAATTCACCAAAGAGTCCATGTTATTACTTAAAACAGAAGAAATTAGCAGTCAAAATTTGGATTTGGGGGCAGACAACTGGATAAGTAGATGCAATTATAGCTCGTTTCGGGGGTCTTATTGAAACTCGACAAATTGTAAGAGAAACGAAAGCTCAAACTTAATTTGATAAATTATATTGCTCCGGTCGAGGCTAATGAACTGCTAAAGGGCAACTGTTAACCAAAAATACTCTGATTAATATATGGTTTAGGTCTTGTTTAATTTTCAACTGAATTTACAAACCTGTTATATCTGACGAGTAACACAGACAAGGAGCATGTAATGTACTCGTAAAAAACTGAAACAAAATTGCTGTTATCTTTCACCAAAAAAAACGTTTCGGTGATGAATTTTATCGTTTAACGTTTATGCCGGTCTAACTTTAACTCACCTAAATTTACAACTTCCTTGTATAAGATTTCATTGTTGCCATCTGTATTCTTAGGAACAGACAGGAGTTCATTTATTCGCCGCCATTGAGAGGACAGAAGTGGAAGAGATGAACCATGGACACCCTGCGGATTATGTCAATGAAATGCAACTGAATGAAGGAAGGCTTGATAGACCAGTCTACATGAACTTTACAGTAACCTCGCATGATTACATTAATGTTTAAGGCCAATACTAAACATTAACCAGATATTGGATATATTTTCTGGTTATAAGATGGAAATGGTTGGCCTTTTTCTGCCTCCCTAAACAATTGAAACAATCATATGTAAGGTCGATAAAGATTGTTCCGGTGATAGATAAATAAATAAATAAAGTATTTTCTTAGAAATGTGCTAATAAGGGACATCGTAAATAGTATAAAGTAACATTATAACCAAACATGAACATTTTAATAATTCCAACTGGTTTGAGGCTGATCAGTTGACTATTAACATGGCGTGGCCTAGAATTTGAACAGGATTCTACCGTTTTACAAATCCATCTAGTAGTCAGAGAGTGGGACGAACTCGGGATCTTCAGACTTCAAGTCCAGCGCCCTAACCACTACACCACTCCACCTTCCTGCAAAATTTAGTATGTGTAGCGAGGCTTCTTATTATGTTTTTTGGTCTCATACAAATCTGCATGGACCATCTGAAAGAAAGTGATGCCTCATGGCTTCCTAGTATACGCAAACAGTAGCTCTTCTTCGCAATGTTTGCATGACTTCTTCGTAATTTTTATTGATGCAATTTACTTTAATGCACAACAAATAAAAGTGCTTTCAACAAAGATTATTAATTGTATAATTATTCAGGAATACTGGATCAATATAAACTATAATGGCTAATTAAAAAACCTTCCACGTAAAAGTTGAAGAAGGACTAAGTGTGTGAAGTAAACTATAACAATACTCTGAGTGACATGAGTGTCCTCTGCCCCTCCACTTTACTTGTCTTATATGTGAAGGTGAGGTGTTCCACCACAGGGCGCAGGACGTTCACACAAACTGTGTGACGTTCATATTTTAAAATTTTAGGAGGAATGTAGGTAGATTCTGCATGTACCGGGGTGCTTACCATTAAGCCAAGAAAACCGGTATTTTCGGTTGGAAAGCAAATGGTAAGGTTGATTTTCCGAGAATTCCGGTTGGAACAAGTGGACAACCTTCATAGGTTGTCCCGCGATTCCGGTTGGAACGATTCGACTGGAATTTTCCTTACCATTTCAGCCATTTGAATTTACAAAAATTCAAATCGCTCAATCGAGTTAACGGTCTGGGTACCAGGACGGAGAAATGGAAAATTTAAATGGTAAGTACAATCTCGTCGGTTGGTCAGTAAATTTGGAAAATCGCTTACCATTATGTAACGGTCATCCCAACCGGTTTTTTCCTACAAATGGTGAGCACCCCCGGTCACATATTACGTAAAACAAAAGGAACAAAGAACGACAATAATACAAATGCCATTAAAGACCAAAAATACAATACCTCGCAAACAATAGAAGACAATGAGTGGTTCATGGATACCGGTACATGCAGAAAGACCCGGAATGTATGGGAATATCGAAAGGTTCATATTATCGTTAATACTGCATGAATATTTACATATAAATTCTGAATAAACACAATCTTACCTTAAAAGTTGTTTATTGTCATCTTTGCAGTCGAAAACGGCGAATTTTGGCGATTTCAATGGTTTTCGGTCGGCCGTTTACCTACTATATGCACCAGTCTGCAGGTAATCGGCCGACGTAAAAGGTCACAAACCGTCACACGGTTTGTGTGGGCGCCCAAACACAGCTCCACTACAGCTAAAGCTCCTTTTAAAATGGTCGATTCGGGGAAGCGGTATTGCCAGCTGAATTTCTGTATTTCTGAGAAGATACATCAGTGCAGTAAATAAACTTTGAGTTCAGATACTCCGGTGTTTTGTTGTTTAAAGGAATTGGCCACTTCGAAAAATACCATAATAATCTTTTATGTGCAGGCTCAGCCTCACCGGGGTGTAATTATTCAAGTCTCCTTTGTTAGAATGGCACGATAGACAAATTCGGCTAACGCATTGTTGTACCCAATGCAAACCTTCTGGGAATAAGATTCTTTGTTCACAATATTTCCATATAATTTCCATGTCAATGCTTCATTGATATGGAAATATGACGAACAAAGAGTTCTAATCCCAAAATGTTTGAATTGGGTACAACAATGCGTTAGCCGAATTTGTCTATCGTGCCATTCTAACAAAGACATGTAGGAACGCCAGGACGTAGCATTGTGTGTTCGTATACAAATGTGCACCGTCTGCAAATTGCCAAGAAGTGGGTGTTTCTTGGTGTTGCGGAAGCCACTTTTGGTTAGCTTTTGTGTTGTGGTGTGGGTATTGTTTCTTTGTCTATTGAATCTTTTGTTTTACGTCATTTGGTGATCACACCATCCGCAACACCAAGAAACTACCCAAGAAGTTCAAGCATAGCACGTGCAGTTCAAACTGAAAACAAAAGAAATTGAAAAATTCAGGCTAACATTAAGCACCACCGAAACCTGCACTTAAAAGAGTATTATGGTATTTTCGAAGTGGCCTACAGTAAACGCGACCGAGTGCATTGTTGAGTTACATAAGCACGCAGGAATTTAATTTAAAAAAAAACGAGTGAAGTGCCAAGAAAAGCACGGGCCACAGACGAGTGCTTCTCGCGCTTTTCGAGTGTTTTTCAAAATTCCCAAGTGGTTATATAACTCAACAATGCACGAGGAACAAATTTACCATTTCCTAATTATAAAATGTCCTGTGATTTGCGCGCACTCATACTGGTGACGTAGACTGCGTGAACAGCCAAATTTCGATATATTAAAATTCAACTTGAAACAAAAATAGAGTACAGTTTTAATTTTTCCATGTATTCGCCATCATCGGTGAAAATTACGAATTCACAAGCTGACCAGCTTTCCAAATGGCTTGATAGCTCAAATGAGAAGATGTTGTTCCGGTAATCGCAAGTTCATAGGTTCGAATCTCTTTCAGGCTGAATATTTTTGTTAGCTGTTCAGATTTTTAATTTTGAAGCCCGACGATATTTCATAACTGAGTTTTGGGGATTTATGCGTCCGCCATTTGGCGTATATCACTTTGGTGCACCAACATGGCCGCCGAAATTGCATTTTTTTACTGTAAATTTTCTTTTAATTGTTTCTGTTAAAGGGATGGTTTCATGGTTCGGCGCAGGTGCGCAGATTAAAATGATTTATTCGCTTTCTTACCAATTTTATCGGTAAAAAAAACACTCACATTTACTTCAATAAACACATACTATAATTAGTCTAAACAAAGCGAAGGATGACCAAACTTCACAGAAAATTTCAACGGATTACACTGACTCGTTTCCGATTAGTCCAAACAATGAAATTAAATGGGTTACATCATAGCTCGCACATGCGCCGAACCGTGAAACCCTCCCTTTAAGTTCAAAGATTTAAAAAACCTCTAATTTGCATCCTCGCTTTAGAAATACTATTTTTTTTTTATCAGCTTCGCTCGTAGAGACGCTGAACTGCACCGCCAAACGGCTTAAAATGCTATTTCTCCAAAGCAATTCAATGTATTGACATGAAACTTGGCACGACGATAACTATTGCTGATATGAAGAACCTGTTAAAAGAAGGGCCGTGCAGAATAAGCTGTTTCGATTTTATAATTTTAAAGACGTTAGATATAGATCCTATTCATAAATGGCGGCCGATTTATTTATTCTTTTATATTCATGCTAATCAGCCCAACTAGCTTAATTTTAGAGCAAAAATTCTTTTGAATTTTGTACATGATAACGAGGCTAGTTGGGCTGATTAGCAAGAATATAAAAGAATAATAAACCGGCCGCCATTTATGAATAGGATCTATGTGAGAACGAAGAACTGCTTGTTAAACTTGCAAGGAAAATTAGACTTTCTCTCAAGTGTGGTTTTTAACACATTGCTTCGATTTAATTTTTTTCAGTAGACTTTTTTTAACAAAAATGCATCAAAGCTTGACTTGTAGACGCATCTGCGTGAATATATATTGAATCGTAACAGTTGATGTGATTTCGTTTGCCCATATATTATAGTTATCGACAAATATATACCTTATTCATAAATGGCGGTCGATTTCTTATTCTTTTATATTCATGCTAATCAGCGTACCAAGCCTCCTAAGCATGTAAAAAATTCAAAATATTTTCGCTGCTCTAAAATGAGGCTAGGTAGGCTGATTAGCATGTATATAAAAGAATAATAAATAGACGATATTCGTATTCTCGGTATTGAACTGGAGCTAGCTTGCAGACGAGGCTCATGCGGGGCATTCTTTTCACATGCAAATATTTTTAATGATATTCCCCCGCATGAGCCTCCATTGCAAGCTAGTTCCATTTCAATACCGAGAATACGAATATTGTCTATTGGCCGCCATTGACCCATGAAGCTCACTTACTGAGCAAAGCTATCTATAGATAAAATGGACTAAAGCTGTGGGAGAACTGACTGAGCTTTGAAATAAATGGTACTACGAAATGTAGGTCTGGGAGAAGAAATCGAAAATTTACAAAGGCATACTAATGCCCCCAGACTTATAATTAACGAAAACGAAACATTGAAAAAATAATATGCGCTTTGTTGTGTCTTTTTTAACGTTTTTCTTAAACACATCGGTTGTTTCAATATTTAAAATAAGATCTCCGATAAAATACCTGGCAGCATATTTTCTATACAGTTTATTTCATCGACACAATGAGAATAGGAGAAAAGCTTGGTCTACTTTTTCTCCTTTTCTTGCGTCTCAATGATGTTCTTCACGGGAAAGACGAAAGATGTAAGTGCTTTCTTGACTTTTCATATTTAATGATCTCATGGCAAAGCTGACTGCCATCAATATATGGCACGCCAGACAATTGAGAAGAACTAAGAAGACGACTTTTTATATACAGATGTAAGGAGCAAAAGTTATATATATATATTAAGGAAATTCAAAACATTAAAGCATTTGGATGCATTAGAATACACATTAAAATATCCAGACTGACAGGTATACCAACTATTGTTGGCGTAATGAAAGACCCCAATACAGACAACTCCGTTGAACATGCTGGTTTTCAGCTCAAAAGACAATTCTGATTAGGTGAAAAGGAGCAAAACTTAGATTTTGAAAGGAGGAAAAGACAATTTTGCCACGCAGTACAATACTGATATTGCGACGTCATCGTGGTGGCATGATAATTCTACTGATTGTCCAGTAGTCTCCAAAACAAAACATAACTGTTTAAATATTTCAATAACCCTATAAATTTGACTCATTTCGGGGGCTGAATTTATCCCACATTGTGCCGTTCTGTGGGGTTGTTCTAATACACGCGACCTCGGGTTCGGTTTTGTTCAGTTCTCTTAAATATGGCTTTAATTTTGAGAGATTACATCCAGCAATATGCATGTACTAACTTATTTTATCCTGTATTTAATTTTTTAGACGAATGTTCTAACTACTATTTTCATTACAATGCTCGGGAGCAAACTTGGAACCGAGCTAACACATTATGCGAGCATCAACAAGTTGTTCTTGCCTCAGTAGAAAGCAATGAAGAATGGGAGCATTTAAAAAACTTCACGAAAAACACGAATCGCCGTTGGTACATCGGTTTGAAATATTTTTCCTCATCTAAAAAATGGTGCTGGCTAAGTGGGTTGGACGCCTGTTTAAAAGAAACATTATCAAGACCTGCGGGAACGTGGCGCTGGGATACGGGAGAACCAGACAACCTCGATAAAGAGCATTGCGTTGAGATGTTTCCTAACGGAAAGTTTAACAGTATAAAATGCGACAGCAGTTTTCGTACTAGACATGAACTCTATGGAGGATACATCTGTGAAAAAAAAGTTGGTAGGGACCAAACCAGATATCTGATGATAGGACCAAACCAGATATCTGATGATATGTTTTGTATACACTACAGGAGCTTTCATCGGCGTACGGGAAAATTTTCGTCGGGGGGGGGGGGGGGGGGGGGGGGGCTGAACTTAATTTGCCCGAATGAGACTCGTGACGTTATCTTTATTCGTCATGATGATGATTATTCTAGCACTCGCTGACATTTTACTTTTCCACCACTGTGAACGATGCGAAAATGAGCTTCTACATCTCGCATTATTCGCACTTCACACGGTATCGATAAGATATATTTTACGAGACTTCGACGAAGACATAATTTGAACGACCAGATACCAACCAGAACCAACCACACATAATGTCCTAATGAGCAAGATGGTCGCCAAACCTGCGCGGTCTACAATATCATTCCCACCCTTGGCGGACCACAACGCAAATTACATAGAAAGAGGATGATCCTAGTGCTAGTACCTTTGAGTTCGGCGCGGTTGCAAAGCAAGACGGTGGGCGACAATAACAAAAGTGAAGATAACCTTGGGCTCCCGAGGCCATTTACATGGAGCTCGGATGATCCTAGCGCTAGGATCATCCTACCTTTCAACGTAGGATGAACCTAGCGCTAGGATGATCTTAGCGCTATGGCAAAAGCAACCCTTCGCATGTAAACTGAAAGTAGAAAACATGTTGCGCTCGGATGATCCTAGCACTAGGATCATCCCCTTTCCATGTAAATAGGGCCTATGTCTGCTCACGCGGTTAGCATCTTATGGAGCTATCACATCAATGACATGATCGATGTAGTATAGAGCTCGGTTAGAAAGTTAAGTGAGTAATGTGAGTTACGAAATAAAAACAATTAATTTAAGACATTGAATCACAAAATAATTCAGTAATTTTTCTGTGTCTGTGGTGCCCGAATAGTCGACCAGTTTTGCCCGAATAATACTATATTTTTTACGACTGGGGGGGGGGGCTGCAGCCCCCCCATCCCCTCCCCCCTCGTACGCCTATGGGAGCTTTGCATTTTACTCATAAAGAAATACAATGACTAATCGAAATAGAAGGAAGTGAACGGAAAAGTTGAGACGAGAAAAAATGTGAGACTAAGTATTGATATGAACTTTACTTTTTATCAGAAGAACGCACATTTTGTCCGTGCATGTGTGGGTGTGTATTATTGCAGATAATTATATGCGTAAAAAATTATGCTATTAATTTATTGATGATACATTCATGATATTCTTGCATTACACAGTAATCTCTAAATGTTTTGATTCAGCTATTTTCATTTCCGTGTTCAATCTGAACGAGGAAATGAATTGATAAGTATGTCAATCGCACTTATTTATTTTTTTATTTATTTCTTTTTAAGATTGCGTCAATTCATTCAGAAATTTGTACGTTTTCAAATTCCATAAGATGCAACTTGACACAACCAAGAAGAAAGATTCAAGCGGTCCAGTCACGCAGGAGTCGTCAGTACAACCAAATACGCCCATATATGGTAGGATTATCGATAAATGATGATCAAAGAACACAATAATGCAGTTTTGTATTAAGATACTGCGTGCATTGTCATTGGTCATTGTCCTAGAAACATGGTTAACATCATTGATTGGTGTTAATTAAGTGCACGAGATCAATTTCTAATTGAGAAAGTTTTAAGAACCTACAATCATTGACAAAAGTGTTGGGAGGGTTGGTAGATTTTACCATTGGATTCTTTCTCTCCCCTCCCCCTTTTACAATGTTGGTTAAAACTGGACTTTTTTCATGCAAAATTGTTGGCTGATATCCTAACATTGGAAAAAAACATTGGAAAGGGGGAGTGGGGGCGACTTAGCTTATGCTATTCACTTTTACAACCGTCCCAACTACTTCTTTCTGCAATTGCAGCTAAAGGGTCTCCTTTTAATGGGGGATATCAAATTATACCTCGAGGATATTGAAATGTATATTTATCTTACGTCAGCAGATTCCGTACTGTACTTTGATAACTTTTAGTGTGTTTCCGTTGATGATCGGCACATTTTCAGGATTTTCGTAGTTCCCAAGAGAAAAACCTCATAGTTACCGGGGCCAGCCAAAGGCTGGAACCGGTCATAAAATGCAGTCTGTTCCTTTCGCTTTTTTCAACGTCTCGTTTCCAGTGCTCCGCTTTCCGCTGTGACGAAATCGTTGTCATAGTAACTTTACTTGCTCAGATGTATCGCTGGCTCAGTTAAATTCTTGTTCGCCATTTTGAGAAAAGCACGAGGCAATGGAGGGCATTCGAGACAAAGATTATAACTTTTGGGGGAACGACAAGTTCGCCAATCTTAACGAGAGACGACTACTTCATCAGCGAAAACTTAAGAGTGGAAATTTAGAGAGACGTATTTACTAGCGACCACTTAAGAGTGAACCTTTTATCGAGAATCAAAGCTAACATATATCAAAACTATCTTTACATCAATCTCTTGTTACAAAGCGCTATAGACGTGCCCGTGAACCAAGCAGAATTTCACTGCGATTTCTAAGACGTCTCAAGAACAAGAGTAGCGTGTTAAAAAAGTTTCTCTCCAAAAGGATTTCGTCGATTCTTATACCTAAGTCCTCAAAGCTGCATCGCTATGTTAAAAAGGTTAGAAAGCTTTATAATACACGTTATAAATGTTATCATAAACACGATCCAAAGATATTTTATTTAATTAAAGTGACTGTACCCAAGAAAACTTTTTTGTTGTCTTTCAGTAGTCGGCTTTATCACGTGATAATGAAACCAAAGTGTAAAGCACGTCGATATTTATCATTGTTTTCTTGTAATAGTGAAAGTCATATGACTAATTATTTGAATTTCAAACTAAGTACAGATGTCGAGAAGAATCCAGGACCCATGCAAACTTAGTTTACTCAAAACAATACTGATTCTATAACACAAATCTTCTAAATTGATTAACTACAGTTTTTAAAAAAGTGGCCCCGGTAAAATTCACGAAGTGATTCTCGTTTAATAGCACTTTGCGCTAACTCTTGATATTATAGACCAGCTTTGAACCTGTAGAAGCTTTGAAACATGAGGAGGTGTACGTCACTTTCGACTCAGTCGAAGTCAGCAAGAGTTGGTTGGGTGATTTTGAAAGCTCAGCTTGAGCAAAAGTATTCCAGCAGCAACATCTAAAGGAAATCAAAGGCTCCTTTGAGCCAACTCGTAAATACGAAACGCTCTAAATAGATTGAGACACTTTGCCAAAAAATTAATGGTACATGTATATGTACAGAGGTTTTGAGTATAGTCCGAGGGCATTACTTAGTTATTTTTTTTTATTTTTGTATAAACTCTGGAATTAAAAGTGCATAAATTTGCATAAACATGCGAGCATGTCATTTGAACCTTCGATATTTTTTTTATGAACACGGATTGATATTTTCTAAAATACAGTAGTCCACGATATATGTGTCATATTTAAACATCAGAAACATCTTATAATCCTGCAATTATAAAAGAGAAACATAAGTAGGCCTAGTTACAAATATCCGGATATTTTTTTAGATGTTTGGAAGCTCCTGGGATATTTAGAAAATTTCGAGATATTTAGAAAAGAAATGATTAAATTAGGGATTTTGCTATGGTTTTATTACTTTTATGAGTTCACGCATGTTTTTTTCTTTGAAACTTGAGATGAAATCTACTTTGTGGCTCAATTTAGTGTCAGCAGTGGTCCTGTTCAGCGGTTTTCCTCACGACTATTATATCCCATGAGTATTAGTACGTTTGGTAGTCACTTTGTATAGACTGTGACGCATTCCCGTCTTGCCAATAAATGATGTTTTTGATTTTATAAAGTCGTTATTGTGATATTTATAGAAAAATGTTACAAAAATATTTGAGATATTTAGAATTTTTTCAAGATATTTAGGGGGGAAAAGCGAGATATTTAGGAAAAATATCGAGAATTTCCGGAAAGATATTTAGGCGATTTCACGTGATATTTGTAGCTAGGCCTACATGAGGTTTGAAAACGAGGCTTGAAAAGTTTTTCGGGCTCTACTTGCGCCTCCTTCAGTTGCTACACAACTGCGATGATAACATTCTCTTTAATTCTTTCTCCGCAGTCAATATGTATTTATTTTCATATACACATTATGATCATTTTGTTCTTTATTCAGATGGTGCAAAAAAGTCAGCAACAACAGCATATATATTAACAATAGTGGAAACTATCAAACAGACATCGAACTATATAACTTCAACAAAACCTAATTTGTATTTAGCAACAGGTACAGGAAAGCAAAAGACAATTGTGAGAAGTTCTTCACAAGGTAAAATACAGTCACTATGTTCAATTTGGTCTATGATTTACTTGCTTGTTAATTGGTAAGAACATAAAGTAATTTCTCAAGCTAAAATACAAAATTTGCCACGTTATGCACAACATTGAATTCGTTAACTTGCAGAGACAACATTATCAGTCTATCATCCGACTGATGTCTCCAACAGAGAAAATCAAAGTTCAAGCATCACTGTAATCGTGGTCGCAGTTCTAGCTCAACCGAGAATATGCTGCATTCTCAAGGTTGCGCATACGTCCATAAAAACGGTTATTCATCACCCTCTCACGCGCTGTTTATCAGATTTTCGGGAAGGTCACTTTTAGTTTTCGGAATTTTCGCAGACAAATGCTTTTGGTATTTGACAGATGTAAATCATTGGAAGCTCTTTAAGCGAAGTTAAAGCTTCGGTCAGTTCACTTTATATTAGTGAAAAAGCACAAAGCATTTTGGAATGACCTTCACAATGTGAATCAGTAAACTGCAATATACACTGTATGTTGTAGTATACAGATTTATCTTGTGTATGAAAGTATTTAATGATTACATAAAAAGTCTTGACTTTTTTCTAATTACAGAGTCAACATTGTCCGTCAGCAATTGCTCTGATGAGTCAAGCCAAGCACAGCAAAGTCCAAACATGACTGTTATCATTCTATCTGTTTTGGTGGTGATTCTGCTTGTTATTATAGGTTTTATTCTTTGGCGAAAAAGATCACCGAGAAATGCAGGTAAACATCTTCCAACTCTTAATTTCTGCAAACTTCATTTGCGCATTTAATCATTTCTTCGTTCATTCCTTTTTTACCTCCATTCCTTTATTAAACCATTTCTTTTATTCCTTCATTCCTTCATCCGTTAACTACTTTATCCCTTCAGACCTTCAGTCATCATTCCTTCATTCGATCCTTCCTTCAGTTTCTTTAGTCTTCCATATTTGTTGATTTGTTTTAATTCTTTCATTAGCGACTGCAACCCTTTAATTCATCATTGATTAGTTTCTTGCCCGACTTAAAAATTCACTTTTTTTCTCCGTAAGAAAAGTCTGTTTCAAGTGTTTTTTAGCCTGCGGCTAAGTGTTTCTGTTTCAAGTGTTTTTAAGATCAAGAGTTTATATTAGTATATGTTGGCGCTTTCTCGAATGGCTTCACATTTAGCGTTTACAGAAGTATACTGAGTTTGAAATCAAAGACATTGCTTCGCGTATTCACAGATAAAAATGACCACAGAGTGACGTCATATCACTTGACATAGCAACTCCAAGGTCATAAGAGATAGCAACTAACTGAAAACAAGAACTCTACGAACTGTGAAACCGGGCTTCACACTGGGGAATTTTCGAGCATGAACGAAATTGAGGCTCCACTCCAGCCTCGCGCACGAAATCGAGGTTCTGCCTAATCCAAGATGGCGTCCAGCTCCCTCGACTGTGAGATTGGCAGAAAAATATCGTCCGCATTAGATACATTGTACAAAAATCTCAAGATGAAATATTATAGTGATATCGATGTTCCGAGAGACGATATGCCAAAAACGTTAGCTTTGCAGGAACTGTTTAAGGAGCTTTCGCAACTAAAAGATCGAACTCTTGAGTCACACTCGGATGCATGTCCAAGAGAGAAGTTGAAGTTCACATGGCCTGCAGTGAAGTACGCCACTGGAAAAATCTATGATGCGACGGCAACTTTTAACAGCTAAGCAGTCAAATCCTTGGGTTATAGAGTTCAGTTCTCGGCTTCAGGAGGAAATATTCAACCACATTGTCAATGTGATGACATGCAAGTCAAATTTCGGTATCCGGATCCGCGCTGGACGCCCAAAAGAGAGGATTTTTGAGGTGACAAACAAAGGAAAGCTTCAACAGCTGCTTCGTTTTTGCCTTGACATAGCAACTCCAAGGTCATAAGAGATAGTAACTAACTGAAAACATGAACTCTACGAGTTGAAAAATTTAAGCGTACATGACAAATTAAGAATTCGAAGCATAGCCAGTATTGTAACTACTCCACGATCGAAGATTCACTGTGACCTTGTAGAATCCATTGACTGTTTATTCTTCATTTCGTAATTGTAATAGGAGGCTTTTACATGTAGCTGTGAAAAGTGAAAAACGGCCATCATCAATGTCGTGAAACTGAAAATCAATTTACAACAAGAAAGAGAAAAAGGAGAAATCACGAAACGAAACATATCAAGTAAACGGAACCTATATTATTGCCGGATTTGGCGAGAGTTCCAATCGATGCTGATTTCCTTTTGTTTCTTTTCGAGGAACAGATAAATGTACTTTGCATGCACGAGTGATTGCGATAGACTGATTAAAGGTTTCAAATGACGTAGTAACGTGCCTGACAGATCACCTTGTGTGACCGGAAAAACGACTGTAAAACAAATCAGAACAATTGGATTAATTCTCGTGCCTAAGGGGCACATACAAGACCCTAAAGCCCGATTTTAGTTCTTGTTTGCTCATATGACCATTTTTTATTAAGTCCTTCCCCATATCTCGGATCATATGAAAACTACAGATTCTGAAAAATTCAAGAAGCTCCGTTTCTTTGCGATGTACAATTTTTGTTTTCAGAAGTTATAAATGACGGATTTTTTTTGCAGACGCAGAATTTAAAAATAACACAGAAACCAGGTTCTAACCGTTTTTGTTTTTGTTTTTTGCTATTTTTTAATCATTTAAATAAAAGTTCATTATTCTTTATTGATCATTCATCAACTAGTTAATCACGAATAGATAAATAAATCCTTTATGTGACTTATGAGTGGACGTCAACCAATCAATTATTAAAAAAGACACGTGTAAAATGTAAAATTACAAGAAATCTCTGACTAAGTAATAGCTCGTATTAAAATTCTTTGTCTCTTAAAGCCTGATGAGCAGAAGCAAAAGTATAAGAATTTGCGCTGAGTGGAAACGAACAGTGACATAAGCATAAGATTGAAATTTAATATGCTTATGCTTACGCTTGTCCTTATGCTAATGACGGGCCCGCTTATATCGCCAGTGAAAACCAGACTTTATACCCAAAAAGATGTATATCTATCTTACTATATTGAAATGCCTAAATGGTTTCTTCCTGTTTTATCTCCGTGACTTATTTTCACGTAATTCCGACATTCATAATTATAATACGAGAAATAAATCTAATGTTCAAATGATAAAAATAACTTCAAAGTCTGGCTTCAGGTCTTTTACCTATTCGGCTGCTAAGCTGTATAATAGACTAAATGTTATTACGAAATGCTCTAGTTAAGTTAGGTCATTTTATACCAACTATTGGTCAGACACATTAAGATTTAAGTAATATTTATGAATTATAGTTAATTTTCAATTGAGTGTGAAAAGTGTGAATTTTCAATTGAGTGTGAAAAGCAATTACACAAATGCTTTGGTTTTGCATTGCTACGCTTTGTGATTGGCTAAAAAATCTCGGGCCACTTTCTCGACCAATAAGAAGTAAAACCAAAACCAATCGTGACTTGCTAGCACGCGTTTTCCCGCGCTTGGCGCCGCCGACATGTAATTGCTTCGAGCTCTGATTGGTTCATTGAATTGTTTACGACTGTTGTGATTGGTCAGAGTAATTACTTTGGTTTTGGTTTTACCACACTCAATTGAAAACTGCTCTAACTTATTTTGTAATTAGTATTACTTTTAATTTTTAGTGTTTTTAATTTTAAGGGTTTATTTTACACCTGTTTGTAATTAGCATTATTGTTCTTAATTTCTACTATTATTAATTTGTATGGATAAACTTTAGATGCACAGCTTCAATGTAAATAAGTGTCAGATTTATTAATTCTGTGCCTAATAAAGTATCTATTTATCTATCTATCTATTCTATTCTATTGCAGGACTGAATCAACCTCAATCAAGTAAGAATGTGAATGATTCCGCAGGTTCAGTTAACACTGCCGTGATTATTGATGAGCACAATCAAAAGAGTCAGCAAACGCGTCAAGCAAGGGTGCAAAGTTACTATGCTTCCCTGAATCAAACTACGATGATGGTAATTTTAAGAATTTTTGGAAAAGCGTGATAATGTATTAACATTTGCAAATTTTGAACTGCAAATTCTCTTTAAACGAAAGATGTTTAAACTGGATAAGTAGAGGCAATGACAGCCCATGCGAAAAAAATATATATATATAGGGCGCCACTTTCTGTGGTCTTACTGAAACTCGACAAATTGTGAAGCTCAAAATTAATTTGATGAATTATGTTTCGCTGGTCGAGCCTAATGAACTACTAAGGGCTTGAAAGTAACAAAAAATACTTTCAGTAATGTATGGTTTAGGTCTTCAACTGAATTAACAAGCCTGTAATATCTGACGAGTAACGCAGACAAAAGGCATGAAATAAACTTGTAAAATACAGAACCAAAATTGCTGTTATCTCCGTGATGAATTTATACCTTTTTTGCATCAGATTACACTATTGCCATCTGTATTCTTAGGAACACACGGGAGTTCATTCATATGCTACCATTGAGAGGATAGAAATGGAAGAGATGAATCATGGACACCCTATGGATAATCTCGATGCAATGCAACTGAATGAAACTGAGCTTGATAGGCCAGCCTACATGAACGTTACAATAACCTCGCATGATTACATTAATATTTAAGACCAATACCAAGTATTAACCATAAATTGTCGATATTTTCTCGTAATAAGATGGAACTGGTTGGCCCTTTTCGGCCCCCTAAACAATTGAAACAATCACCTGTTAGGTCAATAAAGATACATTGTAGAGACATGTGTTAATCAATGAATAAATATATAAATAAATAAATAAATAAATACATACATAAATAAAAATGGAATATTTTATTAGGAAAGTGCTAATTGGGGACACCGTAAATAGTAGAAAATAACATTATAAACAAAACATGAAGAGTCCAGCGCCATTATCACAAGACACGTTTTTTTTTTTTATCTCATACAAAACTATATGGACCATATGAAAATGCTTCATGGTGGCCTAATATATCAGACAGTTACTCTTCTACGCAATATTTGATTTGTTCGTAATTTTAACTGATGCAATTTACTATAATGGACAACAAA
Organism: Cladopsammia gracilis; assembly: GCA_022457155.1. Classification (NCBI taxonomy): domain Eukaryota; kingdom Metazoa; phylum Cnidaria; class Anthozoa; order Scleractinia; family Dendrophylliidae; genus Cladopsammia; species Cladopsammia gracilis. The sequence goes on from JAJGOT010000229.1 coordinate 962,156, forward strand.
TACATGGAAGTGCTTTTATGATTAGTTGTATAATGATTCAGGACTACTCGATCAATTTGAACTATTATGGACTGTTAGGCCCAGTTCAAACGTCGAACTTCACATGTGCCGAACCTAATGCAAATGAGCAAAATCTATTGTTCTTGCTAATTTGCATTAAGTTCGGCACATGTGAAGTTCGACGTTTGAACTGGGCCTTAAAACCTTCCACGTAAAGATAAAGAAGGACTTGTTTGTGAACTATAAGAAAACTCTGATTGACATAAGTGAGTTCAACAACACAACTCCATTACACCTAAAGTTTGTCTTATGTGTGAATGTAAGGTGCTCAACCACACAGGACGCTCACAAACAGATCAGCTTCTGTTTTGTTATATTGTCTAACCTTTATTATTTTCAATTACATTACTTTTCCCTGCCTCGAATAGCGTTTTTGCTAATTTGCAGGGGAACTGTATTTAAGTTTATATGTCTAATAAAGTTTTGTTTGTTGTTGTTGTTTGACTGTTTATATTTTTAAAATTTGGAGGGAATGTATGCGGATATGGAAAGGTTCAAATTATCGTAACATAATACAGTGGAAGCTCTCGTAAGCGGACACCCTCGGAACACAAGAAAAGTGTCCGTAACTGGAGCTGGCCGCTTACGAGAATGGTTCTCGTAAGCGGCCACTAGAGGTGTAGGGGATAGATGGCCGCTTACGGGAGCTTGCCCAGCTAACAATAAATACAGTACTGTATTGGAAATACAAAAAAATACCGCCGTATTAAATGACATTTTTGTTTTATTGCGTCCTATACTGTACAACCCTACGATATAATGACGATAACTGAACAGTATTACAGTGTATACTGCAGTACTAGGACTTTCCCTTAGTGATTTTTAAAAACAACAAATTATAACTGCAACCAACATCGACATATTCAACATTAACAGCCTCAACAAAAAGTAGTGATACAGTTTAAAATGTTTACGACCTGTGTGTCTTTCAGTGAGGCTTCAGTTTATATTAGTCTGGTTAGTGTGTTAGTGTTGTGCTGACAACGTTGTAATTCCAGCGCATATGCATGTAAGTGGTGTTTCGAAATGTAACCGGACGTGGATGACGACAAAACAAACACTGAAATATGGTACACACTGTAATTACTGTAAATGATTGTGACGAACGGCGATGTGAAGTTGATTGATAAAAACAAGATACAGAGGTTGTTAATAGGATTTTCTTTGGGGTGTCCGCTTACCGGAGCTTAAAAACAAAGAAAAAGTCTAAGTCGTAATCTCTGAAAGTGTCCGCGGCCACTTACGGGAATGTCCGCTTACGAGAATGTAAAAATACAGAGTTTGTATGGGAGTTAAAACGGGGTTTCAAACAAGGCGGCCGTAAGTAGAGCTGTCCGCTTACGAGAGTGTCCGTTAAGAGAGCTTCGACTGTACGATGAATATTTACATATCAGTTCAAAATAAAAATAACCTTACCTTAGATGATAAGTATTGTCGTGCTTGCTGCTGAAAATGGCCGTTTACCTACTATATGCCACAGGTAAACGGCCGAAGAAACGGTCACAGAGTTTTTATGACCGTCCTGTGGTTACACAACACCAGTACAGCAAAAGCTCCTCCCGGTGTTTTGTTGTTAAACGCGACCGAGTGCATTCATTGTTGAGTTACATAAGCACGCCGGAATTTAAAGAAAAGAAAAACACGAGAAAAGTGCCAAGGGAGAATCACGAGCCACAGACAAAATTCCCAAGCGGTCAGTGTAAGACGCAGACTACAGACCGGGGGTAAAATGCAGACTGAGGGTAAAATGAAGACTGCAGACTGCAGACCAGGGGTAAAATGCAGACTGAGGGTAAAATAAAATATTAATAACCCTAACCCTAACCCTAACCCTAACCCTACCCTCGGTCTGCATTTTACCCTCAGTCTGCATTTTACCCCCGGTCTGCAGTCTGCGTTTTACACTGACCGAATTCCCAAGTGTTCAAAATAGTACTCAACAATGCGCGAGGAACAAGTTTACTATTGCCTTCGGATAAAATGTCATGTGATTTTCGCGCCTCATACATAGGCTGCGTGAATTATAACTCGATAAAGAAAACCATGCACTGAGGCCCCATCCACAGTAATGCGTTTTCGTTTGAAAATGCATACTTTTTTATGCGTTTTTACCGATCGTCCACACTAAAACGATCAAAAACGGAGAATGAAATCGATAAAAACGGAGGTTTTCGAAAACGCTTTTCAAAGTGGAGACTTTTGAAATCGCAGGTCTATCGTTTTAGTGTGGACGGCAAAAACGGAGCTTTTCAAAAACGCTTACGTCACAACTAACAACGCATGGTATTGCTGACGCTATTGGAGCATGCGAAATGAACAGAAAAACGTCCGAGCAGAGCCTGGTGATGAAAACGCATCTTTGGATCATCGTTTTTCAGCTCCTAGTGTGGATGCAAATCTTTTCTTTTTCGGGAAACCAAAAACGGAGGTTTTCAAAAACGCATTAGTGTGGACGGGGCCTGAAACTGAGCTCGCGGGTATCCTGATTTCCCCTAATTCGATGTTATTTAGATCGCTCATATTTGTTGCGAATTCCGTTGAAAACCATAATAGCAAACACATAATAGCGATATTTCTCTGTTTACAAACATCACGTCAAATTTGTTTTGTTATTCAAATTTGCCAACTATTAAACAAAAGAACTATTTGTTTCAACAGTCAATAGTTCTCTGGTTGGCACATTAATAACAATAGGCGACGTAGCGAAAAATATCGCTATTAGGACAGTACATCAATTCGTCTGATATATTGCTTTCGCAATAATCATAATAATTATGGTTTTTTAACAAGTTAGTGAGTTAAAATAAATAAAACGTCCATACCCTTTTTGTCGGACGACTAACCAACACAACCAAACAAATGCAATCTGAATGAAGGGACTGTTGGTTAGTTATAGCTAAAGACTGAGGGGGGGTGGTGTTCAGAGTGCTGAAGGAACACTTCTCAAAATCAGTTGAAAATGGAGGATTCATTTATTTTTTAATTAATGGGTCAACATGGGGGGGGGGGTACAGTTTAAGTTTTGTTTTCGTTTTTCATTCAATAAAATAACTTTTAATTTGTCATGAACTTTTCTAAAAAAAAACCTTCTACAAGGAACTTTTTTAAAAAGAACTTTAGATTTCACGTTTAGCCGAGGTTTACGATCCTATGCGACTTTGATCATAGGCTCTTTTTTTTACCAATTATGCTTGTATTTGCAGTGGAGCATGCATTTCATCATGACTGAATTGAAGGCCGTCGCAAATGATTGAATTACAAATGAAGGGATAGGAGAACAATTTTTGTGCAGGGCATATATTGACGGGGGTATGTTTTGTAAGAGTTTAAGATTAGTTAACTTTTTTTATTATTACTGTTTACAAAGCATTATTATTATGAATAATAGTCATGATGGAAATGCAAATTCATAATACGTTTGACAGCTGAATGAAGTCACTTGCCAAAAAGGTATCAGTTTTTGCTAAGAAAAATGAAACAAGCATAGATTCTGATGGTCAAACAATAATTGGACACGCTTTCCAAATTCTTAACTATTAAAATGGGTGTTACTAAAACCAGGAACGGGGAACGGGGTCTGGGAACGAGCAGTCAGCGGTATTCGCCATAGAAGGTAGGCTCTTCATGTATGGTTGTTATTGTAAAGAAAATTACAAAATGGTGGACGCGACGAGAAAGTGAACCACGAAAAAAGCAAATTATACCACTAATCTTAGGTAATAAGATTTAAAAGGAACTTGGAATCGTAACGTTGTGTTTGTTTGTGCTTGTCAGTACCTTGTGGCAGAGGCAGTGTATTACCAATACATAAGCATAGTTTTGGGTGTCACTGCTGCTTTGAGTTTGAATGATCTCGATTTTATTCATTTCGATTCATCGCTACATAAACGGTAATACACTGCCTCTGCCAGAAGGTGCAAGCACAAATAAACAGACCCCCGTTCCCCGTTCCCCGTTCCCCGTTCGCGGCTCCCCGTTCTTGGCTTTAGTAACATCCCTAATATATATAGATAGCCTGAGCCTCACAGCGTCGCTCTTTGAACAGAAAGCCGATGATAAACTTAACTGAGTGAAAGGTCGAAAGCAAAAGAATAAAATTGATGACCGGGCTATCCTTTAATTTTAGCAATTCTCAAAAACAGACTTACGCGACCGTTTGCACAGTATATTAGACCGTAGAGAAGTTCACAAAAACAACTTTTTCTCCCTCTAGAATAACTAGTACGACTAATTTCCAAATAAAATACACCTGCTGCTTATAAAAAATTGTCCGAGAAACTGATTTGGAAATCAAAATTGCAAAAAATACACAAACATATTTGCATAAGACCACGCGAGTGAAGTTTAGAACTATAAAATCCAAGTCTTGTTTTGTTTTGTTTACATAAAATCGCTTTTCAACCTATGTAATGAATGAACAAACACATAAAAATGGACAACACAATCTTCTTTCGAAAAATTTTATTCAAATCTCCATAAGTTTATGTTTAAAAGCAAAACGCGAAGCATTAAGAGCTCATCGAGGCCGATATGTGTACGATAAAAGAAATCAAAACAACTGAATTTAATTGAGCGTGTGTTATAAACAATTCTCCAAAACTAGCGAGAACAAAGGAAAAGTCAATCACAGATTGATATCAACATAAATTCCCATCGAGAAATGTATTTTGTTTTTCCTTTGAGTCACTCCACTGCTTGGAAATTGTTTAAATCTCCGCTTCTTCAGTTCTGAAACCCGAAGTGACAAACATTTTCCCGCATTGATCCCATCCTCGAAGCAAGATTTTATCTCTGAAAGCTGTTCTATTTCCACTATAGCGGTTTCTGAGTATCCCTTAATTAGTATCCCTGTCTTGAGTAGCAAACCGCGAAAAAATGCAAGAGAATAACGACTTTAATTTAAACGGTTTTCTCCGCTAAACACAGCAGTGTTTTCCCAGGTGACGTGAAATTGCAAAGATCCCGGTTGTTGTGTGGCGTCATATGCGCATGTTTTGCGACGGTCTACGCACCCGCGAGTTAACCCTATCTTATTCCATGACATACGCCTTTATCGAAGTTGTTTCGGTATATTTCTGAATTCAAATATAGTTTTAATTTTTCCATCTGTTTGCCTTAATTGGTGAAAATTACGAATTCACAAATGATCAGCTCTCCAATTGTCTTGATAGCTCAAATGAGAAGATGTTATTCCGGTAATCGCAAGTTCGTAGATTTGAATCCCGTTCAGGCTGAATATTTTTCTTAGCTGTTCAGAGTTCTAATTTTGAAGCCTGACGATATTTAATAACTGAATTTTGGGGATTTATGCGTCCGCCATTTGGTGTATATCACTTTGGTGCACCAACATGGCCGCCGTATTTTCATTTTTTTAGAAATTCTTAAAATACATCCACCGTAAATTTTCTTTATAATTGTTTTCGTTCAGTTCAAAGACTCAAAAAACCTCTAATTTGTATCCTCGCTTTAGAAATACTATTTTTTACCGGCTTCGCTCATGGAGACGCTGAGCTGCACCGCCAAAGAACTTAAAATGCTATTTCTCCACAGCAATCTAATGGATCATTGACATGAAACTTGGCACGACGATTACCATTGCTGATATGAAGAAAAGAAAGACCGTGTAGAATAATTATAAGCTGATTATAATTTTGATGACGTTAGGTGAGAACGAAGAACTGTAAGTCGACAACTGTACTGCCGTGACAAGATGGGCAAACGAAATTACATCATCTGTTTCGGTTTAATATATATACATTCAGATGCGTCTTCAAGTCAAGCTTTGCATTTCCAAGTCTACTGAAAAAAAATTTAATCGAAGCAATGTGTAAATGCTACAAACCGCACATGAGAAAAATTCTAATTTTCTAAATTTAACAAAATGACTAATTTAGACTGTAATTAACCACTTCAGCAATTGCAGTTCACTTACTAAGCAAAGCCATCTATAGATAAATGGACTAAAAATGTGGGAGAGCTGATTGAGCTTTGAAAATAAGGTACTACGATATGTAGTTCTGGGAGAATACTTAAGATAGGAGAAGAAATCGAATACAGTATTTACAAAGGACAGACTAATACCCCCAGCATTATAATTAACGGAAACCGGCGAAACTTAAAAAAGCTTAAAAAGCTTTGTTGTGTCTTTTTTAGCGTTTTTCTGAAACACATTGTTTCATTTTCGTCCCCAGTAACTATTTAGAAGTAAGATTTCCGATAAAATACATCAGTAGCGTATTTGCTTCACAGTTTTTTCATCGGCACAATGAGAATGGGAGTAAATCTTAGCTTATTTTTTCTCCTTTTCTTGCGTCTCAATGATGTTCTTCACGGGCAAGAAGAGAGATGTAAGTGTTTTATTGCCTCTACATATTAATGATATTATGTCAAAGCTGACGTCAGACAAATGAGAAGAATTAAGAAGAAGATTTTTTAAACATGGAGGAAATATAAAGATATTATATCCAGACAGGTATACCAACTATTGTTGACGTAATGAAAGCCCCCAATACAGACAACTTACTTGAGCATACTGGTTTTCAGCTCATAAGACAATATTTTGATTAGGGGAAAACGAGCAAAAAGTAGCCTAACTTAATTTTTGAAAGGGGAAAAAGGCAATTTTGCCACGCAGTAATACTGATATTGCTACGTTCTAGTCCTCGCCCTGTAAAAACGGAATCGTGGTGGCATGGTAATTCTTCTGATTTTCATACTCTCTACTTTTTGCATACCAATACTGATACAAAATGTTTAAATGTTTCAAAACCCCTTCAAATTTGACTCTTTTTTGGGCTGAATTTATCCTACTTTGTGTTGTCCTGTGGGGTCGTGCTTATTCGCATGACCTCGGGTTCTGTTTTGTTCAGTTCTCCAAATACGGCGTTAATTTTGGGATATCACGTTCAGCAATATGCATGTACTAACTTATTTTATCCTGTATTCATTTTTTTAAGACGAATGTTCTCGCTACTATTTTCATGACAATGCTCAGTATCGAACTTGGAACCAAGCTAACACATCATGCGAACATCAAGCTGGTCTTGCCTCAGTAGAAAGCAATGAAGAATGGGAGTATTTAAAAAACATCACTACAAACACGCCGCATAGCCGTTGGTACATCGGTTTGAAATATTTTCCGTCATCTAAACAATGGTGCTGGCTTAGTAGGTTGGATGCCTGTTTAAACGAAACATCATCTAAACCTGGAAAGTTGCCTTGGGATAATGGAGAACCAAACCACCTCGATAAAGAGCATTGTGTTGAGATGTTTTCTACCGGAAAGTTAAACAATATAGTATGCGACGAGAGTTTTGATAAAAGAAACCTAGGCGGGCATGGAGGATTCATCTGTGAAAAAAAAGTTGGTAAGAACCAAACCAGATATCTGATGATACATTTTGCTTACACAACAACGAGCTTTGTTTCTTATTCATAAAGCAATAAAATGACTAATCGAAATAGGAGGAAGTGGACGGAAAAGTTGAGACGAGAGAAAATGTGTATTTATCAACAGAACGCACAGTTTGTTTGTGCATGCGTTGGTGTGCACGTGTATTATTGCAGATAATTATGTGTGTAGAAAATAATGCGATTAATTTATTGATGATACATTCATGATATCCTTGCATTATACAGCAACTGAATTATTCGGTTCAGTTATTTTCATTTCCGTGTTCAAACGCAAAACGTAAATGAATTGTTGAGTATGTCAATCGCACTTATTTATTATTACTTTGTTAAGATTGCGTCCGTAAGACCACAGTGCAACCCTACACAACTAAGAAGAAAGATTCAAGCGGTCCAGTCACACAGGCGGTCCAGGAGCCATCAGTACAACCAAATAGGCCCATAGATGGTAGGATTACCGATAAATGATGATCAAAGTACATGCAGTTATTAGTTATTAAGTGGAATACCTGAAAACTAGCTCTCAAGCTAAGTGTATATCCACATTAAATAAAGTATGTTATGTTATGTTGTTAAGATATTGCGTGCATTGCAATTGGTCATTGTCATAAAGTTATAAAAACTAAATAATGGCATTTAAATATCACCTAGCTAAAAGCGTCTCTTTTGAACGGGGGATATCAAATTTTATAATTTAAAACATCGAATCACTGCCCAAATATGGTCATAAAGCTCTCGATATACTTAGGTCTACATGACGATAGTAGTAAATTTCCCATTTTGAAGGAAAGTAAAAATGTCCACTGCCTGCATTTTCATAACTTTGGGAGAAAAAAATGCGTGGGCAAGCTATCAGAGAAAAAAGGGAAAATAAATAAAACGAAACGAAACGAAAGAGAAAAATTTTTGATTACATGATTAGACAAAAAAGGCGCGAAATTTTTGAAATTGAATGAAAGCTGGTTTAAAGTTTAGGTTTCAACTGCTCGAGACGGAATGAAGGCCCCCGGGGGACTTAATAGAGGATTTACGGTTCTTATCTCCTTGTGAAAGCAAAACTAATTTTAATATTCAAATATATACTGTCCTTCCCTTAGAACAGGGGTACAAATTGTTTTCAGTTGATTGTTGGATACCATGCACTACAGAAACGCTGTAAGTACGGCACTTACCGTAAGTGACGCAAAGTTAGTTGTGGCAAGAATATGCAAGCTAGAAAAGAAAGACAAACGGAACGAAACAGCTGCGGCTTTCAGCTGTTTAAGTGGCGAGCCCTATTTCCCCTTGTTGGACACAACTTGTTTTGATTGGTTGGCCATTAAAGTCAAACCCAAATGCAAGTAGATTCAGCGAAAATCAGTCAAAAGTCCTTTCTTGTAGGCAACGTTTTGCAAAGAGAGAAATCAACTAAAAAGAGGACAACTGATCGAAATGGTAGCTAAGGAAATGCCAAGTTTACAGCTGAAGTATTCCTAAATTAAGGAACAGCAAATCTTCTCTGTACATGTACTTTTTTTGCTTCGCAGCATAAAACAACAACAAAAGAAGCAGCTCACCAAAACAAAAATGTTGTACGAAAGTCAGTTAGAAAATATTTCATGGCCGGGACCCTTCAGAGCAAGAGTTATAATATCAGCAGAAAGCGTCCATTCGTTCACCTTTTGTTCACGTTTTCGTTTTATCAGCAAAGAAAAGTATGGGAAATGTGATGTAAATGTGATGTACATGTATATAGAAAGAATATCTAACACTGGTAACATGGGAGAGTAAACGTGTTTCGCCGAGCTCCCTGAATCGTCGTGGAAAATTTATATTTTTTTTAATGCTGGGCAAACGCAAAAACCGGTCAAAAGCTTCCAAAGATTCTTTACCATCTCCAGATAAAAAAAAATTGAAAGACGAAGCAAAGACACACTCAGGTATATTAAGGCCTGTGTCAGTTACGGTACATCCAAAAATTAAGGGGGGTGGTCTATCTCATAAAGTATGGAACATATTGATATGAAACTTGGCCAAAGGCTTTAACTTGATACAAAGGTTAATTTTGATACGAAGTTGTCACGAAAAGAGTCACGCAACTGATTAAGGTATCAAATTTCCATGTTTTTCTTTAAGCTAGATGCAGGAGAACTTAAACCACTCTGACTGACAAAATATCGTTTGGATATTTTTAAGTGCGCAATGTCATACACGAAACTAACCGGAAGGCGTGTCCAGGTCACGTAACGATTGAAATGTCACGATTTTATTGTCACGCAAACATCAGAAAACAGTCGTGCCACGTAGGTGGACCACGTTTCCAGTTACATTTGGAAAGTACCTTAAAAGGGTAATATATATAGATAGCCCAAGCCTAACAGCGTCGCACTTTAAACAAGCTTAATTAAGGTGAAACTTAACTAAGGTGAAACTTAACTAAGGTGAAAGGTTGGAAGCACAAGAACGGGCTATTTTCAATTTTAGCAATTCTCAAAAACAGTATTACGCGACCGTCTGCACAGTACAGTTTTATAGACCGTACAAAAGTTCACAAAAACAACTTTTCTCTGTCTAGAATAACTAGTACCACTAGTTTCCGAATAAAATACAGTTTTTGTTTGTCAAAAATTGCCCGAGAAACTGATTTGAAAATCAAAAATTGCAAAAATACACAAACATATTTGCATAAGGCGATGCGAGTGAAGTTAGATATAAAATCAAAGTCTTGTTTTGTTTCCATAAAATCGCTTTTCAAACTATCTAATGAATGAACAAACACATAAAAATGGACAACACAATCTTATTTCGAAAAAATTTATTCAAATCTCCATTAGTTTACGTTTAAAAGCAAAACGCGTACCATTGAACTTATAGCTCATCGAGTTCAAGCTTTCTTCGATGAAATTCAAGAGATCGATACAATTGAATTTAAGCACGTTTTAAAATCAATTCTCCAAAACTAACAATAACACCAATAAAAAGTCACTCACAGACTGATATCAACATAAATTCTCATCGAAAACTTAATCTGTTTTACCTTTAAGTCCTTCGCTTGCTTGGTTCTGAAATGATTTTTTTATCCGTAGAAAAACATCTCCCGCATTGATAAAAACGTAATACATGAAGTTCCTCGAAGCAAGATTTCATCCCTGAAAGCTCGTCTTTTTCCACTAAAGCGGCTTCTGAGTATCCCTTAATTAGTATCCTTGTCTTGAGTAGCAAACGCGAAATATTAAGGGAAATGACGCCTTTAATTTCAACGGTTTTCTCCGCTTAGTAAATTCACAGCAAAACATCAAAGTGTTTTTCTAGCTGACGTGACATTCGGCCGTGTAACCGCGCGAAAAACAAAGCCTCGCTTTGGTTTCAACATGACGTCGTACGCGCATGTTTTGCGACGTCATACGCGCCCGCGAGCTAGTCCTGCGCGAAGGCAAGCTAGTCCTGCGCGACGGCGGCGGCGGAGGGCGGGCACACGCGCGTCCGCGAAACATTCCTCTAGCCATGACCATGAAAAATGACAGGCATGGTTCTATGAGTATGGAGCTGCGCAGCCAGGCCTTCGGCCTGGCAAGTGCTCCGCTAGAAATAATATCACTTAAAATTCTCAGAAAACACAATTTTTCCTTGTCTGCAAGAGCACTGAAGGAACAAACCGGAAGTAAAAGCTCAATTGGTCACGTGATAGGTTGCCATGGAAACATCAACGTCAAAAAGGACTATCTTAACGAGTTGAATGTCGCTGCCAAGTTTCATACTTATGACACGTTTCCTTTTGAAGATAGACCACCCCTTTACTCTTTTGATAAAATAGGGGCAGACCCAGTCCTTAAGGTTACAGTGTACCTTCGGGGGTGTCTCCAGTATAACAGCTCTAGCGTCTTAAGATTACATTTAATATACCTAAACCCAGATATCAAATTAAAGCTTATAGAGCTGGCTATCTAAATATGCAAACCATTTGGCAATAAAATGAATTGTCGAATTTTTTACGACGTCTAAATTCGAACGTCCGAATCAGCTTTAAAACGCTATAACTCAAAGCGATTATTATATTTTGCTAATTTGATTTGTTCTCGGGTTTCCGGACACGAAGCGCTAAAAAAACGTGTCGGCGATTTTCCATATTCAATTGCAGTGAAAAGTTACAGAATATTTTCGAAAAGGGGAGAAAAAAAATTGGAATGATCGCACGGAAATGCCTCTTGACGAAAAAGTTTTCGGAATTAAGAAATTCGCCGACACGTTTTTGTTGATTATATGTTAGCCTAGCTTCTGTCCAAATTTAAGGAAAATCGAACAAATTCCCTTTGAGTTGTAGCTCTTTAAAGTGTCCCCAACAAGCGAAAAATTAACTTTGAGAAAACGGCGCTTAAAAAAACATATCGCTTAATAAACAAACTCCGCCCACAAAAGTTACACCGTCATTTCTCCGTCAATTTTCACTATTTTTCGATACTTTTTTTTTGGATGAAAGTTCATTCTGTAAACTTTATTTTAACGCCAAAAAAAATTTTCAATAAATTTTCGATCTGAAGGTACACTGTAACCTTAATATACCTGAGCACTCAATTGGTTCAGAGACTGACGAAGTGTTCGAGGATTTAGAAATGGCGGAAGGTGTAGGGACGAAGCTTGAAGCTGTACTTAAAAAATTGGAAAAGCTTGATACTATTGAAAGCCGCTTGAGCCAGATGCACACAACATTGGCAAGTATTGAAGAAAATGTAAGCAGGCTGGATTCGGAAGTCGAAGATCTCAAAACAAAGTCCAAACAAATTGGCTCAACAGTCAACGAATTGAAAGAGAGCAACGAATTTAATGAGGAGGACATATCCGACTTAAAACTTGAAAGTAAAAAGTTACAACAGGATGCTTGCGAACTTCAGAAACAGCTTCTTTACATGGAGACTTACTCAAGGAGGGAAAATGTAAAATTTGTGGGACTACAAGAAGAACAAGTTGACAACATGAACGATGGTGACGAAGATCACAATGGCGCGCAAGCACAAATAGAAGATACAAGAGGGATTATCTATAAATTTCTCGAACATCAACTAAAGATTCCAAATGCGCGGGAAAGAGTTGAATTCCAAAGACTTCACCGCTAAGGAAAACCGAAAAATGGACGCTCACGCCCGATTATTGCACGATTTTTACGTTATGGGGATAAGGAACTTGTGATGAATCAGGCCCGGAAACATCTGAAGGGCACGGAATTCTATGTCTACGATGACATCCCAAAACTGTTGTACGATTCGAGGAAAGGTCTAATGAAGAAGTTGCAGAAGGCCAGGGGAAAAGGCTTTACCGCCTACTTCAGTAAAACTCAGCCCGACAAACTCTATGTCAATGGAAAGTACATTGCTCCTAGTGTGCCAATAGAGTGATATCCTTTTCAAATAAGTTTTTCAGTTCTCTGCGAATGCCAAATAATCTAGTTGCAACTACTTTTCCACTTATTTAATGTTTTCCTTGTCTTCAACTTTTATATAAAACGATGTCAGGGAGTTAATTCCGAAACATCGATCGGGCTATTACAAAAGTGGCGGAACCCAAAAGGATTTATTACTGTAATATGTGTCTGTATTTGTGTTCATCTTTTTCTGTGTTATTATCAGTCCTTTTCATGTACCCTGTATAATTTACAAATATCTAGGCCTATTTACAATGCTAATTTACATAGCTGCTCTCCTGACACTCTCAACAATGCAAAGGATTTCCTTTCTCACCTTCTCACCATGATATGCTGCTCCCTAAACGTCAGGGGTCTGTCAAACAATACTAAACGAAGAGAAACGTTTTTATGGTTAAAGAAAAAAAAGTTCTCTATTTACTTTTTGCAAGAAGTGCATAGCACAAATGAGACAGAACCTTATTGGCACTCTGAATGAGGATATTTGACTATTTTTACAACCTTCTCAAGCTCCAGAGCAGGCGTTGCTATACTGTTCAACAACAATTTTCAATTTCAAATTCTGAAACATTTTGCCGACCCCGAAGGAAGGTTTATCATTACATTATCATTACTGGGGACAAAATTATGACACTAGTAAATGTCTACGCGCCTAACGTGGACAATCCAGCCTTCTTTAGAAACGTTCGTGACAAGCTGTGGTCCTTCGAATGCGATTTTGTAGTCTTTGGTGGCGACTTCAATTAAGTTTGTGATATCTCTAAAGACAAAAAAGGGGGTGTTGCCACAACACATTTGAAATCTAAAGATGAAGTAGAAGCTTTCATGGAAGATTTTGAACTGGCTGATATTTGGCGCGTACTAAAAACCGAGGCCACGCGCTTTACGTGGAGAAGGGAAAACCCTGAGATCCAATGCCGCTTAGACTTCTTCCTCGTTAGTCTTTCTCTTTGCCCAGAGATCACGGAAGCCGACATAGTACCCGGTTACCGAACAGACCACTCAATGATTACTCTTCGCATAAACACAGCCCGAAACCCCAGAGGACCAGGTTATTGGAAATTAAACACACACATCTTAACTGAAACGCAATACGTTGAGTTGATACGAAAAACTATCGCTGATGTGTGTAAGGAATATGAAGGCCAGAGTGAAGTTGACGAGATTCTATTATGGGACGTCATCAAAATGAAAATTAGAGAAGCCTCTTTAAACTTTTCCGCAGCCAGGAAACGGCGTCTGGAAAATAGAGAAAATCGGTTAGAAGAAGAAGTTTTAGCACTCGAGAATAAGCTTGACGAACGTAATGTATCAGATAAAGTGAAAGAAAACATACGGACTGAACTCAGAATTAAGAAACAGCAATTAGAAGAAATAATCGCCTATAAAACCCAAGGGGCTATTCTTAGATCAAAAGTGAAATGGTATAATGAAGGAGAAAAGAATACAAAATATTTCCATAATCTGGAGAAGCGGCACTTTAATAGTAAAACCATTAGATACCTCCAATGGGCAAATGGGAAAAAGTTATCGACGGACGTAGAGATTCTAGACGAAACAAAAAATTACTATGAGCATCTTTACACGACTACATGTGTTGATGTCAATGATTATGATAATCTATTTTTCCCCGAGGTTACTGAAACAATGCTAGGTAATAATCAAAAAGAATCCTGCCAAGGCCTGCTGTCAGCAACGGAATGCTTAGAGAGCCTAAAAACAATGGAATCGGGTAAATCGCCTGGGACGGACGGTATTCCAGCAGAATTTTATAAAGTTTTTTGGGACGATCTGTCTTCCCTTTTTACTCGCTGCTTTAAACTCGTCTTTTACCCAGGGACACCTTTCCATCTCACAGCGCAGGGGGTTGATAACCCCGATACTAAAGAAAGACAAACCGCTACAGCATCTAAAAAACTGGAGACCTATAAGCCTTTTAAACTGCGACTACATACTTTATTTACATACTGACCTGATGCGAGAGCGTTGTTGGTTAATAAAGTAGAAGTAGAAGTAGACTACAAAATTGCAACAAAGGCAATTGCAGCAACAATGAAAAAAGTGTTACCTGATTTGATAAACAATGATCAAACGGGCTTTCTCAAAGGTAGATCAATTGGTGAAAACGTTAGATTAATAGACAGCACGCCGGGCTATTTGTCTCAAGAATTGCGCACTTCAGTATAAACTTTTGAATGCCTTAAGTGAGGGAGCTAAAACTTTGCAAGACGACAGACATTTGAATTCCAAACAATCGTATGTTTTTTGTTTTTTCGATTTTAACCGTTTTTGGCGGGAAAATGACGTCACAAGGGTAATACGATAATTATTTTTTCTCGTTATGGCAAAATTAGTCAATGATTTTGAAAGAACACGTTAAGACAAATTCGAATGTGAAAAAATTATCGAAAAATCTCAATTGGTTAAAACAAAAAGGCCTTAACCCTTCATGGGAACTCTTTTTTCGAACCTTTCTAAATTTTCTTGATTATGAAAGACGTTATGCCATTCAAACTGGGATTTTAAAAAAATTCAATGCAACATGGGGAGCGTTTATCCGGGAGAATAATCCTTAATCTTTTTTCCTTTGTCGAGATGTACGGAGAACAGCAATCGCTCTCTAAAGGCTCTTTTGACCTTTCTAGGCGGATAATCAGTAAACGTGCGTAGTGTGTGTGTGTGCGCGTGCGTGCGTGTGTGTGGCTACTCTGTATTATAGATCTAAATTGTTAAGTAATTACTGTATAGTAGCAATGTAATCATGTATTAGCATGCTTTATAAGATTACTGAATAAAAGGTTGTACATGTATATCTCGTTGATTTTTTCTGGAAACTGTGATTTGTTACCAATGTTTTGAATTATAAAACAGTTATAGCGCTCAAGCTTGCGCAATATCGTCTTATTTTAGCCAACTCAGGCGAAACCGACACTGAGCAGATAAAGAAATGTAATGATCGGCATTCCACAGGTAGCAAACCACCTGAATGCTGGGAGGAGTCAATCTTGGAAAAATTCCCAGCTGTGACTAAGGGTTATACGCTTCTACGTTTGATAAAGCAAACAGATTCCATTTTTCAGTTACAGATCACAGGATACGTCAAATATGCTATATTGTAATGCGTGACCCACGCGTCCCACGATTTTGCTCTTGCCACATTTTGCCGTCACCTGTGTTTTAGAACTTAATCATCCAAGGCCAATGAAATATGTTTGTTGAACAACATAGCGACTGAGGTTAATTCTGAAAAATAAGGTGCACACTGGGACTTTCTGCTACCATTTTGTTCTTTATTCAGGTGGTGCAAAAACGTCAGCAACAACAGCAGAAATATCAGCAACAGAAATATCAACAACGGCAGAAATATCAACAACAGCGGAAATATCAACAACAGCGAAAGCTATCAAACAGACGTCCAACTATATAACTTCAACAAAACCTAATATATATTCAGCAACAGGTTCAGGAAAGCAAAAGACATTTATGAGAAGCTCTACACAAGGTTAATTACAGTGTTTAACTTGATTGAACTATTGATTTACTTTCTTGTTTGTCCGCTTGATTAATTGATAAGAACAAAGAGTAAGAGAGTCTCAAAGAGTCTCAAGCTAAAATGCAAAATCCAGGGCCACCCAATAAGGACTGTTTAGTCAAACACTTTCAATGGCGTTTTACTGTTTTTCCATATCATTTTAGTGCCTTTACAGGGCACCCAACGAGAAATGTTTAGTCAAACACTTGCAATGGCGTTGTACTGTTTTTTCATATCATTTTAGTGCCTTTACAGGGCACCCAACGAGAAGTGTGTACTAGTCAAACGCTTTTAGGTTCTTTTAGCTGAATATTTCAGATGCAGCAGAAAATGTTGGAGAAAGAAATCTTATATCCCTAATTTTTTGGCTGCTTTTTCCTTTCCGAAAATCCAAGCTGACCTTATTTTGGGGCAGTACGCAGCTCTTACAAGGTCTTCTCTGATTTGCTGAGAAAACAATAAAACAAACAACACAACAAAGGACCCAAGCCCTGAAAACAATAGAGCTGCGAGATACCCAGGACCAATGAAATTAGAGGTTGTTTAGTGCTGCATGGTATCTGCTTATTTTATAACCAAAACGACATTATTTTATCTCCCCGAAAACAAAGGGTGTTAAATTTTCCAATGTTACGAAAGTTTGAGGCGACATTTTACTTAAGAAAACTTTTGTTTTCATCTATTTATTACGAATTTTTAAGATGACTAAGGTCCTCCGAACAGCTTTCCACCAAACGATTCGTTGTGTGTTCCTGAATATCATCTATATACATTAAAATATCATCCTTACTTCCGTAGTTACTTACCTCTGCACCTCAGTTTATCGCATCTTATTTATTACGAATCGTTAAAATGACTAAGGTTCTCCGAACAGCTTTCCACCAAACGATTCGTTGTGTGTTCCTGAATATCATCTATATACATTAAAATATCATCCTTACTTCTGTAGTTACTTACCTCTGCACCTCAGTTTATCGTATATCTTATTTATTATGAATTTTTAAGATGACTAAGGTCCTCCGAACAGCTTTCCACCAAACGATTCGTTGGGTGCTCCTGAATATCATCTATATACATTAAAATATCATCCTTACTTCTGTAGTTACTTACCTCTGCACCTCAGTTTATCGTATCTTATTTATTATGAATTTTTAAGATGAGCTTTTCACCGAAACGATTCGTTGGGTGTTCCTGAAAATTTACCACGTGATGCACAACATTAATTCGTTAACTTGCAGACTTGCAGACTTGCAGACCAAGCATCACTGTTATCGTGGTCGCAGTTCTAGCTGTATTGCTGGTGATCGTGCTGGTTGTTTTAGGCTATGTTATTTGGCGAAAAATATCCTCCAGCAGCAAAGGTAAATATACTTTATCATATAAACTTCAGTGAAATGCAGTGGAACCGCCCTTAAGGGGACAATCTTGGTACCAGGAGAAGTGTCCCTTTAATCACTTATGTCCAGAAATGCACGTAACTCGGACCTTGGGCACTTCATATTACACACAATCCTCATGAAACGAAATACAGCCTGAAAATTCATCGAGTTCTTCGCAACGCTTTCCGACGAACTGGAAAGTAAATTTACGGCGGAGACGTTTCCAAATCCTTTACCTTTAGTGACTTCTTTCACTGTGGTCGAAGGAACGACCACGATCTTCGTTGCGAGTATGACGTCACGAGACAACTCACACGTGAGACCGCTTTCTAGAGTAATCACGGGCTTGACATTTTAAACTGAGTAATGGCGCCCGAATTTTCGGTGGTTTTCGGCGGTTTTCGGCCAGCAATTTCTAGATTCAGTAAGCTTATATCGTTCTAAATTGTAGCGATTTATGTTATTATGAACTCATTGGATAAACTGAAGTAAAAAAAAGTCGAAAAGAAAGACAAAAATTTTCGTGGCATTACCACTTTAAGGAGCTTTCGCAACTAAAAGATCGAACTCTTGAGTCGCATCGGAGTCATGATATGTCCAAGAGATAGGTTGAAGTTCAAGCAGACTGACTTGCATCACATGGCCTGCAGTGAAATACGCCACTGGAAAAAATCTATGATGCTACGACAATTTTTAACAGCTAAGCAGTCAAATCCTTGGGTTATAGAGTTCAGTTCTCGGCTTCAGGAGGAAATATTCAACGACATTGCCAATGTGATGACATGCAAATCAAATATCGGAATCCGGACCCGCGCTGGACGCACAAAAGAGGATTTTTGATGTGACAAACAAAGGAAAGCTTCAACAGCTACTTCGTTTTTGCCTTGACATAGCAACTCCAAGGTGATAAGAAATAGCAACTAACTGAAAACAAGAACTCTACGAGTTGAAAAATTTAAGCGTACATAACAAATTAAGAATTCGAAGCATAGCCAGTAGTGTAACTACTCCACAATCGAAGATTCACTGTGACATTGTAGAATCCGTTGACTGTTTATTCTTCATTTCGTAATTGTAATAGGAGGCTTTTGCATGTAGCTGTGAAAAGTGAAAAACGGCCATCATCAATGTCGTGAAACTGAAAATCAATTTACAACATAAGAAAAGGAAAATGACGAAACGAAACATATCAAGTAAAAGGAACTTATATTGTTGCCGGATTTGGCGAGAGTTCCAATCGATGACGATTTCCCTTTGTTTCTTTTCGAGGAATAGATAAATAAATCCCTTATGTGACTTATGAGTGGACGTCAACCAATCAATTATTAAAAGACACGTGTAAAATGTAAAATTACAAGAAATCTCTGACTAAGTAATAGCTCATATTAAAATTCTTTATCTCTTAAAGCCTGATGAACAGAAGCAAAAGCATAAGAATTTGCGCTGAGTGCAAACGAACAGAGTGACATAAGCATAAGATTGAAATTTATGCTTATGCTTGCGCTTGTCCTTATGCAAATGACGGGCCCGCTTATGCTTATGCTTATGCTTATGCTTATGCTATATCGCTAGTGAAAAGCAGGCTTTATACCTATTAAGATATATATCTATCTTACGGTATTTAAATGCCTAAATGGTTTCCGCCCGTTTTATCTCCGTGACTTATTTTCACGTAATTCCGACATTCATAATTATAATACTAGAAATAAATGTAATCTTCATATGATAAAGATAACGTCAAAGTCTGACTACAGGTCGTTTACCTATTCGGCTGCTAAGCTGTATAATAGACTAAATGTTATTACGAAATGCTCTAGTTCAGTTAGGTCATTTTATACCAACTATTGGTCAGACACATTAAGATTTAAGTAATATTTAATATGTATTATAGAGCAGTTTTCAATTGAGTGGGAAAAGTAATTACACGATTGCTTTGGTTTTTCATTGCTACGCTATGTGATTGGCTAAAAAATCTCGCGCCACTTTCTCGACCAATAAGAAGTAAAACCAAAACCAATCGTGACTTGCTAGCACGCGTTTTCCCGCGCTTGGCGCCGCCGACATGTAATTGCTTCGAGCTCTGATTGGTTCATTGGATTGTTTACGACTGCTGTGATTGGTCAGAGTAATAACTTTGGTTTTGGTTTTACCACACTCAATTGAAAACTGCTCTAACTTATGTGTAATTAGTATTACTTTTAATTTTTAGTGTTTTTAATTTTAAGGGTTTCTTTTACACCTGTTTGTAATTAGTATTATTGTTCTTAATTTCTACTATTATTAATTTGTATGGATAAATTTTAGATGCACAGCTTCAATGTAAATAAGTGTCAGATTTATTAATTCTGTGCCTAATAAAGTATCTATTTATCTATCTATTTATCTATCTATCTATCTATCTATCTATCTATCTATCTATCTATCTATCTATTGCAGCACTAAATCAACCTCAATCAAGTAAGAATGTGAATGACTCCGCAGATTCAGTTAACACTGCCGTGGTTATTGATGAGCACAATGAAAAGAGTCAGCAAACGCGTCATCTAAGGGAGCAAAGTCACTATGCTTCCTTGAATCAAACTACGATGATGGTAATTTCAAGATTTTCTGGAAAAGTCTGATAATGTATTAACATATGCAAGTTTTGTAAAATTCTCCTCTGTTAGATTTCAAATTTCTGATGTCAGGAGAATACGGCATATTTGGAACTATTATTATGCCAAATTTCGTGAAATTCTAACGAGTGGTTCGTAGAAATCAGCACATTTCCGAGGAAAGTCGCTAAAATATCCAGTCACAATTTTTTGGTCAACTGCGCATGCGTTGCATTTGACTGGGTTCTCGATCCAAAGACAAAAACGACCAAAAAGGCAGTGTATTTCTTCAATGGTTCTATAAATTATCTATTGATTCAACAAACATTTTTACCAACAACAAATTGTTTGATTTTAAGACGAAAAACAACACTTTCACGATCCACGCTGAGCAAAATAAAATGATCGCTGAATTGGCGCCACGTTTGTTTTTCTCAAAACTCTGCAATTGCTGAACCACTTAAGCAGCTGAAATTGAAGAGCGCGTGCAAACTGTGTTCAGCCACCTTAAACGAAAGATGTTTTACAAAATCACAAACCGAGTCTATGTTATTACTTAAAATGGAAGAAATAATTAGTTGCAATTCGGATTTGGGAACAGACAACTGGATAAGTAGAGGCCATGACAGCTCATGCGAATATATATAACTATTATAGCGCGAAAGCGCGCGTGAAATCGCCTAATACTTAGCCGACGAGGCCGTAGGCCGAGTCGGCTAAAATTAGGCGATATCACGCAAGCTTGAGCGCTATAATAGTTTTATAATTCAACACATTGACAACAAAGCACAGTTTGAAGAAAAAATGTCGCCGACAAGCCTTTTATTTTAAAAAAAGCTTACATATGTTTTACCGCGCGAAACTTGCAACATTACACAGTTCATGAATGAAAGTGGCGCCTTTGAAAATATTGCGCAGGTTTGAGCACTATAACTCTTTTATAATTCAACATATTGACAACAAATCACAGTTTCGAGAAAAAATTCATTGCGATATACAACCTTTCATTAAGTAAAAAGGCTAACAACAATATTTTACCTCGCACCATTTCTTAAACAACAAGCAACGAACGCCGAAACTTTTGCCAAGCTAAAATTAATTTAGCGTACACAATCAGTTCAGAGTTTCTACGAAGAGCTTTCGTCTACTCAAAGAACGGGACAGAGTAGTGACTACAAGAATTAAAACACAGTAAAATGGCATAGAATGTCTTAGTTACAAGTGTTTCGTATCTTAAAAAGTTCAATTGAGAATCAAAACAAATTGAACAAACACACGGCTGCGAACCTAAACATAGCAGCAAAAAGTCGGAAAGAACTGCAGCGTGGACAGTATGTCTTACAAAAATTCACAGCTAAAGGATACAAGAAACGGTTAAAACATCGTACCTGTAGTTGATTTGGCTTTTTAGTCCCTTCCATCAGCATCAAATTTTCAAACATCGAAGTACGAGCTGAGCCGATCAATGCTGTTTACAAACTTGGAATGCTCGTTTTTTAAGCTCCTACAGCCGTAATGACGAGATCAGAAACTTTTCTGAGGAAACATCAAGTCTATATCATATTCCAGAGGTAATTGCCAAAGGAATTTTACGAAAATTGTGCTCCTTCATTCACTCCTTGTCGAGCGGTTAAACTTTGAACCAGTTTTCATTCAGCTACGCCAAGAAACACTGCGACCGCGACAACGCGAAATTTCGTGCCTTTTTTGTCCAATCATGTGAACAGTATTTTTTCTCTTTTCCTTTCTTCTCTTTTTTTCTTTCTTTTCCCTTTTTTAACTAATAGTTCACGCACTTTTTCGCCCCAAAACACGTCATCACAGGCAGCAGTCATTTTCACTTTCCTTCAAAATGCGAAATTTAAAGCCATCGCTGGTTATACGTCATGTAGACATAACGTATATCGATAACTTTTTGACCATATTTTGGCAGTGTATCAATGTGTTGAATTAAATATATATAGGGCAGGGCGCCACTGTCTGCGGTCTTACCGAAACTCGACAAATTGTGAGAGAAACGAAAGCTCAAAATTAATTTGATGAATTATTTTGCGCCGGTCGAGCCTAATGAACTACTAAGGGCAACTGTTAACCAAAAATACTTTCAGTAATATATGGTTTAAGTCTTCAACTGAATTTACAAACCTGTAATATCTGACGAGTAACGCAGACAAAAGGCATGAAATAAACTCGTAAAATACGGAACCAAAATTGCTGTTATCTTTAGCCAAAAAAAAATATTCCGTGCTTAATTTAGACCTTTTTTGCATCACATTACACCATTGCCATCTGTATTCTTAGGAACAGACGGGAGTTCATTCATACGCTACCATTGAGAGGATAGAAATGGAAGAGATGAATCATGGACACCCTATGGATCATCTATGGATCGATGCAATGCAACTGAATGAAAATGAGCTCGATAGGCCAGCCTACATGAACGTTACAATAACCTCGCATGATTACATTAATATTTAAGACCAATACCAAGTATTAACCATAAATTGTCGATATTTTCTCGTAATAAGATGGAACTGGTTGGCCCTTTTCGGCCCCCTAAACAATTGAAACAATTACCTGTTAGGTCAATAAAGATACATTGTAGAGACATGTGTTAATCAATGAATAAATATATAAATAAATAAATAAATAAATAAAAATAGAATATTTTATTAAGAAAGTGGTAATTGGGGACACCGTAAATAGTAGAAAATAACATTATAAACAAAACATGAAGAGTCCAGCGCCATTATCACAAGACACGTTTTTTTTTTATCTCATACAAAACTATATGGACCATATGAAAATGCTTCATGGTGGCCTAATATATCAGACAGTTACTCTTCTACGCAATATTTGATTTGTTCGTAATTTTAACTGATGCAATTTACTATAATGGACAACAAATACATGAAAGTGCTTTTATGATTAGTTGTATAATGATTCAGGACTACTCGATCAATTTGAACTATTATGGACTGTTAAAACCTTCCACGTAAAGATAAAGAAGGACTTGTTTGTGAACTATAAGAAAATTCTGATTGACATAAGTGAGTTCAACAACACAACTCCATTACACCTAAAGTTTGTCTTATGTGTGAATGTAAGGTGCTCAACCACACAGGACGCTCACAAACAGATCAGCTTCTGTTTTGTTATATTGTCTAACCTTTATTATTTTCCATTACATTACTTTTCCCTGCCTCGAATAGCGTTTTTGCTAATTTGCAGGGGAACTGTATTTAAGTTTATATGTCTAATAAAGTTTTGTTTGTTGTTGTTGTTTATATTTTTAAAATTTGGAGGGAATGTATGCGGATATGGAAAGGCTCAAATTATCGTAACATAATACGATGAATATTTACATATCAGTTCAAAATAAAAATAACCTTACCTTAGATGATGTGTATTGTCGTGCTTGCTGCTGAAAACGGCCGTTTACCTACTATATGCCACAGGTAAACGGCCGAAGAAACGGTCACAGAGTTTTTATGACCGTCCTGTGGTTACATAACACCAGAACAGCAAAAGCTCCTCCCGGTGTTTTGTTGTTAAACGCGACCGAGTGCATTCATTGTTGAGTTACATAAGCACGCCGGAATTTAAAGAAAAGAAAAACACGAGAAAAGTGCCAAAAGAGAATCACGAGCCACAGACAAAATTCCCAAGCGGTCAGTGTAAGACGCAGACTGCAGACCGGGGGTAAAATGCAGACTGAGGGTAAAATGCAGACTGCAGACTGCAGACCAAGGGTAAAATGCAGACTGAGGGTAAAATAAAATATTAATAACCCTAACCCTAACGCTAACCCTAACCCTACCCTCAGTCTGCATTTTACCCTCAGTCTGCATTTTACCCCCGGTCTGCAGTCTGCGTGTTACACTGACCGAATTCCCAAGTGCTCAAAATAGTACTCAACAATGCGCCAGGAACAAGTTTACTATTGCCTTCGGATAAAATGTCATGTGATTTTCGCGCCTCAAACACAGGCTGCGTGAATTATAACTCGATAAAGAAAGCCATGCACTGAGGCCCCATCCACAGTAATGCGTTTTCGTTTGAAAATGCATACTTTTTTATGCGTTTTTACCGATCGTCCACACTAAAACGATCAAAAACGGAGAATGAAATCGATAAAAACGGAGGGTTTCGAAAACGCTTTTCAAAGTGGAGACTTTTGAAATTGCAGGTCTATCGTTTTTAGTGTGGACGGCAAAAATGGAGCTTTTCAAAAACGCTTACGTCACAACTAACAACGCATGGAATTGCTGACGCTATTGGAGCATGCGTACTGAACAGTAAAACGTCCGAGCAGAGCCTGGTGATGAAAACGCATCTTTGGATCATCGTTTTTCAGCTCCTAGTGTGGACGCAAATCGTTTTTATCCGTTTTCGGGAAACCAAAAACGGAGGTTTTCAAAAACGCATTAGTGTGGACGGGGCCTGAAACTGAGCTCGCGGGTATCCTGATTTCCCCTAATTCGATGTTATTTAGATCGCTTATATTTGTTGCGAATTCCGTTGAAAACCATAATAGCAAACACATAATAGCGATATTTCTCTGTTTACAAACATCACGTCAAATTTGTTTTGTTATTCAAATTTGCCAACTATTAAACAAAAGAACTATTTGTTTCAACAGTCAATAGTTCTCTGGTTGGCACATTAATAACAATAGGCGACGTAGCGAAAAATATCGCTATTAGGACAGTACATCAATTCGTCTGATATATTGCTTTGGCAATAATCATAATAATTATGGTTTTTTAACAAGTTAGTGAGTTAAAATAAATAAAACGTCCATACCCTTTTTGTCGGACGACTAACCAACACAACCAAACAAATGCAATCTGAATGAAGGGACTGTTGGTTAGTTATAGCTAAAGACTGAGGGGGGTGGTGTTCAGAGTGCTGAAGGAACACTTCTCAAAATCAGTTGAAAATGGAGGATTCATTTATTTTTTAATTAATGGGTCAACATGGGGGGGGGGGGTACAGTTTAAGTTTTGTTTTCGTTTTTCATTCAATAAAATAACTTTTAATTTGTCATGAACTTTTCTGAAAAAAAACCTTCTACAAGGAACTTTTTTAAAAAGAACTTTAGATTTCACGTTTAGCCGAGGTTTACGATCCTATGCGACTTTGATCATAGGCTCTTTTTTTTTTACCAATTATGCTTCTTGTATTTGCAGTGGAGCATGCATTTCATCATGACTGAATTGAAGGCCGTCGCAAATGATTGAATTACAAATGAGGGGATAGGAGAACAATTTTTGTGCAGGGCATATATTGACGGGGGTATGTTTTGTAAGAGTTTAAGATTAGTTAACTTTTTTTATTATTACTGTTTACAAAGCATTATTATTATGAATAATAGTCATGATGGAAATGCAAATTCATAATACGTTTGACAGCTGAATGAAGTCATTTGCCAAAAAGGTATCAGTTTTTGCTAAGAAAAATGAAACAAGCATAGATTCTGATGGTTAAACAATAATTGGACACGCTTTCCAAATTCTTAACTATTAAAATGGATGTTACTAAAACCAGGAACGGTGAACGGTTGTCTGGGAACGAGCAGTCAGCGGTATTCGCCATAGAAGGTAGGTTCTTCATCTATGGTTGTTATTGTAAAGAAAATTACAAAATGGTGGACGCGACGAGATTGTGAACCACGAAAAAAGCAAATTATACCACTAATCTTAGGTAATAAGATTTAAAAGGAACTTGGAATCATAACGTTGTGTTTGTTTGTGCTTGTCAGTACCTTGTGGCAGAGGCAGTGTATTACCAATACATAAGCATAGTTTTGGGTGTCACTGCTGCTTTGAGTTTGAATGATCTCGATTTTATTCATTTCGATTCATCGCTACAAAAACGGTAATACACTGCCTCTGCCAGAAGGTGCAAGCACAAATAAACAGATCCCCGTTCCCCGTTCCCCGTTCCCCGTTCGCGGCTCCCCGTTCGTGGCTTTAGTAACATCCCTAATATATATAGATAGCCTGAGCCTCACAGCGTCGCTCTTTGAACAGAAAGCCGATGATAAACTTAACTGAGTGAAAGGTCGAAAGCAAAAGAATAAAATTGATGACCGGGCTATCCTTTAATTTTAGCAATTCTCAAAAACAGACTTACGCGACCGTTTGCACAGTACATTAGACCGTAGAGAAGTTCACAAAAACAACTTTTTCTCCCTCTAGAATAACTAGTACGACTAATTTCCAAATAAAATACACCTGCTGCTTATAAAAAATTGTCCGAGAAACTGATTTGGAAATCAAAATTGCAAAAAATACACAAACATATTTGCATAAGACCACGCGAGTGAAGTTTAGAACTATAAAATCCAAGTCTTGTTTTGTTTTGTTTACATAAAATCGCTTTTCAACCTATGTAATGAATGAACAAACACATAAAAATGGACAACACAATCTTCTTTCGAAAAATTTTATTCAAATCTCCATAATTTTATGTTTAAAAGCAAAACGCGAAGCATTAAGAGCTCATCGAGGCCGATATGTGTACGATAAAAGAAATCAAAACAACTGAATTTAATTGAGCGTGTGTTATAAACAATTCTCCAAAACTAGCGAGAACAAAGGAAAAGTCAATCACAGATTGATATCAACATAAATTCCCATCGAGAAATGTATTTTGTTTTACCTTTGAGTCCCTCCACTGCTTGGAAATTGTTTAAATCTCCGCTTCTTCAGTTCTGAAACCCGAAGTGACAAACATCTTCCCGCATTGATCCCATCCTCGAAGCAAGATTTTATCTCTGAAAGCTGTTCTATTTCCACTATAGCGGTTTCTGAGTATCCCTTAATTAGTATCCCTGTCTTGAGTAGCAAACCGCGAAAAAATGCAAGAGAATAACGACTTTAATTTAAACGGTTTTCTCCGCTAAACACAGTAGTGTTTTCCCAGGTGACGTGAAATTGCAAAGATCCCTGTTGTTGTGTGGCGTCATATGCGCATGTTTTGCGACGGTCTACGCACCCGCGAGTTAACCCTATCTTATTCCATGACATACGCCTTTATCGAAGTTGTTTCGGTATATTTCTGAATTCAAATATAGTTTTAATTTTTCCATCTGTTTGCCTTAATTGGTGAAAATTACGAATTCACAAATGATCAGCTCTCCAATTGTCTTGATAGCTCAAATGAGAAGATGTTATTCCGGTAATCGCAAGTTCGTAGATTTGAATCCCGTTCAGGCTGAATATTTTTCTTAGCTGTTCAGAGTTCTAATTTTGAAGCCTGACGATATTTAATAACTGAATTTTGGGGATTTATGCGTCCGCCATTTGGTGTATATCACTTTGGTGCACCAACATGGCCGCCGTATTTTCATTTTTTTAGAAATTCTTAAAATACATCCACCGTAAATTTTCTTTATAATTGTTTTCGTTCAGTTCAAAGACTCAAAAAACCTCCAATTTGTATCCTCGCTTTAGAAATACTATTTTTTACCGGCTTCGCTCATGGAGACGCTGAGCTGCACCGCCAAACAACTTAAAATGCTATTTCTCCACAGCAATCTAATGGATCATTGACATGAAACTTGGCACGACGATTACCATTGCTGATATGAAGAAAAGAAAGACCGTGTAGAATAATTATAAGCTGATTATAATTTTGATGACGTTAGGTGAGAACGAAGAACTGTAAGTCGACAACTGTACTGCCGTGACAAGATGGGCAAACGAAATTACATCATCTGTTTCGGTTTAATATATATACATTCAGATGCGTCTACAAGTCAAGCTTTGCATTTCCAAGTCTACTGAAAAAAAATTTAATCGAAGCAATGTGTAAATGCTACAAACCGCACATGAGAAAAATTCTAATTTTCTAAATTTAACAAAATGACTAATTTAGACTGTAATTAACCACTTCAGCAATTGCAGTTCACTTACTAAGCAAAGCCATCTATAGATAAATGGACTAAAAATGTGGGAGAGCTGATTGAGCTTTGAAAAAAAGGTACTACGATATGTAGTTCTGGGAGAATACTTAAGATAGGAGAAGAAATCGAATACAGTATTTACAAAGGACAGACTAATACCCCCAGCATTATAATTAACGGAAACCGGCGAAACTTAAAAAAGCTTAAAAAGCTTTGTTGTGTCTTTTTTAGCGTTTTTCTGAAACACATTGTTTCATTTTCGTCCCCAGTAACTATTTAGAAGTAAGATTTCCGATAAAATACATCAGTAGCGTATTTGCTTCACAGTTTTTTCATCGGCACAATGAGAATGGGAGTAAATCTTAGCTTATTTTTTCTCCTTTTCTTGCGTCTCAATGATGTTCTTCACGGGCAAGAAGAGAGATGTAAGTGTTTTATTGCCTCTACATATTAATGATATTATGTCAAAGCTGACGTCAGACAAATGAGAAGAATTAAGAAGAAGATTTTTTAAACATGGAGGAAATATAAAGATATTATATCCAGACAGGTACACCAACTATTGTTGACGTAATGAAAGCCCCCAATACAGACAACTTACTTGAGCATACTGGTTTCAGCTCATAAGACAATATTTTGATTAGGGGAAAACGAGCAAAAAGTAGCCTAACTTAATTTTTGAAAGGGGAAAAAGGCAATTTTGCCACGCAGTAATACTGATATTGCTACGTTCTAGTCCTCGCCCTGTAAAAACGGAATCGTGGTGGCATGGTAATTCTTCTGATTTTCATACTCTCTACTTTTTGCATACCAATACTGATACAAAATGTTTAAATGTTTCAAAACCCCTTCAAATTTGACTCTTTTTGGGGCTGAATTTATCCTACTTTGTGTTGTCCTGTGGGGTCGTGCTTATTCGCATGACCTCGGGTTCTGTTTTGTTCAGTTCTCCAAATATGGCGTTAATTTTGGGATATCACGTTCAGCAATATGCATGTACTAACTTATTTTATCCTGTATTCAATTTTTTAAGACGAATGTTCTCGCTACTATTTTCATGACAATGCTCAGTATCGAACTTGGAACCAAGCTAACACATCATGCGAACATCAAGCTGGTCTTGCCTCAGTAGAAAGCAATGAAGAATGGGAGTATTTAAAAAACATCACTACAAACACGCCGCATAGCCGTTGGTACATCGGTTTGAAATATTTTCCGTCATCTAAACAATGGTGCTGGCTTAGTAGGTTGGATGCCTGTTTAAACGAAACATCATCTAAACCTGGAAAGTTGCCTTGGTATAATGGAGAACCAAACCACCTCGATAAAGAGCATTGTGTTGAGATGTTTTCTACCGGAAAGTTAAACAATATAGTATGCGACGAGAGTTTTGATAAAAGAAACCTAGGCGGGCATGGAGGATTCATCTGTGAAAAAAAAGTTGGTAAGAACCAAACCAGATATCTGATGATACATTTTGCTTACACAACAACGAGCTTTGTTTCTTATTCATAAAGCAATAAAATGACTAATCGAAATAGGAGGAAGTGGACGGAAAAGTTGAGACGAGAGAAAATGTGTATTTATCAACAGAACGCACAGTTTGTTTGTGCATGCGTTGGTGTGCACGTGTATTATTGCAGATAATTATGTGTGTAGAAAATAATGCGATTAATTTATTGATGATACATTCATGATATCCTTGCATTATACAGCAACTGAATTATTCGGTTCAGTTATTTTCATTTCCGTGTTCAAACGCAAAACGTAAATGAATTGTTGAGTATGTCAATCGCACTTATTTATTATTACTTTGTTAAGATTGCGTCCGTAAGACCACAGTGCAACCCTACACAACTAAGAAGAAAGATTCAAGCGGTCCAGTCACACAGGCGGTCCAGGAGCCATCAGTACAACCAAATAGGCCCATAGATGGTAGGATTACCGATAAATGATGATCAAAGTACATGCAGTTATTAGTTATTAAGTGGAATACCTGAAAACTAGCACTCAAGCTAAGTGTATATCCACATTAAATAAAGTATGTTATGTTATGTTGTTAAGATATTGCGTGCATTGCAATTGGTCATTGTCATAAAGTTATAAAAACTAAATAATGGCATTTAAATATCACCTAGCTAAAAGCGTCTCTTTTGAACGGGGGATATCAAATTTTATAATTTAAAACATCGAATCACTGCCCAAATATGGTCATAAAGCTCTCGATATACTTAGGTCTACATGACGATAGTAGTAAATTTCCCATTTTGAGGGAAAGTAAAAATGTCCACTGCCTGCATTTTCATAACTTTGGGAGAAAAAAATGCGTGGGCAAGCTATCAGAGAAAAAAGGGAAAATAAATAAAACGAAACGAAACGAAAGAGAAAAATTTTTGATTACATGATTAGACAAAAAAGGCGCGAAATTTTTGAAATTGAATGAAAGCTGGTTTAAAGTTTAGGTTTCAACTGCTCGAGACGGAATGAAGGCCCCCGGGGGACTTAATAGAGGATTTACGGTTCTTATCTCCTTGTGAAAGCAAAACTAATTTTAATATTCAAATATATACTGTCCTTCCCTTAGAACAGGGGTACAAATTGTTTTCAGTTGATTGTTGGATACCATGCACTACAGAAACGCTGTAAGTACGGCACTTACCGTAAGTGACGCAAAGTTAGTTGTGGCAAGAATATGCAAGCTAGAAAAGAAAGACAAACGGAACGAAACAGCTGCGGCTTTCAGCTGTTTAAGTGGCGAGCCCTATTTCCCCTTGTTGGACACAACTTGTTTTGATTGGTTGGCCATTAAAGTCAAACCCAAATGCAAGTAGATTCAGCGAAAATCAGTCAAAAGTCCTTTCTTGTAGGCAACGTTTTGCAAAGAGAGAAATCAACTAAAAAGAGGACAAGTGATCGAAATGGTAGCTAAGGAAATGCCAAGTTTACAGCTGAAGTATTCCTAAATTAAGGAACAGCAAATCTTCTCTGTACATGTACTTTTTTTGCTTCGCAGCATAAAATAGCAACAAAAGAAGCAGCTCACCAAAACAAAAATGTTGTACGAAAGTCAGTTAGAAAATATTTCATGGCCGGGACCCTTCAGAGCAAGAGTTATAATATCAGCAGAAAGCGTCCATTCGTTCACCTTTTGTTCACGTTTTCGTTTTATCAGCAAAGAAAAGTATGGGAAATGTGATGTAAATGTGATGTACATGTATATAGAAAGAATATCTAACACTGGTAACATGGGAGAGTAAACGTGTTTCGCCGAGCTCCCTGAATCGTCGTGGAAAATTTATATTTTTTTTAATGCTGGGCAAACGCAAAAACCGGTCAAAAGCTTCCAAAGATTCTTTACCATCTCCAGATAAAAAAAAATTGAAAGACGAAGCAAAGACACACTCAGGTATATTAAGGCCTGTGTCAGTTACGGTACATCCAAAAATTAAGGGGGGTGGTCTATCTCATAAAGTATGGAACATATTGATATGAAACTTGGCCAAAGGCTTTAACTTGATACAAAGGTTAATTTTGATACGAAGTTGTCACGAAAAGAGTCACGCAACTGATTAAGGTATCAAATTTCCATGTTTTTCTTTAAGCTAGATGCAGGAGAACTTAAACCACTCTGACTGACAAAATATCGTTTGGATATTTTTAAGTGCGCAATGTCATACACGAAACTAACCGGAAGGCGTGTCCAGGTCACGTAACGATTGAAATGTCACGATTTTATTGTCACGCAAACATCAGAAAACAGTCGTGCCACGTAGGTGGACCACGTTTCCAGTTACATTTGGAAAGTACCTTAAAAGGGTAATATATATAGATAGCCCAAGCCTAACAGCGTCGCACTTTAAACAAGCTTAATTAAGGTGAAACTTAACTAAGGTGAAACTTAACTAAGGTGAAAGGTTGGAAGCACAAGAACGGGCTATTTTCAATTTTAGCAATTCTCAAAAACAGTATTACGCGACCGTCTGCACAGTACAGTTTTATAGACCGTACAAAAGTTCACAAAAACAACTTTTCTCTGTCTAGAATAACTAGTACCACTAGTTTCCGAATAAAATACAGTTTTTGTTTGTCAAAAATTGCCCGAGAAACTGATTTGAAAATCAAAAATTGCAAAAATACACAAACATATTTGCATAAGGCGATGCGAGTGAAGTTAGATATAAAATCAAAGTCTTGTTTTGTTTCCATAAAATCGCTTTTCAAACTATCTAATGAATGAACAAACACATAAAAATGGACAACACAATCTTATTTCGAAAAAATTTATTCAAATCTCCATTAGTTTACGTTTAAAAGCAAAACGCGTACCATTGAACTTATAGCTCATCGAGTTCAAGCTTTCTTCGATGAAATTCAAGAGATCGATACAATTGAATTTAAGCACGTTTTAAAATCAATTCTCCAAAACTAACAATAACACCAATAAAAAGTCACTCACAGACTGATATCAACATAAATTCTCATCGAAAACTTAATCTGTTTTACCTTTAAGTCCTTCGCTTGCTTGGTTCTGAAATGATTTTTTTATCCGTAGAAAAACATCTCCCGCATTGATAAAAACGTAATACATGAAGTTCCTCGAAGCAAGATTTCATCCCTGAAAGCTCGTCTTTTTCCACTAAAGCGGCTTCTGAGTATCCCTTAATTAGTATCCTTGTCTTGAGTAGCAAACGCGAAATATTAAGGGAAATGACGCCTTTAATTTCAACGGTTTTCTCCGCTTAGTAAATTCACAGCAAAACATCAAAGTGTTTTTCTAGCTGACGTGACATTCGGCCGTGTAACCGCGCGAAAAACAAAGCCTCGCTTTGGTTTCAACATGACGTCGTACGCGCATGTTTTGCGACGTCATACGCGCCCGCGAGCTAGTCCTGCGCGAAGGCAAGCTAGTCCTGCGCGACGGCGGCGGCGGAGGGCGGGCACACGCGCGTCCGCGAAACATTCCTCTAGCCATGACCATGAAAAATGACAGGCATGGTTCTATGAGTATGGAGCTGCGCAGCCAGGCCTTCGGCCTGGCAAGTGCTCCGCTAGAAATAATATCACTTAAAATTCTCAGAAAACACAATTTTTCCTTGTCTGCAAGAGCACTGAAGGAACAAACCGGAAGTAAAAGCTCAATTGGTCACGTGATAGGTTGCCATGGAAACATCAACGTCAAAAAGGACTATCTTAACGAGTTGAATGTCGCTGCCAAGTTTCATACTTATGACACGTTTCCTTTTGAAGATAGACCACCCCTTTACTCTTTTGATAAAATAGGGGCAGACCCAGTCCTTAAGGTTACAGTGTACCTTCGGGGGTGTCTCCAGTATAACAGCTCTAGCGTCTTAAGATTACATTTAATATACCTAAACCCAGATATCAAATTAAAGCTTATAGAGCTGGCTATCTAAATATGCAAACCATTTGGCAATAAAATGAATTGTCGAATTTTTTACGACGTCTAAATTCGAACGTCCGAATCAGCTTTAAAACGCTATAACTCAAAGCGATTATTATATTTTGCTAATTTGATTTGTTCTCGGGTTTCCGGACACGAAGCGCTAAAAAAACGTGTCGGCGATTTTCCATATTCAATTGCAGTGAAAAGTTACAGAATATTTTCGAAAAGGGGAGAAAAAAAATTGGAATGATCGCACGGAAATGCCTCTTGACGAAAAAGTTTTCGG
Organism: Cladopsammia gracilis; assembly: GCA_022457155.1. Lineage (NCBI taxonomy): Eukaryota > Metazoa > Cnidaria > Anthozoa > Scleractinia > Dendrophylliidae > Cladopsammia > Cladopsammia gracilis. The sequence goes on from JAJGOT010000229.1 coordinate 996,128, forward strand.
AATTAAGAAATTCGCCGACACGTTTTTGTTGATTATATGTTAGCCTAGCTTCTGTCCAAATTTAAGGAAAATCGAACAAATTCCCTTTGAGTTGTAGCTCTTTAAAGTGTCCCCAACAAGCGAAAAATTAACTTTGAGAAAACGGCGCTTAAAAAAACATATCGCTTAATAAACAAACTCCGCCCACAAAAGTTACACCGTCATTTCTCCGTCAATTTTCACTATTTTTCGATACTTTTTTTTTGGATGAAAGTTCATTCTGTAAACTTTATTTTAACGCCAAAAAAAATTTTCAATAAATTTTCGATCTGAAGGTACACTGTAACCTTAATATACCTGAGCACTCAATTGGTTCAGAGACTGACGAAGTGTTCGAGGATTTAGAAATGGCGGAAGGTGTAGGGACGAAGCTTGAAGCTGTACTTAAAAAATTGGAAAAGCTTGATACTATTGAAAGCCGCTTGAGCCAGATGCACACAACATTGGCAAGTATTGAAGAAAATGTAAGCAGGCTGGATTCGGAAGTCGAAGATCTCAAAACAAAGTCCAAACAAATTGGCTCAACAGTCAACGAATTGAAAGAGAGCAACGAATTTAATGAGGAGGACATATCCGACTTAAAACTTGAAAGTAAAAAGTTACAACAGGATGCTTGCGAACTTCAGAAACAGCTTCTTTACATGGAGACTTACTCAAGGAGGGAAAATGTAAAATTTGTGGGACTACAAGAAGAACAAGTTGACAACATGAACGATGGTGACGAAGATCACAATGGCGCGCAAGCACAAATAGAAGATACAAGAGGGATTATCTATAAATTTCTCGAACATCAACTAAAGATTCCAAATGCGCGGGAAAGAGTTGAATTCCAAAGACTTCACCGCTAAGGAAAACCGAAAAATGGACGCTCACGCCCGATTATTGCACGATTTTTACGTTATGGGGATAAGGAACTTGTGATGAATCAGGCCCGGAAACATCTGAAGGGCACGGAATTCTATGTCTACGATGACATCCCAAAACTGTTGTACGATTCGAGGAAAGGTCTAATGAAGAAGTTGCAGAAGGCCAGGGGAAAAGGCTTTACCGCCTACTTCAGTAAAACTCAGCCCGACAAACTCTATGTCAATGGAAAGTACATTGCTCCTAGTGTGCCAATAGAGTGATATCCTTTTCAAATAAGTTTTTCAGTTCTCTGCGAATGCCAAATAATCTAGTTGCAACTACTTTTCCACTTATTTAATGTTTTCCTTGTCTTCAACTTTTATATAAAACGATGTCAGGGAGTTAATTCCGAAACATCGATCGGGCTATTACAAAAGTGGCGGAACCCAAAAGGATTTATTACTGTAATATGTGTCTGTATTTGTGTTCATCTTTTTCTGTGTGTTATTATCAGTCCTTTTCATGTACCCTGTATAATTTACAAATATCTAGGCCTATTTACAATGCTAATTTACATAGCTGCTCTCCTGACACTCTCAACAATGCAAAGGATTTCCTTTCTCACCTTCTCACCATGATATGCTGCTCCCTAAACGTCAGGGGTCTGTCAAACAATACTAAACGAAGAGAAACGTTTTTATGGTTAAAGAAAAAAAAGTTTTCTATTTACTTTTTGCAAGAAGTGCATAGCACAAATGAGACAGAACCTTATTGGCACTCTGAATGAGGATATTTGACTATTTTTACAACCTTCTCAAGCTCCAGAGCAGGCGTTGCTATACTGTTCAACAACAATTTTCAATTTCAAATTCTGAAACATTTTGCCGACCCCGAAGGAAGGTTTATCATTACATTATCATTACTGGGGACAAAATTATGACACTAGTAAATGTCTACGCGCCTAACGTGGACAATCCAGCCTTCTTTAGAAACGTTCGTGACAAGCTGTGGTCCTTCGAATGCGATTTTGTAGTCTTTGGTGGCGACTTCAATTAAGTTTGTGATATCTCTAAAGACAAAAAAGGGGGTGTTGCCACAACACATTTGAAATCTAAAGATGAAGTAGAAGCTTTCATGGAAGATTTTGAACTGGCTGATATTTGGCGCGTACTAAAAACCGAGGCCACGCGCTTTACGTGGAGAAGGGAAAACCCTGAGATCCAATGCCGCTTAGACTTCTTCCTCGTTAGTCTTTCTCTTTGCCCAGAGATCACGGAAGCCGACATAGTACCCGGTTACCGAACAGACCACTCAATGATTACTCTTCGCATAAACACAGCCCGAAACCCCAGAGGACCAGGTTATTGGAAATTAAACACACACCTCTTAACTGAAACGCAATATGTTGAGTTGATACGAAAAACTATCGCTGATGTGTGTAAGGAATATGAAGGCCAGAGTGAAGCTGACGAGATTCTATTATGGAACGTCATCAAAATGAAAATTAGAGAAGCCTCTTTAAACTTTTCCGCAGCCAGGAAACGGCGTCTGGAAAATAGAGAAAATCGGTTAGAAGAAGAAGTTTTAGCACTCGAGAATAAGCTTGACGAACGTAATGTATCAGATAAAGTGAAAGAAAACATACGGACTGAACTCAGAATTAAGAAACAGCAATTAGAAGAAATAATCGCCTATAAGACCCAAGGGGCTATTCTTAGATCAAAAGTGAAATGGTATAATGAAGGAGAAAAGAATACAAAATATTTCCATAATCTGGAGAAGCAGCACTTTAATAGTAAAACCATTAGATACCTCCAATGGGCAAATGGGAAAAAGTTATCGACGGACGTACTCAAGTAGTTTAAGGCCTGGGTCAAGGGCTTTGACCAGGAAAAAACGGTTTATTCGTAATAACTTTTACAAACGGAATGGGACTGAATCGAAATTTGGCACATAGAAAGGTATTATCGTCCTTAACATTTTTAAGTATAATAAGCTTTGGTATAGGTCACGTGACATGTCACGTGACCATTTTTCTTAAAATAGCAAATATTTGACGAATTGGTGACGGGTTTAAGAGAAAACATCGAATAAAAATGATTTTCTGATGCAGATTAAATATCTCCAGCCCGTCACGTTTGGAATGAGTGTCCATTAATCACTTAAAAAAAATCATGAGGACAAAGGTCATTTTTTAGTCCAAAATTTAACCTATAATTATTTATAACTGTAATTTAAAGACTTAAGGACAATCATTCCAAACGTAGAAGGCTAAATATGTTAAACCTCCATCGGAAAAGCTAATTTATTTAACTATACAAAGAAAATTCGCTACCAAATCGCCGATTTACGTAATTTTAAAATTTTGATCACGTGACATGTCACGTGACCAAACTTTTGCGTTAAGGCAAACGAAAACATCAAGATTAACATTCAGGAAAAATTTCATTTTGATCTAGGTTTTCTCGGTGAAGATATTAAGTGCCAACCATATTTTCCGAACACACTTTAAACCCAGGCCTTAAACTGCTTGAGTAGAGATTCTAGACGAAACAAAAAATTACTATGAGCATCTTTACACGACTACAAGTGTTGATGTCAATGATTATGATAATCTATTTTTTTCCCGTGGTTACTGAAACAATGCTAGGTAATAATCAAAAAGAATCCTGTGAAGGCCTGCTGTCAGCAACAAAATGCTTAGAGTGCCTAAAAACAATGGAATCGGGTAAATCGCCTGGGACGGACGGTATTCCAGCAGAATTTTATAAAGTTTTTTGGGACGATCTTTCTTTACATTTTTACTCGCCGCTTTAAACTCGTCTTTTACCCAGGGACACCTTTCCATCTCACAGCGCAGGGGGTTGATAACCCCGATACTAAAGAAAGACAAACCGCTACAGCATCTAAAAAACTGGAGACCTATAAACCTTTTAAACTGCGACTACAAAATTGCAACAAAGGCAATTGCAGCAACAATGAAAAAAGTGTTACCTGATTTGATAAACAGTGATCAAACGGGCTTTCTCAAAGGTAGATCAATTGGTGAAAACGTTAGATTAATAGACAGCACGCCGGGCTATTTGTCTCAAGAATTGCGCACTTCAGTATAAACTTTTGAATGCCTTAAGTGAGGGAGCTAAAACTTTGCAAGACGACAGACATTTGAATTCCAAACAATCGTATGTTTTTTGTTTTTTCAATTTTAACCGTTTTTGGCGGGAAAATGACGTCACAAGGGTAATACGATAATTATTTTTTCTCGTTATGGCAAAATTAGTCAGTGATTTTGAAAGAACACGTTAAGACAAATTCAAATGTGAAAAAATTATCGAAAAATCTCAATTGGTTAAAACTGGTTATGGCATTTTAAAAGTTCCTATTGTTTCTAAAAATAGTAACAAAATGGCGGGAAATTCAAAATTGAGATCTCTGTATCTTTTTAACCAATTGAGGTTTTCCGATAATTTTTTCACATAATTTTGCCATAACGAGAAAAAATAATTTCAATCTCACTAGAGGTGTCAGACAAGGTTGTCCTTTATCCCCGTATTTATTCATCTTATGTGTTGAAATACTGGGAAATGCCATAAGAAATCACGATCAAATCAAGGGCATTTTTAATGTGTTTTAGGCACAGAATGTAAACTTAGTCAATACGCAAATGACACAACCTTGATCCTAGATGGCTCAGATAACTCAGTCCGCCAGTCTTTTAGTTTGTTAGATTCTTTCGCAACTATCTCTGGTTTACGAAGCAATTACGAAAAAACAGAAGCTCTTTGGATTGGCTTTTCACGTTTGCAAAGAAGAGTAATCCCGGGTTTTCAACATATTATGTGGCCTGCTATTAAAGTTAAAGCTTTAGGGATCTGGTTCTCTACAACTAAAGGTGAATCTCTAACACTGAACTATGAAGAAAAAAAGGAAAAGATTTGTAGGTTAGTTGATACTTGGTCATACTTGGCATTTTAAAAGATTAACCCTTCTTGGGAAAATAACGGTCATTAAGAGGTTGCTCGCTTCGCAGCTAGTTTACATTTTGTCCCCTCTACCATCGTCGCATCATAACCTTAAAGAAATAAAAGATGTATTTTTTAAGTTCCTATGGGATGGCAAACAAGATAAGGTCAAAAGAACAGAAATAATCAATGACTTTGCCGAAGGTGACCTCAAAATGCTAGATTTACAAAGTTTCAATCGCGCTCTTAAAGCGAAATGGATTCAACGATATCTTGTTCCTCATAACAGAGGAAAATGGAAGCTGTTTGTAGAGTTCTCCTTAATAGGTCACGACATTAGCCTTCTTTTGCAAGGTAACCTTAATTCGGCTGATGTTGCCTCTTTGGGAATAGAAGAACCCTTTACTAAAGAGCTTATCGAAACGTGGTCACTTCTGAATTTTAAAAAAACAACTTTCCAACTTTGGTGAAACACCGATTTGGTACAACGCTCTTATACGTATTGACAACAAACCTATCCATTATCGTAACTGGTCCTCGGCAGGTATTTACTTCGTAAGTGACCTTTTGGAAGAGGATTCACAATTTTTAACTTTTGATATTTTCAAAGAAAAGTTTGCGACAAAAGCTCACTTTCTACAGTACCACGGCGTGATATGTGCCATCTCGAACATAAAACGCAAAAACCATTGTCCACAAATGAAAGGTGATAAAACCAACACCAAAAGCCTATTATCCTCTGAATCTTTCTGTGAACTAGCTTACAAATCATTCCTAACTCAAAGCGCCTCTATCCCTTATAAAAGTCATGGAAAATGGCTGGCAGACTGCAACTCTTGTGGCTTTGACACGATTGATTTGGGTAAGTCATATACACTTGCTTTTCTATGTACCAACGAATCTAAATTACGTGTATTCCAATTTAAACTTCTGCACAGAAAAGTGGCAACGAACTATTTCCTTTTTAAAATTGGAATCAAATCTAATGATCAATGCAGTTTCTGCAAAGAAAGCTCGGAAACTCTTTTGCACCTCTTTTGGGAATGTCCTTTCGTTAAATCCTTTTGGAATGAAATTAGTAACTGGATGCAAAACATCTCTTGCTTTCTTAACGAAGAATTCTCCTTTTTGTCTTGCATAGGCCTCGTGAACGATACTACAAACCTGCTTTTCCATCATGCGCTTTTAATTGCGAGGTACCACATCTATTTCTCCAAACAAAAAGGCCTTAACCCTTCATGGGAACTCTTTTTTCGAACCTTTCTAAATTGTCTTGATTATGAAAGACGTTATGCCATCCAAACTGGGATTTTAAAAAAATTCAATGCAACATGGGGAGCGTTTATCCGGGAGAATAATCCTTAATCTTTTTTCCTTTGTCGAGATGTACGGAGAACAGCAATCGCTCTCTAAAGGCTCTTTTGACCTTTCTAAGCGGATAATCAGTAAACGTGCGTAGTGTGTGTGTGTGTGTGTGCGCGTGCGTGCGTGTGTGTGGCTACTCTGTATTATAGATCTAAATTGTTAAGTAATTACTGTATAGTAGCAATGTAATCACGTATTAGCATGCTTTATAAGATTACTGAATAAAAGGTTGTACATGTATATCTCGTTGATTTTTTCTGGAAACTGTGATTTGTTACCAATGTTTTGAATTATAAAACAGTTATAGCGCTCAAGCTTGCGCAATATCGTCTTATTTTAGCCAACTCAGGCGAAACCGACACTGAGCAGATAAAGAAATGTAATGATCGGCATTCCACAGGTAGCAAACCACCTGAATGCTGGGAGGAGTCAATCTTGGAAAAATTCCCAGCTGTGACTAAGGGTTATACGCTTCTACGTTTGATAAAGCAAACAGATGCCATTTTTCAGTTACAGATCACAGGATACGTCAAATATGTTATATTGTAATGCGTGACCCACGTGTCCCACGATTTTGCTCTTGCCACATTTTGCCGTCACCTGTGTTTTAGAACTTAATCATCCAAGGCCAATTGAAATATGTTTGTTGAACAACATAGCGACTGAGGTTAATTCTGAAAAATAAGGTGCACACTGGGACTTTCTGCTACCATTTTGTTCTTTATTCAGGTGGTGCAAAAACGTCAGCAACAACAGCAGAAATATCAGCAACAGAAATATCAACAACGGCAGAAATATCAACAACAGCGGAAATATCAACAACAGCGAAAGCTATCAAACAGACGTCCAACTATATAACTTCAACAAAACCTAATATATATTCAGCAACAGGTTCAGAAAAGCAAAAGACATTTATGAGAAGCTCTACACAAGGTAAATTACAGTGTTTAACTTGATTGAACTATTGATTTACTTTCTTGTTTGTCCGCTTGATTAATTGATAAGAACAAAGAGTAATGTCTCAAGCTAAAATGCAAAATCCAGGGCCACCCAATAAGGACTGTTTAGTCAAACACTTTCAATGGCGTTTTACTGTTTTTCCATATCATTTTAGTGCCTTTACAGGGAACCCAACATGAAATGTTTAGTCAAACGCTTAGAATGTCGCTGTACTGTTTTTCGATATCATTTTAGTGCCTTTACAGGGCACCCAACGAGAAATGTTTAGTCAAACACTTGCAAAGGCGTTGTACTGTTTTCCCATATCATTTTAGTGCCTTTACAGGGAATCCAACATGAAATGTTTAGTCAAACGCTTAGAATGTTGCTGTACTGTTTTTCCATATCATTTTAGTGTCTTTACAGGGCACCCAACGAGAAATGTTTAGTCAAACACTTGCAAAGGCGTTGTACTGTTTTCCCATATCATTTTAGTGCCTTTACAGGGCACCCAACGAGAAATGTTTAGTCAAACACTTGCAAAGGCGTTGTACTGTTTTTCCATATCATTTTAGTGCCTTCACAGGGCACCCAACGAGAAATGTTTAGTCAAACACTTGCAAAGGCGTTGTACTGTTTTTCCACATCATTTTAGTGCCTTTACAGGGCACCCAACGAGAAATGTTTAGTCAAACACTTGCAATGGCGTTGTACTGTTTTCCCGTATCATTTTAGTGTCTTTACAGGGAACCAAACGAGAAGTGTTTAGTCAAACGCTTGGAATGTCGCTGTACTGTTTTTCCATATCATTTTAGTGTCTTTACAGGGCACCCAACGAGAAATGTTTAGTCAAACACTTGCAAAGGCGTTGTACTGTTTTTCCATATCATTTTAGTGCCTTTACAGGGCACCCAACGAGAAATGTTTAGTCAAACACTTGCAAAGGCGTTGTACTGTTTTTCCATATCATTTTAGTGCCTTTACAAGGGAACCCAACGAGAAATGTTCAGTCAAACGCTTGGAATGTCGCTGTACTGTTTTTCCATCTCATTTTAGTGTATTTACAGGGAACCCAACGAGAAGTGTTTAGTCAAACGCTTGGAATGGTGTTGTACTGTTTTTACAGGGAACCCAACAAGGACTGTTTAGTCAAATGCTTGTAATGGCGTTGTACTGTTTTTCCATATCATTTTAGTGCCTTTACAGGGAACGCAACGAGGAATGTTTAGACAAACGCTTGGAATGGCGTTGTACTGTTTTTCATATCATTTTAGTGCCTTTACAGGGCACCCAACGAAAAGTGTTAAGTCAAACACTTGCAACGGCGTTGTACTGTTTTTCCATATCATTTTAGTGCCTTTTCAGGGCACCCAACGAGAAATGTTTAGTCAAACGTTTGGATTGTCGCTGTACTATTTTTTCCATATTATTTTAGTGTCTTTATAGGGAACCAAGTGTTTAGTCAAACGCTTGGGATGGCGTTATACTATTTTTCCATATCATTTTAGTGCCTTTAAGGGTAACAATGTGAAAGCTAAATATATTTTGAGCTTTTAGGTTCTTTTAGCTGAATATTTCAGATGCAGTAGAAAATGTTAGAGAAAGAAATCTTATATCCCTAATTTTCTGGCTGCTTTTTCCTTTCCTTATTTTGGGGCAGAACGCAGCTCTTACAAGGTTTTCTCTGATTTGCTGAGAAAAGAATGGACCCTAGCCCTGAAAACAAAAGAGCTGCGTTATACCCAGGGCCAATGAAATTAGAAGTTGTTTTAAAGAGCTGCGTGGTATCTACTTATTTTATAACCAAAACGACATTATTTTATCCCCCCGAAAACAAAGGGTGTTAAGTTCTTCCGATGTTACGAAAGTTTGAGGCAACATTTTAGTTAAGAAAACTTTTGTTTTCATCTAATTTATAACGAACTTTTTAAGATGACTAAGGCCTTTCAAACAGTTTTTCGCCGAAACGACTCGTTGGGTACTCCTGAAAATTTACCACGTGATGCACAACAATAATTCGTTAACTTGCAGACAAGGTATTACCAGTCTATCATCCCACTGATGACTCCAACAGAGAAAATCAAAGTCCAAGCATCACTGTTATCGTGGTCGCAGTTCTAACTGTATTGCTGGTGATCGTGCTGGCTGTTTTAGGTTATGTTATTTGGCGAAAGAGATCCTCCAGCAGCAAAGGTAAATATACTTTATCATATAAACTTCAGTGAAATACAATGGAACCGCCCTTAAGGGGACAATCTCGGTACAAGGATAAGTGTCCGTTTAATGGAGGTGTCCCCTGAATGAAGGCTCACCGGTGTTGTTAATTATTAACCACCCAAACATCAATGTCTGTTTTCTTGAATTAAAATGTAGCCACTAATTTAAGCAACCAAAAAATGCATGATTGAAACTTGTTACAGCAACCTTAATAAAACCCGCAACCTAAGAGTGTTCAAATTGCGTATTGACTCGTCAAAGGTATATTATTGTAATCAGCCCGACATTAGGTAACTACAGTACAAAACAAAAGTACATTACCTGTATTTCTTTTCAGTGAAAAAAAATTAAATATTTAAGAATTAAAAAAATCATTTTATTTAAAGCGTCAATGCATTTAGCACGAAAGTAGTTATTGAGGACACTGTTTTTACGGCCCGTTCTGGAGATGGTAACGTCATTTCTACGTTCGCAGATATCATAGTTAAAGTAACACCTTCGTCCTTAGTTATTTTAAAGACCCTGAGTGTTGGTCCGGCTGGTTATCAAACCCGCAACCTCCCGCTCAACAGACCAGTGGTCTACCAACTGAGCCATCCCTGCTACGGTTAAAATTAATAGAAAATTGAACTTCATGTAAACAATTCCCCGTCGAATTTTTAAATTATCACATGCGTTATTGAAGAAATACAGTTGGCTGTTTACATGATTGGTAAATGGTACCATCACTGCACAAAATAAATATAAGTAATCTGAAACATGTCCCTTGCACGAATCATTACATAATTATACGTTACCTTATGGCATCGACTCTTATGATACTCAAATTTACCATATCAGTATAAATATGATGAATACAAATTTATTGCAGTTCAGCAATTGAATTGAATTTTGGTTTTGTATTACAGAAAGAGAAGATCAAATGGACAGCAACGTCATTCATGGTATTAGATTAGAGTCAGTTCCAGGGCAAGGCCCTCACGAACAAACCCAGCCTCCGCAAAACGAGACCTCTTTGCGGGAGGACAAAACAGAAGAAGTCCCTCACTTGTATGCGGTTGTTCAAAAGAGAAATAAAGCAGCTCATCGTTCTAGCGGGATGTCAACAACTCAATACCCGGTGCCAGATGACGACGAACAAATCTGTGTGACGTCAAATCCTCCATCCGAACCTTCCTTAGAAAGGAAAGATCACATGTATGCCAATGCTAACCAAGTAGTCCCAAAACGCAAGCCACCGGTATACCCCACACCATTTGCTGCAACACAAAAGAGGCCCACTGAGCATGCGGAGAATACGAATGGCAAAGAGCAGTACCTCTATGCTGCCGTTGACAAAACCAGGAAGAGGAATAGGAAGGATGAAGTAATTACTCGAATCTCTGTCATTAGTCTTCTTATCAGTGCATTTCTGAACTAAGTGTATAGTTCGATAAAGCAAGAATCCCATGATCAGTAAAGCAACAGAATGAGTCCTTTGCAGCTGATTAATAGGAAACGTGGAACTGATAAAATGTACGTTTGCTGCTTAAACAGGAACATCCCATACCTTCATGACAACTTACCGAATATTTACAAACTCGCGGTCTGATTGGATACATATTATAGTGAACTGATTTCCCATAGAATACTCAGGGAGTGAGCCGCTGAAAGTCGGTAACTGATGCCAGAACCATTGGGCTTCTTTAGTCGATAGAAAAACTCGATGTTGCAGTAATAGGCCATTTGCACCATGGCGTCATTTGACTACAACTACCAGAATTCATTTCGTTTTTCCTTTCTTATTTAAATTTTGTAATCCCAGTGCGGTTTAAATAACAATAGCGCTAATTTGCACTATAAAACAAAAAACTGAAGGAATCTGGTAGTTGTAGTCATATGACGTCATCGTGCAAATGGCCTATTAAATATTATTTGGCCCTCATGCTATTTAATTCATTAAAATCTTTAGAACAAATCATTCATTGTGTTGTTTTGCGACTGAAGGTAGCGACGTATCTAGTGTTGCAAATTAAAATTACTTATATAGAGAGCAAATTCGTCGAATCTATTATTAATACTGTTACTAACCAGATGAATTTAATCATTTAGCGCTTTCTATTAATTTCACAGCCTTCTACGTGTGGCCCCGTATATGCAGAGCTTGGTTTCAACCCTTCACAAGACGAGGACGAAACTGAGATAACAACCCCTGACTCTTTCACTGTTTATGCCAGCATACAAGAGGGACAATAAGGATAACACTGATGAATTCTCGGACGCCAGGATTTCATTTAACAGTTGAACGTTTTCAGTCTCGCGCTCATGCTCGGGACATTTTTCTATTGGTATTTGCTTAACAACAATTTGTTTTGATAGCTTATAGATCGGTTTTCAATTGAGTGTCGAACGAAATTAAGCAATTTCTTTGGTTTTGTATTGAATGCACGCTTTGTGATTGGCTAAACACCTCGCGCTAACTAGTCAGAAATGAAACCGACACCAATCGTAATTTGCCTGCACGTGTTTTCCCGCGCTTGATGCCGGCAACATGTATTTCAGTGCTTCGAGTTCTGATTGGTTCATTGGAATGTATGCATCTGTTGTGATTGTCCAGCGTAATTACTTTGGTTTTAGTTTTGTTACACTCAATTGAAAACCGCTCAAGCTACATTAATTTGATTTGCTTCGATTAATTACGAGCATTTGAACATCGGCAGATTTACAGTTCTACTTAGTTTGGTTTTTGAAGATGTTAGTGAATTTTTAGAAAGATACCCATTTCGACAACAGAAGTTTTCGGAAAGGAATATATGTTAATGTTTTTCGTCAGCCAGACATTGAAGACTTTATATGCTAGCCTAAATTAACTGAAGAACCAGTTTTTTCAAGTTTCATAACCAGTAAACATAAAAGGAGCTTGAGTGATTTCCTTGTAGCTATAATTGTTCAAGTAAAATTTACGGCCTTCATAAGAGTGATTCAAACAGTCAAGTGCAGCATATCGTTTCCTCTTAATCAGTTCAAGTATAGGAGGACAACAGAGCTAATCCCCAAGAAAATGCTTCTACACATTACTTAAAACGCCAAGTGGCACATAGGGCATCAACAAGATCTCGCCATTTCTGTTAGTCTTTAGCAAGCCGTGAAGCCTGCTCCCAGTTAAGGTTTTAGTTTCAGAGTTCTGCCTGTGCAGTCCTTCTCCAGGTGGACATGGGACGGCCACTTTTCCTTTTGCCCTTTGGTATCCATCTGAGAGCAACTTTGGAGATGTTACCATATTCTCTAGGCAGCACGTGACCAATCCAGTGCCGCCTTCTTTATACCTACATTATAGTTACTCGCATTAAAACCAGCGTTTGAACACTATCAGTTTGACAGTTCTACTTTCTTAGCTTTTGGTGAACATGATCTTATGTTAGCGCCAACTTGCAATTTCAATTATTACGCACGCTTTAGTTTGGGAAATAATCTTGAAATATAGAAATATTGTAACTAACAGTAGCAGTGTTAATCATTTATGCTAAATTATCAATAAACGAAATCACAAAAAGCAATACCTGCAGGGCAGCTCAAAGTATCTCATCTTAAGTTTAATACCCAGTAAACAGCTTTTCCATACATTGATCTTCACCTACCAAACCATGGCAACCCGGGAGGGGGGGGGGGGAGAGAGGGGGACTCTCATCTATAAGCTATGGGTATATGCCGCTGTGAAGGATGTGGTTTTCAAAGCGTTTAGTCCGGGATAGGGTATAGAAATCAGAGAGGTTTGGTCTAGAACGGAGTATCATAGTTTATCGGGCGACGATTCAGTGGTATGAAGATGGTAAGAGCTTCTGGAAAATAGCGAGTCTGGAATATAGTAGGGATTTTTGTTGTCTAATCTATAATAGTGCGGAAAATGTAGCGAAACATCGATTGCAGAGTTACAGCGGTACACCACCACCCCGGACATGACAATAACCTCGGCTGCTTCATTTGCGATAATCATTTCATTGAGATCTTAATCCCCGATAGCAAATGGACACATTTGACCCCCACAGTACTTTCCCTCTAGCCAATAGTATGTTAGAAGAGTCATTGGCAGGCAATACGCATTGCTAGGGATGGGGTATACTCTTGGATTGCACACCGAGAAGGAGGGGAGGGGGGGGGGGGGGGGGTGAGGGGCACGCTACTTCATGGTAGGCAACACTAAGTGTCCTCACAATAACACATAATTCTGTCACGTATAAAGTATTGTGAAAAGAACCAATAACTGTCAAGTATGAAGTATTTGTTAAACAATGTTTGCGTGCAATCCTGAACATAAGTGTAGGGAATGTCTCTGTTTCTCTTTATTCTCTTTTAAGCAAATATTCATATTACTTTCTTCAGCATTTTAGTTTAAGCAGTAAGGCTTGTGAACATATATGACTTCCCTAAGCATTTAATATTTCGGTTTCATCAGGCGTACCTTATCAAAGAACGTGTCTGTGTTTACATATCAGATGACCAATATCAGCTCTTCCTTCAGCGAAGTATAAAAAGCATCGCAGCTAATTGTCAACGTTTAAGTTGCACAGAATATAATTGTTTTCCTTCATCGCTTTTCTCGCATCGATTTTCTCTTATTTTAAAGGACTAAGTAAAGAAGCTCAGTTTCAACTGAGTTCAGCTCACAGTTTTCACCGGCATGGAGCTTCGCGCTCGGTAAACGGCTGCTTGCTTCTCAGAAATGATACTTTTCCATGTTGCATGACAAGTCTGGCCGATTACGTGTTATTAGCATCCAAGCTACAACCGCTACCTTAATATTTACATTTTCACATGATTTACATCAGCCGTATCTTTGATGAAACCGCGCCCCTATTAATTTGAAAGAGAAAACTCAGATATCAAGCTATGGAAAACCTGTTCTACATATTGTGGATTTTTTGCCTCGTCTCATCAAATATTTCTTTGGAACGAGATGTTTGCAGTGAGTGATGTATATCATATTTTAAAAGTGTTTTGATTTTGGTATGTAGTATTGCTGTACATTTTTACTAGTTGTGCACAGCAAAACATCTTATGTGTTTTGTTATTCAACTAAAGCTTTTTTAGCAAACCAACATGAGAAAATGGTATTAAAAAAATTACGCGTGGTAGAAACCGGTTTTAACTATACACAAACAATTAAGTTTACAAATATCGTTGAACTTTTGTACTCTTTTGTCGTGTTATTCGTGCAATAATAACGAAAACTAGATAACATTTATTTTAGGCATTGGCTGCTGTTACATTAGATTGTTAACACTAGTGTTTACATGAAATTGAAATGTTTTAAATCCTTATGGGTATAATTTACAAGTCAGCATGAGTAACAAAACGACTCTCTAATGTGACCGCAGTCATTGTTCGAAATCATTTAACTCCCCGGGGGGGGGGGGGGGAGGCATAAAAAAGTGACGGGGTGATCGTCGTACCTTTTAGGAGTAAGTATTCATAGTTTAGTACCAATTAAGTGTCCTTTTAGGGCCGATTTACACGTTACAACTTTGTTGCATGCGACACGCATACGGCATGCTTACGACATGACTTGAGTTGATTTACACGGAGTAATTCGTGTTGTAAGCATGTCGCAAGCATGTTTTAAATCGGCCCTTAAGGTATCAAGCCAGAAATATATCCCCCTTAGGAGTTAACAAAGTAGTGAGACCAGCAACAGGTAGAATCAACATTTCCGTTATGAGTTGCAAATAGGTGTGCAGCATGCATTAAACTTTATGGGCCGGCTATTAAACGAAGTTTAGGTATTTAGCAAAACGGAGGTCAAAACCAATTTCTATCTGGCCAACCCTAATATTTAAACGTTATTTACTGTAAACAGTGTCCAAAAGGCATATAACACAGACTAGAAAAACATTTATCTACTTAAAATGACCCACTTATAAAAAGATGCGGTCTTGGCCCCCGTCCACACGTATCCGGATATTTTTTTAAATCCGTCCACACGTATCCGGATATTTTTTTAAATCCGCAACTTTTTTGTTGCGGATTGGCCGTCCGTCCACACTTATCCGGCAAATTCGGCTTACGAATCCGCAACTTTTTGAACCTGCTCTCCAGAGTGGAAACTTTTTAATATGCTACGAGTACGGCATCGTGTGGACGGTCGAATCCGGATAT
This sequence comes from Cladopsammia gracilis, assembly GCA_022457155.1. NCBI lineage: Eukaryota > Metazoa > Cnidaria > Anthozoa > Scleractinia > Dendrophylliidae > Cladopsammia > Cladopsammia gracilis. Next base: position 1,011,628 of record JAJGOT010000229.1, read on the forward strand.
TTTTTAATACGCTAACGTAACAGTATCGGATCCAGTCTTTAACCGCGCGAATATTCAACATGGCCGACTGAAATGTTATCGCTTCACTTCTACTTGGACTTATTTCAAGTCTAATAACGTGTTTACAGTTGAAATTGGCTTTGAACTTGGCCTTTGCGCATGCTCTGTTGACAACATTTAAAGAGGAACCCTGCGTACTAGTGCGAATCCGGATACGTGTGGACGGACAAATACGATTCAAATACGCTACGTGTGGACGCGAATATTTTCTAATCCGCAACAAAAACGTTGCGGATTCAAAAATACCGGATACGTGTGGACGGGGTCTTAGTTAGACTTCGTTTAAATAACCGGCCCTTGATGTTCTTGGGAGTTTATTTACTCGCGTGTGAGACCTATAGTTTTATTTTCCACAATATCAACAGAAGATCAATCATTAGTCATTGTTTATATTTGCCAAATTTATCTTCTTTTTAAATCGGTCAGAAAATTCCTTGAGATATTCTTTTTATCACAAACGTCTGACTTGGAATGAAAGTCGGCGATGGTGCCAGAAAGAGCTTGGTGCTGACCTCGTCTCCATGGAAACTAAAGAGGTGTGGGAGTATTTGACAAGCTTCATTCAAACTCTGACAGACCCTGGGCACGTGGAATATTATATTGGATTGAGGAACGAATCGGGAGAGTGGCGATGGCTGAGTAATAATGCTACCGTACCTGGCGAGAATTGGCGGCGATGGAACGTGAATCAACCTTCGGGTGACGGAAAGTGCGTTGTTATGTACAAAAATTATAAAGGGAAAGGACATTATAACGACTTGCCATGTAACTCGAATCTTGTTAAAGGAACTATAGGCTTTATTTGTGAAGTCACTGTTGGTAAGGGAAAATGACTTATTTTTCTGTCTAAATTCAAAATGCCCCCGCCAACAATCTGTAGCTCAGTTTTAGAGTTTGACCTGACGAGAAATGGAAATGAAATGAAGATAAATTTAGCTACCCGGATGTGAGTTAACTTATCAGCGGCCTTTCATTTTTAAGTTCAAAACTTAGTCTCCACATACGTCCAATTTCTTACTGTCTACTGATACGATTATTTTGTAATGTATCAAACACAAGAAAGAGTGTTTCATCAGGATTTCCAAACACCGAGAAGAGGGTTGAAAAAACAAGGGGGGAGGGGAGGGGAGTAATCTATCAAACACGAGGAAGAGTGTTTCATCAGGATTTTCAAACACCGAGAAGAGGGTTGAAAAACAAGGGGGGAGGGGAGTTATATCAAACACGAGGAAGAGTGTTTCATCAGGATATCCAAACACCGAGAAGTGGGTTGAAAAACAGGGGGGGAGTGGAGGGGAGTAATATATCAAACACGAGGAAGAGTGTTTCATCAGGATATCCAAACACCGAGAAGTGGGTTGAAAAACAAGGGTGGGAGGGTAGTAATTTATCAAACACGAGGAAGAGTGTTTCATCAGGATTTTCAAACACCGGGAAGTGGGCTTGAAAAACAAGGGGGGGGGGGGGAAGGGGAGGGGAGTAATATATTAAACACGAGGAAGAGTGTTTCATCAGGATTTCCAAACACCGAGAAGTGGGTTGAAAAACTAGGGGCAGCCGATTTTTTTTAAACGAGTTCGAGGTGTTTAGATACCTGAAGAAACACTTTTTCCTTTCGAGTGTTGATATAGCTTCTAAAACTGATCATTAAATCACAGAAAAACCGAAGGAATAAAATCGCCAAAATCTATGCTAATTAAGATCGGGTTTCCCATATAAACTTCCTGATACTTTCACCGATTTGGAATCGTAACCAACAACCTATACGAGTACATTTCCTCTTTACTTAGTACGTTCTTTCTTAAAAGAAACAAATTTTGCCTTTCAGATCTTTATGACATTGTTTAATTCTATTTTTGTTGCTTTTTGTGCGTTTTGGAGAACCAAGCGCACGAGATTGTTATAATTCTTAGTCTCTTTTTATATAAGATTTCGATTTCGGAGGAGCCTCGTCATAGCTGCCAAGAAATCGGTTCATAGTCCCATAACAAACAATGCAGCGCTTAACAATATTTTCGTATCATTCAATTCAGCTGGATGTCATCAAAAGTCGCCTTGTCAGAGTGAAAAGAAAGATGAAGACGATGGACATCACTTAGAAGTCGGTCATTGGTCAGCGGTCAAAGTCAAAGTTTTGGCAGCTGTTATTGGTTCAGTTTATATAGCGCTTTTTATCATTATGGTATTTCTGTGTCGTGGCATTCGCCATATCAACAAGCCTTAGCCCAAATAACGAACTGAGCATGGTTTAAGAGGAAATAATTTTCATCCGAATTTTCATTATTCTATATTGTGTAATGAAATAATTATTATGCTCGGGTTGTAAGCCATCAAAAATACTTAAGATAACACTTACCAAGGCCAAGGCTTTATTTAATCGACTGATTGATCGATTGATTTATTGATGTATTGATTGATGTATTGATTGATTGATTGATTGATTGATTAATGTATTGATTGATTGATGTATTGATTGATTGATTGATTGATTAGCCAGTTAGTTTGTTGGCTGATTGTTTGCTTAGTTCGTTGAGTGGTTTTTACCTTTTGTTGTTTTGAATCCCTCCATCTGTAATAAAAGAAATGTTTCTCAGTTTTAAATATGAATCCAACTGACAAGTGATTATTTCGTCGAAAAGATCAACAATCCTTGACAGTAAAATCTACAACGTAGGGAAATCAAACAACGCATGTATGTACCTCTCCAAAAGTTTTCAATGAATGATAAAGTACTCTGTTTTCTTGTTGATGTTGTCGTTCATTAAGGTGGCTCCGTTGTTATTTCGGGCGCACTCGTCCATGACAAACTTTGTCTCATAACTTTTCCGGCTCTGAAGCGATGCTTATAAAACTTTGCAAAAATTTACAGCTATTATTTAGCAATAATATGATAGAATTCGATTTTAATGGGGAAAATATATTTATTGATACTCGGGCTTAAATGAACCTCACGTTTTGAACAAAATCGCACCCTGTACGTGAAACGTTTTGTTGTTATATTTGCGTTAAATTTCTGGAATCAGCTTACATTGACTTAATACATACCCTTACCAAGTTTCAGCAAAATCGTTGGAGTAGAAATACGGAAGAATTAACGCCATCAAAATTTAGCCCTAAAATTCTCTTAAAATTTTAAATACTTTGAACATGCACTTTGACAAAACAATCTACGAACCCAAATTTCTGGGAGGAGCCTTCCCAATGCTTGCTAAATCTGAATTATAAGCCGATTGCAAATCGCGCGAACCAATAAAAAGTATTCACTGGTTCTGTAAATATCATAAAATGCTCCAAAACCTGCTCAAATATCCAATGCTGCGTTCTCCATCATTTTTGAAAAAATTATCCTGCAGTTTGGTGTCAAACTCCTTCCACATGAATTTCAAGGTACTGCAATACTTTTACATCGATTGTTTTTTGCTTAGAAGGGCTTGCAATTGGAGAAATAGTTGTTGGGATTATAAGCTACTCCGCATCTGAGTTCAGGCGAAGATGACAAACATTTTTCAGAGTTTTGTTTATGAATACGAAATGAGCACGTGTGGAATTTATTCTAAGAATTCGCACCTTAGTTAGGGGGGGCGTACGTGATATGCGCGCGTAGTCAGCGTAGTCCCCGCATTTAAAAACATTGCACCCCATGGAAACTTCTAATGGAGCGTACATGCTCCCTCCCCAATGGACGAGGGGAATACTACGGCCCTGGTGTTGAGGTTTAATCCAATCTCTCATTAAACAACGAGAACTCGTAAATAACGACTGTCTTAAAAGTTGCTTACAGTCTTACTTCAAGATTATCACTTTTTCACTGGTTGATGACTACTGGCTTTACAAATAATCTGCAAAAGCTAGCCCAACACAATTTGCAAAACTTAAACAATTGCCACAGGACAGATATCATAATGAGAAGAATAAACGCCATGGGAACTGTTCCTAGAATGATAACTTCAACTACGTTCAACACCATTAAACAGATGCGTTCCTGCTCTGAGATTTCTCCATTGATATTGAATGTAGCTTCGGCCATGTTGATAACTGCTAAAACGAGTAGGGCGGTTAACGAGGCTGTTTCTCCATAATTGACACGAGGGTCTTTGAATGGCTTTTTCCACAGGTGGTGTGCGAGGATAAAAGCGCACATGACACTCAAGCAAACCATCCGAATGAAAGGGAACACGATGAAAGTGTGAAGGGATATTAACATCAGACGACGACCAATGAGAACACTCTCCCAGTAAACAACTCCAGAACCCTGGCCGTCATTACTTTTCTTAAAAGGACCGTAAATGACTTCCGCTGTTGGATCAGAAGGGGGAGGGCCCCGTGTCGAGTGATCTAGAGGTAGCAAAGGTAGTCGTTGTTCATCATGACTAACGTGATGAGTTTCTGTTTCGTTACGGGGAATCTTCTTGCACGAAACCATCCAACTAAAGGCGAACGGCAATGGAAACAGGCAAGCATAAAACAGCCGCTTTGTAGTTATGACGTTAGTGTGAAGCAATCTAGACCCACGATACAGGACAAACACAAAAGGAATAATGAACACAACGATATAAACACCACATAGTTTTTGCCACCACTGCCAGCATTGGATATTTCCATCGTAGAAGAAGCGTGAAGTTGACTGGACTGGGACGCAGTTCAACGCCTTAAGAGCTGCTCGAGCTAATGTGGCATAGCCTAACAGAAAACACTCTGTTGTGGCAGCTAGGTACTGACCAGAGGGAGGAAAGACCGGTGATTGCCTCCGAAATTTTCTCACAGCTCCATGCACAAGAAAAATAACTAGGATACCAGAAAACACAGCAAACACTTGGGAAGCCTGCAAGAATATCTTCAAAGCAACTGTAAGTCCGCGCCATGGACAGATAAGACCTTCGTTGGAGCTGATTGCTTTGAAGTCGAACCACCCGATTACAGGGAGTAGCAAATAGCTTTCTACCAAATGCATCTCAGTGTCTTTGGCAACGAACACTAAGCTTGCGACTTGGCAAAAGTAGAAAATAACTTTGATGTATCCACCACCATTCGATGCCGGATCACCGACAGAGTGTCTGGCCTGCAGGGGTCGTACCCATGGTAACAGTCGTTTTATAAGGCTTATGATAGGAGACTTCCAAAGAAGGAAGAAGCCAAACGCAAAGCTGTAGAACAACGCAACAGGCCAGAACCAATAATCTGTGCATTCATCACTCTCTCGACACTGTGCAGAGAAGAGTGTTTCTGTAAAACCAGGTTTACATGCTCCGCACAGAAAACCGGTGCGGTTTCCAGAACACCCGCTCGCCACATATCTTTGGTTGTTGTACTGACAGCTAATATTTTGATAAGGACAGCAGTAGCCAATTGGACATTGTCGAAAGCTGACTGATCCAAGGTCAGAAAGTGAAGGAAATCCCCAGAATGTGGGTTTGGCGGCAATGTTACTTGTGCAGTTTCCACCATATGGGCAAGGTCGACAACGTTTGCCAAAGGGTTCAACACTGTAGAATCCTGGTGAGCATCGTTGACAAGAGAAAATAAAGGATTGTGCCATGATCTCATATATTGTGGGATTACAGTAAGCATTTGAAACCAGACGAGGATGTGTGAAGTTATGCAACGATAGTAACGTTCCAATGGGACACTGAATGACCGATGAGTTGTCAATGTGTGCTAAGCTCGAGCCAGTAACCATATAGTACGCGTCAATGTCCTGAAATGGCTCAGCATTGAGAGTCGTGTTTTTCATTTTTATCGGTCCATGACTTGCATAATATATAAACCCCCTAAACTCAGAAGGGGACATGAACGTCCATTGTGGACTTTTCTCGAAAGATGTGTCAATCAGCTCAAGACTGGTGGAGCTTTCTCCAACAAAAACAGTATACACAGCAGAATTGTCAACAAATTGGCAGTTGCTTAATACATTCCAACCACTTTCTAATCGTAGGACAGTGGAGTTAACGGCGTTGTTTTCACGGAATATGACATCTGTCAATCGGAGGTGATTACTATAACACCATTTCGAAGTGTTACACGAGTGTGGATTCTGTTTATCGGGGGGAAATTGAAAGAATACAATCCTTCCTGGTGCCGTATTGTTCTCAAAAAGGGTATCTTCCATAACTACTAGGTTTCCTTGATCAAAGAAAGAGAGGAAAAATAGAGGTACACTAGAGAAATAAGAACTTACAAACGCGTTTCCTCTAAATACAATATCTTTCATCTGCATCAAAGTATTTTTCCCGGCCTTGATATTCAATGAAAATAGCTCGTTGTCTTCAAAGTGGGCGTTTTGTAATGAGACAATGGTTGAATTAACAATGTCATACGTGTCATACACTTGAATGTATATTCCACTGCCTGTGTTGTTCTTGTACTGTATTCCATTGATATCTATTTGACCCGGACCATATGATATTACGAAGAAATGAATCGGTCTTCCTTCCACTGTGGGGTTAATGGCCCGTGCTTTTGCATAATTGCCAGAAATGACCGTTTGAATTATATTGCAACTGAGGTAATATGAGAAGATATGGGCAATCGCCCATTCATAAGAAAACCGTTTATCCTGTGAATTCCCAATGAAAAAAGAATCCACAATTGTAATGTTTTGGAAATATCCGGCATGCGAGTACAAAGATGAGGAACCTATGGTAGCCGTATTATACATGAACGAAACATCTTCCAAAAGAACTGTCACGTTACTGTAAGGATAGTCGATAGTCAAGACCCCTCCATCGTTACTAGAATCATTCCCCGCTATAACATTTCCCAGGAACAAAACGTTTCGAAACAATATCTGTACTGGAACCGAAGAATAACTTAGTACGTATATTGCCGAACCACTGCTTGGGGCGCTATTCCCAACAAATTTACTGCTCTCCATATGTATAAAGAGTTGCTTGATTTCGTATAGTAATATAGCACCACCGATTGGAGAACTGTTACTGACAAAATCAGATCTAAAAATAGAAACGTTTGCGTCGCTGACACTAATCATGGTCATTGCCCGTCCCAAATTGTTGGAAAATGTTCCTTCGCTTACACCCACGGAAAGGTATCCTCTTGGACTTGGTTGCCTTGTCTCCTGCTTTGTAGAGTGCAACGGCTGTGAGGTAATGTTCGCATCTTTAGTACTTCTCCTATTTTTGTGACCTCTTAACATTTGCCTGTCTCTAGTTTCAATTGACTGAATTCCTGCCATATAAAGACACCCTCCTAATGGCGCTGTGTTTTTTATGAATGATGTGTTGGTTAATGTCACAGACAACCCAGGATATTGGACTTGCTGGGTTGGCAACATTACCATAAAAACACCCAAATCAACCCACCTATAGCTTGGGCTTGTACCAATGGCGGTATTGTTGATGAAAGCTGTGTCGTAAACTTCGATCTTAGGTCTACTCCCGAGAACATGGACGCATGGATAACCGTTGTTGCTGAACGTGGACTTCCGTATTGTCAAGGAAAGTTAATCTTCAAATGATTCAACATTAAGGACCGCCGTTGCATTTGGAAAAGAAATGGCATCTTTGAAGAGACAATTTTCTACATAAAGTGAGCATTTCCGAACAGTAACATGACTATTCAAAAACGTAAGCCCTATAAACCGAATGACAACTTTTTCGGTAACGTTTCTGCCATCAAATAACATTTGTCTTGTCGATGAGCACTTAAGGACTACTTCATCTTCCCCAAATCTTTCAAAGAACAAGCTTTTGTTGACGTAAATACCTTCCGGATGTGATGTCATCGACGAGCAAGGGTATGGATCACGTGATGTCTCAGTACCATCAATGTAAATAGTGTCATTCCACTGCGCCTGCGTAGTGGCAAGCGCAATTGTTTTACAGGCTGATTTAATCGTTCTGCCACAAGAAGATAAGTTGTTACCATAATAACGAGAAACATAGAGTTCGTTGCAACCAACCACTGCAAAAAAAGAAACAAGAAATGAGTTACTGCAGAAGTTTATAGTAACGAGAAAAATGGATCTCCTTGCAATTAACCAAGCATTACGAAAACACAAGCAAGAAATGAGTTACTCCAGTTCGAAGTTTAAATAGGAAACTGCGACTTTCATTGCGAGTGAAAAAGGCGCTCACTTCGTAATCTCGTCTCTTACAGCCAAGTTACATGTCGATTTTTAATTTAAATAAACTTGAGCGTAGATTTATTTGGGATGTCATTCGCTTACTTAGTTACTCTATTTTGTTTCCTGCAGTGCAGTTTGATTAATTTGGTATACTAGGTTTTTGATTTATTATTTATAAAAGACGTGAAAAAAGCTATAAGATAATGGAGATGTATTTTTTACCCCCATTTCACAGGGAATAATTTGCTGCTTTTGATGTTATACTTCTTAAGGAGAGGCGAGCCTTTTGTGGATGTTCACTTTATTGCTGTCCAAAATACTTTGCTGCCTTTTGGCTGAAGAAATGCGTGGATCCAGGCTACCCCTAATTACTACTATTACTTCAAGACGAAAACCATGGGGGTCGCGTGCGGCCCAAACCATTCAACCTTGTACCGATTAACCCATTTTACAGTTGTCTGGCCTTCCTACTCAAGCTTCGACCAAAATCCTCCCTCACTAAGTGCACAACTGTTAACTGGGAACTGGGTAACTACTGTCGAAATTAGGCGCGGTTTCAATCTAAAAAAAGAGATCTATGGAGGTTGAGGTAGGGAGTTCTTCGACAGGATTACACGGACTTCCAAGAACGTTGGTTCGAGTTCGTAGCCTCCCTCATACTCCGCTTGCAATAACTATGATTGTCTTTGTTTATTCGAGAGGTATGATAACACTTGCCGGCTAAGTGCCGCCAGGGGACGGACTCCTTATATAGCACATACAGGTACGCGAAGCCCTAAAGCGTATGGTTTTGGAGCCGTTTTGATAATGGTATAGAATTTGACAATTATGGTCCCCCTGAGTATGCCTCTGGGCTTTGTACTATGTTAACCCAAATGATTTACATGAACTGTGAAGCTCTATTAAGCCCCCTCTTTAAAAATACGCACCCCTTTTGGAAGACGGATTTGAAATTTCAGTAATATGATTTCTATCAAGCCAACGTAAATATGTTTCACCCAGTTTATGGGGAAACTTGTGCAACGTTTTACCAAGTTTTATTTAACATTAACCTTATTTAGTCGTTACGTTTATTTCTTGATTATAATTATCAGTCTGAATTCTCCACACAAACTCTCACATTACACTTGGCTATCTATGATCAAAAGCTACTCGTATGTATTCGTGTGCATGCATGTATCACTTGTACGTTTATACAGGAGTCAATGTTAACCCCCCCTCCCCCCCACCCCGGGACCAGGTGGGGATTAGTGGGGCGAAGTAGGGGATTTGAGATAAAAAAACATCCCGAGGGTGTCGGGGATTGGGCACTTTTAGTATTTATCGGTTCCCTGGGTACGGGTAATGGGTGGGGATTTGTACTGAGCCTACCTTTGTGAAGTCAGGGGTTTTTCATAGAGGTAGTACTTCATGTATGTGCACACAAAGTTGAGAGCTTTGGAGAGGTCAAAGCATGCCCGTAGGGAAGGCGGGGGCGAGGGGTGCACCCGCACCTCCCCACAGGCTCCGGAGGTCCACGTTTTTGTTGACCAACGATTTAAAACAAAGTGGATTGATTAAAAAATTAGTACTGTTCTGTTCTAATTCACTGATTGTGTAGTAAAAATGAAATAAATAAGCAAAAAAATATGTATTCCACGTTTGATTAGCAGCCGACGATGGAGCTTTTAACAATTTAGTCAATTTCAACGTTTTTTCAGCGATGTCTAGACATATCTCTGAAAAATTGTCTCTGATTGCATGTTATGCAGAAAACTTTACACCCTGCTAAAGATTTGCTGTACCATTGCAACCACTAGCGGCGAATGCGAAAGAAGTGCAAGTGCTCTTAGACAGCTACACACTGTTAACAGAGCCAGCATGACACAAGAGAGGCTCTCTTCACTGGCCCTTATGCACATCCACTATCTAACAGACATTGATCTGGAAGAAGTATAGTTGATCTGTTTGCTAAGAAGCACCCAAGGAGGCTTGAGCTTGGCACACTGCTAAAAGATCATGATGATCAGCAGCAAACCTAGTGACGTGAATAATACGAATTTACAACTTTATTTCTATTTTTTTTTAATTTTCAAATGGTGACATTGACATTGTTATTCTCTAAAATTGTAAAATACATAAAGTAGTCTAAAAAAAATCAAAAAAAATCTCAAAAAAATCAATTTCGAAGTTCAAAAATTTGAGAAATATCCACGTTTTTATGTTCGCTTTTGGCTGCCTGTTTTCAAATCATGCTGTCTTCAAAACGCACGAAATGCAGTCTCAGACAACCTAATTTTCAAAATTTTCCGGGGGGCATGCCCCCGGACCCCCTAGGGATTCTTGCCTCCGGCGCTCATTTTCTTCTCGTTGGATCGCAAAAACAAATCCCCCGGCAAACAATGTCCCCTGGGTCAGGGTCAGGGGAATTTGTCAACATTTGACCGAGGTTGTTTTCAAATCCCCACCTGGTCCCGGGGTGGGGGTTAACATTGACTCCTGCATTATATACTCGTATGTATCTATACCCGTATGTTTGTGTGTATCAGTCGTATGTATCCCTGTGTTACTCGTATGTCCGTATGTTGCTCGTAGTACCCGTGTGGTGTTGTAGTCATGATCAACATGTCACTGAACATTCCACAAGCTGCAGATCCGCTGCAGATTAATCTGGTCACACAACGCTGGCAACGCTCCTCGGCCTTGGAGAAAAAGAAACCAATTGTACCGTTCGTTTTAGTCCATAGGTTCTTAGGTCTTAGGTCTTCGTTTTTGGGTCTTCGTTTTAGAAACACCCGCGTCCAGCCGTTCTTCTCGAGGAGGCTCAGAGACCGGACGCGAGAAAGCGGCGGAAATGGAGCCTTGTACGGCTGTCAACTGACTATGCATGTGATCTATTTTCTGTTTAGATTCAACGATCATTCTTTTGACTTTTACACGTGACTTTTACATGTAATATGCCCGCACACGTTTGCTATTTTCAGCCACTACCGAGTTCACGGTGTACCGCTGTTTGTTTTTTTTTATACAAAACACTGCTAGGGTCTCTCGTTTTGAATACATCATCTTTATTACATCTGTGCTTCTGCTTGTCTTGTATCATGTTATTTTAAAACTGTAAATAAAACATTCAATGTTATTTGCTTTTGACTTCAGTCGTATTCTCCTTCACGGCGTGAAGTGTCCAGTCTATTTGATCATCAGTAGCAAGCAAAAATTCGAGCTTTGCTACTGTTGTGTGTTCTCCTGATAAAAGGCAATGATGGAGAATTTTGATGGGCAATAAATTATAACTGAGTCAATTTAGACAACACAGAGTTAACGGCAGAGTTGCTTCAAATTTAAAACTCGCTTCTGAAGGTTTCATAGGATGTATTAAGATACAGCTACGTCGCTACTTACCTTTGATCCTACATACACTCAAAGAGAGTAAAATGTTGAAGAATGTCTTCATTTTCAGAGATCAATACTAGTGGCCGCAATAACAAATAAATATGGCGTATACTTGGAAGGAAAACGGTTCCCGAGTCAAACGTCGGTTAAATCAAAGTGTTTATTGTTCCAGATGCGTGACAGCGTGACAAGGGTCATGTGGAACATTATGAACCAACTTCGTTTCGCTTGACTGGTTGAGTTTGTAAATGTCAAGAAATTGAGCCTAAAGATATTTATGGAGTTATTCTGAATTGAACCTAGAGATCCTTTTCGTGGCAAACCCAGCGGATACAGGGACGGCGGAGCCCGAGGGGCTTGGTGGGGGGGGGGGGGGGGCGCGTCTTTAGCCCCCCCCCCCCCCAATTTCAAGCAGAAAAATTAGAATTAAAAAGAAATGCATGAATGGTATGCCCCCAGATCCCCCCAAAGGGTCGCGCTTTCAAGTCCCCCACCCCCCCCCCCCCCCCCCCTCTTCCCCCTCCCACCAATTGAAAATACGCTCCGCCGTCCTTTGGATAGGGCTTCCCACATCTTTGCTCTTGTAGGCATTTCCATCTCCCAGTCCCTTCTTTCACTTTCACGTAATTTCCAGACGTTTTGTGTGCTCGCGTTTATGGCGTCCATCTTGCGTCACGTAGCACTCCCGGCTACGAATAAAAAATCGTCACACCGGAAGTTAAATGTTTGCAATGGGTCACGCCTCCGATAAAGAAACCACTCGTCAAACATTTGCGCTTTGAAGTTCAGATCGTGTTCTAATTCTAGTTAGATCACCATATTTTATTTATTTCCTCCCACCTACTTGATTTCTCCAAATGAAGATATTTATTGATACTTTATTGACCTGGTGCGTTTGCAGTTTTGGAGGTAAAACTATATATAACATAGGATTGATTGAGAAATTTCATGCTCAGTGCACTGAACTATTATACAATGCAGACCACGTTTGATGGCTGGTCAATACCTTCTTGTAGATAGTTTATATTATTCTATAAGCCAACTATAAACCTTTTGCTTGCTTTAAGATTCAAATCAATCATCAATTCATACCGATTTATGGCGATATTGAATGCTGAATTTAATAGTCCTCCCGTTTGCTTCCGGCTTTATTCCTTCTATTTCGTTTTATGTCATTTTATTGATTCACCACTTCTTCTGGAAATTGTGAAGGTTAGCATAACAGAGCAATTTTATTAATTAGCCCATTTCAACGTTGAACATTGTAGCAATCTTACTGATTTCCCTCCAAATGCAATCAGAAAGGCCTGGTCTGTGCACATCCGGGGTTTTACATCCATCACCTGTGTTGTGTGACAAGTTAAAGGGCACTGTCCTGCCGAAATAACATAATATCGTCTACCTTTATTCGGGCCTTTATTTCTATGTTGCATCCTTAAATACCACCAAATATATAACTTAATTTGATAACAATATTCTAAAGAGCAAAACAGTAGCAGTAGTTTGAAGATAAAGTGCTATTGCAAGGATGGAAGTGGATTACAGTTCATCAAATTTGATTTTGTGACAGGCGGTCAGGAAATCAAAATTGCCATTCTTGTGGAATTTTGACCTTTTTAGCCGTTATTTTGTCTCTTTAGTCTTTTTTTTTTTTGCCTTCATCACTTCTGGAACGAGTGAAATATTTTTCAACACGAGAAGAGAAATTTCGTTTATTATATAAACACCAATGAAATACCAGGTGAGCTTTCGCGCGTAAACATCATGTTATCTTCACACGTGAAAAGATCACCGTTGCTATGGATACATAATAAATCGCGCCTTTCACAACGGCGCTTTAGTCAAAGTACCTAACTGGAATCTAAATATTCTCGATTATCGACGATAATTCTAAATGCAGATTTATTGATGTGTCCGAAGATGATGTTGACAAGCTTATTGCTCAACAAGAGAACGAAAATACGAAGAAAAAGACCATGACCTCAACATTGTTCTAAAATTTCTTCGCGAGGTTCGGAAAGAAGAGATAGAATTTGAGAAAATCCCACCGGAGGAGCTGAATGTATACCTCAGTGAGTTCATTATTGCAGCTAGAACGAAGAAAGATGAACAATATGAGCCGTCTTCTCTCAGAGGAATCGTATCAAGGGTTGACTGTTATCTTACAAGGCGCGAATATAGGAAAAGGCTATTCATTGATCCCGAATTTACGAGATTGAGAGCAAAGCAAAAAGAACTGAAAAAAAAAGCAAGGTTTGATTTCATTGGTGTTTATATAATAAACAGAACATTACATGGCCGCTTGAAGATACGAAATTTCTCTTCTCGTGTTGAAAAATATTTCACTCGTTCGCTGCGCTCACTCGTGAAATATTTTTCAACACTCGAAGAGAAATTTCGTATCTTCGCGCGGCCATGTAATATCCTCTATATCTTCAAGCGGCCATGTAATGTTCTGTTTATTATATAAACACCAATGAAATCAAACCATTTCAGACTCATTTCACTTTAATATTTTTTTGAAGTCCTAAAGTAGAACAACGTGTCAACGGTGATCTTTTCACGTGTGAAGATAACATGTTATTCTCACGTGTGAAGATATGATGTTTACGCGCGAAAGCTCACTTGGTTATATAATAACATGATATATCAGCTGGGACAGTGTCCCGTTAACGTGAGAAATGCGGGCAACCCCTACATAGGGAGTTTTTTCGAAACTGATAAACTGATCAAAAGCTGCGTTAAAATGTGTCAAGTTTAATTTGGGGGATGCTGAAACTGCTTGCGAAATTAAAGAAGTTGGCAGTTTGTTAAAAACCACCCACTGTTTCTTTGGAAATCCAGTTTGAAATAGTTCCATCATACATTGATACTGTCAATTTATAATTGAAAATAATCATAACTCAGAAACTCAAAATAGCTAATAACATATTTTAGAAAAACGAAATAGGCAGTTTTAACTGATACTTTCATACTGATTTCGATTTATTTTCTGTACCTTTTTGACAAAGTACTCTGTTTTCAATGTAACATAACCAGTTGATCTATTTTGGATATTTAAGGCAGACTTTTTAATAGAAAGCGTACTGTATTTTATACACACTTATATAAATCATTTTTTGTCTCTTACAGTGATTGTTTGCAAAGAAGTATTTGTTTCCCGCTACCATGGTAACAACTTGCCTTCGTGTGGTAGAACGATTAAAACAGCCTGTAAAACAATTGCTCTTGCCACTATGCAGGCCCAGTGGGAAGACACCATTTACATTGATGGTACTGAGACATCACGTGATCCATACCCTTGCTCGTCGACGACGTCACATCCGGAAAGTATTTTCCTCAACAAAAGCTTGTTCTTTGAAAGATTTGGGGAAGATGAGGCATTCCTTAAGTGCTCATCGACAAGACAAATGTTATGTGATGGCAGAAATGTAACCGAAAATGTTGTCATTCGGTTTAAAGGGCTTACGTTTTTGAATAGTCATGTCACTGTTCAGAAATGCTCACTGTATGTAGAAAACTGTCTCTTCAAAGATGCCATTTCGTTTCCAAATGCAACAGCTGTCATTAATTTTGAGTCATTTGAGGAGCAATTTACTCTGACAATAAGAAACTGCTCGTTCAGAAACAACAGTTTTCCCTGCGTTCGTGTTGCCGGAAGTAGACCTAAGATTGACGTTCATGGGACAGCATTTATAAGCAACACTGCTATTTGGGGAAGTACAACAGGGGCTTTTGTTGCTGTTTTTACAGTTTTGTTACCAGCCGTACAAACTGCATCTCCAGGCTCTTCTATGACATTTACAAACACATCGTTCATAAGAAATATGGCGCCCTTTGGAGGAAGTCTTTACATCCAAGCAAGTACAGTATATACAGCAAACAGGCAAATGGTAAAACGGTCCAAAAGCAGCAGAGATACGGGATATATGACCGTTATCTCGCAACCATACAGCTCTACAGAGCATTATACGAGGCAGTTATCAAGGGAAATTGTTTCCTTTGAAATTGCTGGTGGCAGGTTTTTACATAACGTCGGAGGAGCTGTTACTCAGAGTGGTGTTAGAATCGTAAACATTTCCATCAACAGTTGTGTTTTTGTCAATAATAGCTCCCCGTTGGTGGGTGGGGCTTTGTTATTTGAAGGAGTCCGAGAATTTGTTTTACATATTTTTGATACTGAATTCGTTGAAAACAGCGCAAAGAACGGAGGTTCAGCAGTGTATGTAATGGGAGGTTCATCGAAGACAGTGTTGATAATAGTTCGAAATGTCTTGTTTCTAAGGAACGTTTTATACGAGCCTGATTTTATCGCTGACTTCCCTAATGGAGGAACTTTAACGCTTTACATGGAAGAGGGCTACCAAAAAGTCCTTCTAGAGAACGTTTGGTTTCTGTTTAATAAGGCAGTCAGAGGGTCCTCAACATTGCACTCGGAAGGGTATTCTCAGGACATAACGATTAAAGATTCTACTTTCCTTGGGAACTCACAGGATGAACGGTTTTCACACGACTGGAAAATCGCTGTTATTGATTCCTCTCGACTCAGTTTCACTCTAACTAGAACGGTCGTTGCTGAAAACTATGCAAAGCCTCGTGCTGATAATACCACATTGGCAGGACAACCGATTCATTTCATTGTGTCCGCATTCTATCTAGCTCGGATGAACATTAGTAACTTACAGTACAAAAACAACAAAGGCGGAGGAATGTTTATTCAACTGGGAATGAATGACGACAATAATAATTCGACATTTTTCTTGCAAGACTCTCATTTTGAAAACAACGACTTATTTTCCTTGGAGATTAAGGTTAAGTCAAATTCTTTACTGTACATCAACCGCCTTATATTCAAAGCAAATTCTTTTGTAAGCTCTGTTCTCCAGTGCCTGGCTTTGTTTTTCCTCTTCGTTACCGTTGAGGGGAAAGGGAACCAAATAATTATGGAGAACGCTACTTTTGAAAACAATACACATGTCCCGGGAAATATTGTGTTGTTTCGATTGACGCCTGACCTAAAGGATACTTATGCATGCGACACTCCTAATTGGGTTTACAAAAATAGCGTGGCATTTACGAAAGTTCTGTTTCGTGAAAACAGTTTTCAATATTCCACTGTTTTGCGGTTAGAGAACGGTTGGAATATTCTAAGAAACTGCCTATTTGATGACAATTATGGAAGCAGATTAGGCTCGAATCTTTTTATCGGGGAAGGAACTGCCCATCTTGAGGTCATCAACACATCGTTTGAGCTGACACCAAGGTTGGTTCATCCTGATTTTAGAGGATTGATATACTTCGCAAGCTCGGGGTCCATAAAACTAACCAACACGCTTCTTTCAATAAAGGCATTTCAAGACATTGACTCCTACCTGATGGTCACGGACTCAAGCGAAGCAATGATTGACAATTCATCGGTCATTCAATGTCCTATTGGAACATTACGTACGCGATCAGACTTCTCCCATGTTCAATTCGTTGTAAATGAGGCCTGTCCAGATGGATTGTTCATCACGAGGTCGCAGTCTTTTACCTTTTCTTGCAAACGATGCTCACCAGGATTCTACAGCGTTGAACCATTTGAACAAAAGTGTCGACCATGCCCATATGGTGCTAACTGTTCAAGTAACGTTGCCGCCAAACCCACATTCTGGGGATTTCCCTCACTTTCAGATCATGGGTCAGTCAGCTTTCAACAATGTCCAAATGACTACTGTTGTCCGTATCAAAATATTAGCTGCCCTTACGACAACGAACGTTATTTGTTAAGCGGGTGTTCCGGAAATCGCACCGGTTTTCTATGTGGAGCATGCAAAGCTGGTTTTTCAGAAACGCTCTTCTCTTCGCGATGTCAAGCGAGGAATGAGTGCACGGATTACTGGTTCTGGCCTGTTGCGTTGGTTTACAGCTTGGCGTTTGCCTGCTTCCTCCTTTGGAAGTCTGCCATCATAAATTCAACGAAGAAACTATTGCCATGGAAGCAACCTCTTCAACGCCAAGACACTGAAAATCACTCGGCATCGGATGGTGGCGGATACATCAAAATAATTTTCTATTTTTATCAGGTCGCCAGCTTAGTTTTTGTGTCCAAAGATTCTGAGATGCATTTAGCAGAAAACTACTTGTTGCTCCCGGTTGTCGGCTGGTTCGACTTCAAAGCAGTCAACTCAAACGAAGGGTTCATCTGCCCGTGTCGCGGTCTTACAGTGGTTTCGAAGATGTTCTTACAGGCCTCCCAAGTGTTTGCCGTGTTATTAGGTCTCCTGATTATTTTTCTCATGCATGGCGCAATAAGAAAATTTCAGAAACAATCGCCGGTCTTTGCTTCCTCTGGTCGTTATCTCGCTGCTACCACAGAGTGTTTCCTGCTGGGCTACTCTACACTGGCACTCACAGCTCTTAAGGCGTTGAACTGCGTTCAAATGCAGTCAACTTCACGATTCTTCTACGATGGAAATATCCAATGCTGGCAGTGGTGGCAAAAACTGTGCGGTGTTTATATCTTTGTTTTCATTATCCCTTTTGTTTTTGTTTTGTACCGTGGATCTAAATTACTTCACGGTAAAGTCATACCCACTAGGCAGTTTTTGTATGCTTGCCTGTTCCCATTGCCGTTCGCCATTCGTTGGATGGTTTGGTGCAAGAAGATTCCCCTCAACGAAACAGAAACTCACCCCGTTAATGATGAACAAACACCGTTGCTACTTTCATCAGATCGTTTGACGACAGATCCCTCTCCTCAAGATCCAACGGCTTGTGTCATTTACGGTCCTTTTAAGAAACATAATGACGGCCAGGGTTCTGGAGCTGTGTACTGGGAGAGTGTTCTCATTGGTCGTCGCCTGATACTAATTTCCCTTCATACTTTCACCGTGTTTCCTTTCATTCGGATGGTTTGCTTGAGTGTCATGTGTGCTTTTATCCTTGCACACCACCTATGGAAAAAGCCATTCAAAGACCCTCGTGCCAATCATGGAGAAACAGCCTCGTTAACAGCCCTACTCGTTTTGGCGGTCATCAACATGGCCGAAATTAATTTCGCTATCAATGGCGAGATCCTCTCGGAACAGGAACGCGTCTGTTTAATTGTGTTGCACGTAGTTGAAGTTATCATTCTGGGAACAGTTCCTGTGGCGTTTATTCTTATAATTGTTGTTTCTGTTCTGTGGCAGTTGCTTAAGTTTTGCAAATTGTGTTGGGTTGCCTTTTGTAAAGTAACTGGCGAGAAAACGTAGATTGATATTCCTCATAAGCAGCTTTTTACAGGAAGGTGATCATACGTTTGCGCTCGTGTTAAACTGCACTGTTCTTAGCCAATCAGAACTGAGTAATTTGTTCTTATATATTATTAGTCATATAATCAGTGTTATTCAAAATTGGCATTAATAATTGTATGTTTCCAGACTCACACTCAATCCTTACTATTTTATACTGAATATGCCTTTTAAAAGTGGCATATTGTGCTCCGAGCGGTGCTACCAATGTTATGAAACTATGTCAAAAGCCCCAAATCACAGAAGATTAGGGGCGTAGCTAGGGGGTGGGTCCTGGGGTGCCTGTGACCCCCCTCCCCCTTCGTATAACTTTTAGTAAAACACAGCGTGGATGTCGACATGTAAGTGCCCTGGGTGTGACACAGTGTGACCCCCTAGTTACGCCCCTGAAAATATACCAGTAAAACAAGTATAAAACAAGGGGGTAATAGTCCAGTGGAAAGACCGAATTTGTTATATATCGCCCCATTCTGACTCGTCTATTAATCGTTTTCCATTCTACAGTATCTACAGAATTTTTTGACGTGGGATGGAGTGTACCAGACCACAAAGTGTTAGTTTTGCGACCTGTCCCTTCGTCCTGTCGCCAAACGAATGCGGCCTTGCCGACCATCGAAAACGGATGTTTCCGTAAACACTGTCGTGACGTAGGAGTCGCAGTCTAAAAGAGATCCGTTTTTGGTGGTCGACCTACCCAGGAATCCTTCCTAAATTGAAGGATTTTTCAAGACTGTGCGAACATTAGCGTGGACGGAAAACTTGTGATGCGGTTTTTCGCACGAAAACGCCGTTTTGAAATGAAAACCGATCATAGCAACATGGCCCAAGTGTCAGAGGACTTCTGCTCAAGATTATCAAGGGTTGAACCTTTAACGCCCAAGAGTGCCAAAATCAAAATTCAAGTCAAGAAAAATCCTAAATTTTTTTTTTGTAAAATATTGAAAAACAAATGGTACCATGCAAAAGTACTGCGAAAGAGGTTTCATTTGAATGGTCACACCATAGAATTTTGTCGACAGACTCAAAAGTTACAACTACATAAGTAACATGTATGCAAAATTGGAGAAAGGCTTAACGGTTTCTTTAACATCAACACAGCGTTTAAAATATTACACTTTATTGACAAAACGACTAAATGTACCCTTTAAATACATACCGTGGTGCTTAAATAGTGCATACACGTATATCAGGTCGCATATACAGCCAAAAATACTGTTTCTGTCTGTGCGCTTACAAAAATAGAGTACATCGTTAAAGTAGAAAAAATACTTTCGTAGCTATACCAAAATACTACAAACAGATCACGTTATAAAAATACATTCATTTGCTGATTTTTGCCCCTCCCGTCACTGAAAATATCTTTTAAAAAAATATTTGAAGTTGGTCTTTATTACAAGGGGAAAATAAGAAACAAACACGTATTTTAAAACTTGCCTAAGTGTAAAAAAAGAACGGCTATTCGGTGGAACAACTACGTTTTTTGTGTAGACTTCGTCGGATAATCCGAAGAGTCGCCAAGGAGTCTCCGATTTTTACTAGTTCCGAAAACCGCAGGCACAGGAAATTCTTGTTCTCGAAAAAAAAATACATTTATTTGTGTAGAAAATGTGATAAATTCTTACAAAAAAAAAAAACAAACACTTCCTAGGCCATGACTACATGGTCATACAAAAATAGTTGTATAAAAATAGCTACACATAATATTCTAGAAAATTATTTCTCAAAGAGGTAAGCGTTTGAAACGTTTCAACAAACGTCCTGGAGGTATACCTCAGATCCATAAAGGAATATAAAGGTTTGGGAAAATTTTCCTTGGCCACAGGGCACCCAAACACCCTTGGTTTCATTAAAATTATCTACCCTACCAGTTCTCAAATTCGATTTTTATGTACGCTGAGAAAAACTTGACTGAGAGAAACTACAAGTGAGAGACTCGTTGACAAGCGTTGGAAAATATCCCTCAATGTTGTTGAAGAAACTATTTCACGATCAACTGAGTTGGCATTTCCAACATTGAGAATGCGGGCACGGGGCGCAGGGACGCGGGGGTTTCCAACATAAAAAGTCTGTGGTTGTAGTTTCACCTGCCTGTGTGTCAGTTACTAAGACATATGAAAATCCTAAGCAAAGAAGAGTGAAAATATATACAACCAACCCCCCTTTTTCCGATTCCCCACCCCACCCCCTCAAAGGTGTCTCACATCACTACGATGAGTGACTGATTCAATGTTTACTGATCTGCAGTAAGCCAAAAATAAAGCTTGCAATTTCTAGCACAAGGATATTTGAACATGTTTTTAAACATGTAGACGAAACATGATGGTATTTCTTTAACAAACTACTTTTATCCTTGAAAATCCCTAACAAAACCTAGTTTACAACTCATCATATGGTTGTAAGTGTTGGGTAACTTATCCCCTTCAAACATAAACATATTTATGCTTGTTTACAACGTTCTACACCTACAAAACTGTGTCATTCTTTACTAAAATTTTGATAACCACAAAATGGTATACCGGTGTGCATGCTTTGTACAACATGGTGTATGCATCTGTTGCATAAACAAAGAATGAATTGATTTTTTGAGACAGGGTAATGGAGAATTCAATGACAACTAACTAACTGAGTAAATTACCTAATAATTAAGTCAACACGTATGGGGATAATATAATAACGTATTTTGTATGAAGGATGGGCCTAGCATTCAGTTTGGCATTAAAGCACAGATGCATGTTGCAGTATTGCGAACCAGCATGTCCACACCTGATTCTACACTGTTAGTATTTAACAATTCTAATTGTTGCACACAACCATGTGGGGTAAACACAGTGCAACTAAGAAATTGCATGCAATATTGCATGTTGCAGTATTGCAAACCAGCATGTCCACACCTGATTCTACACTGTTAGTATTTAACAATTCTAAGTGTTGCACACAACCATGTGGGGTAAACACAGTGCAACTTAGAAATTGCATGCAATATTGCACTCTGGACCTTGGCTAAGCAAGGATGAATTGTCGCATTGTCTGCATCTTGAACATTTCAATTTTGAACACATCTCAAAGTAACTTTAGATGAGCAACAAAAACCCATTTAAAGAAGCTGACCCATAAAAGTGGTCTTGATTACCTGAAAATTTGCAAGGACAAACTGACTTATGGTTTTGAACCAAAATATACACTTTCTATGAAGTAATGCCTGTTTAAGCATCCAAAATAGACTGCTATAAAACTTGCGTCAAAATTATTGATTAACTCCTTGAAACTCTAAAAAAAGTCTACTGTGAATAATTTCTAAACATATCTAACCGGTAGCGCTAACAGATTGAACACATCATTAAAAATTCACAAATTTTATGTTGTGTTGAAAAAAAATTACATGTATATATAGTGCTAACTTAATTGTTTTGCATGAATTTAAAATATCCTAGCTACAGTATTTCAACAGCCACATTGGTAAATTTACATTCAAAGTACTTGACCAGTCAGTAACGATGGAGTGATGGTGACTGCAATGGTCTTCCTTAAATTCATCTTATGCAGTGGTGCTCAGTTTTGTAGCAGGCATTCGGGCAGGAGGTGGTGGGGCAGGAGCAGTCCTGAAAATGGCAATAATTACCGGTAATAAAAATGAAGTCACACACCCGTGGGTCTTAAATCCAATCTTAATCCATTTTCACACAGTTCCAAAAGTCAATGCAAGCAAGTTTCCACAAATCTCACTTTTTGTTCTCAGAACATTTTGCCAAGATTTTGTCAAAATTCCACACCAATTTAAATACATAGTTGGTGTTTTTTTTACCTTTTAACTCCCAAGAGTGCCAAATATCAAATTTCGAGAAAAATGTTAATTTTCATTTTGTAAAATATCGAAAAACAAATGGTATCATGCAAAAGTATTGCTGAAGGGGTTTCATTTGAATGGTCACATCACAGGATTTTGTCGGTAGACTCAAAAGTTAGAACCACACTACATGTCTCCATTTCACAAAGAGTGAACGGGTTAAGAAGATTTTGTCTTTTTTTTTGTCCAAAAAAATCCCCAAACTTCATTAGAACTTGTTTTAATAAAATATACGATCATCTACCAATCAGCCTTACCAGTTGGCAGGTAAAAAGACTGTTGGTCTACCAATGAACCCCTGAGGGGCATACGGAATCCACTGGTCAGGGTATGGTGCCTGGACCTGCGCGTAACTTGCTGGTGGGAACTGTCCAGTCATGTCTGCAGGGATCTGACCCTTGGTGAGTGTGCTGACAGGTGGGAGTACATATCCAGGAGCTGGATTGGCAGCAGGAGGAGAGGTAGCCTGACCGATGTCTCCGCCTACAAGACAACATGCGAGATTTAGACTTAAGATGGCTCCCTATAGTTTTGTAGCCACGTATCCACTGATGACATGAGCTTTAGTAAATTTGTGCGCGCTCAGATTTTTGTCACGTCAACAAAGCCAAAAGAACAAATTAAATCAACAGCAGATTGTTTAAATACAATTATTAAATAACTCTTACCGCTTGTAATGACCCTCTGGTATTGTATTGGGCTACCTAAACAAAAAGTATGGACATAAAATAATTAATACAGACTTGGAAAATGTTTTTGAAAAACTGAGTAACAAAAAGAAAATACATTTTACATTTGAAAAACTGGAATTTTATAGTTAAAATCAGCCTTGACATTTTAAAGTTTTCTTTCAGAATATAATTGACATTTAGGAGCACTGCATTCCCTGTTAATCAAAGCATAACATTTTTCTCATTTATTATTAACTTCTACAGTAAATACATGTAACTTGTAAGGTTAAGGTTACAAATAACCATGTTTATTCTTGGTTTGTCTTGGACAATAATATCTTGTTTAAAGCTCTTGCAGTAGTTTTACTGAATGGCCATTATCACTGGAGCTGCTTATTTTATTTTGATGATCATTAACATGTAATTGCTTATCAAAAATAGTCCATTTTACAGTTGTGAGCTTGATGACCTTGCCTTTGAGTGGAAGCAAGGCTGCAGGTGACCTTGCTTTATTACAAACATTTCTGCCTTTCATATGTTAATAATGCTTTTCTCATGCCAACTAGCTAAATAATTATCTGAAAAGCTCCAAGGTCAACTGAAGCCTGGCTTCCACTCACAAGCCAGGACAGTAAGAAAACAACTATAAAATGGTTTATCATGCAGATTAGCTATAAAGTACTGTATATACACATTAACCTCAACTTCACTACTAAGTCTCTAATGATATCCCAGAAATCACAAGAGGGCCTTGAAAGGGAAATATGTGAAAGCTAACACGCACAGTTTAATCTGTTTGGATTCTTCAGATCAACATTTCAGAGGCAGGCAATTTTAGGAAAGAGGATATTATCTCCCAAATTTCCGATATTTTTTATCACCCAAAAACAAAAGGCACCAAATTTTCCTACTGTACATTATATAGTAGTTACAAACGTTGAAGGTGGCAATTTACCAAAGAAAACTTCAGTTTTCAACATAACTACTGTAATTCCAAATATTTAAGTAATGATCCGCATAAGAAGGAAAGTGCTGAACGGCAACTTCCACGATGGAATGTCAACTTTTTTCATGGTTACAACTAGTGATCTCATTGGCCTAGACTCAAAAACTGCTAAAAAGTTAAAGGTTCAAGGTGTATTTTGTCAACTTTTTTAAGGTTTCAGGTAATTTGAGACCCAATCGCTCAATGTGCAATTTTTAAAAGATATAAGAGATTATTTGGGGAACTTCATCAATAAACAAAAATTATTAGCTATTGTCTTCTGCTATTCTGATTGGTTAGGCACAGACATTTCCTAAAATTTATTTGACGCAGATGGATTTTCTTTATTTTTATAATGAAATATAATTATGAACCATCAGCCCCTCCTCTATTCTTGAAACCAAAGATATTCTGTGTGGGAAAGAGCCAATGCCGCAGAACAATGATACAGAAGTTTACCGTAGTTCTTAATTAAAAACAACTACGATCTTCCTTCTGTTGGGTGCCCATGTAAAATTCTAAACTGCAAAATTCAAAGAAAGCTACTGAGCATTTATATGTTCTTGTGCGCAGTTTAATGCCTTTCAGTTTTCCTTAAGATTGAATGAAATCTGTACTTTGATATTCTTGGGAGATTAAGGTTTAATTTAAGTGTTTAAATTTGTTAAACATTTTTTTCAGAAACAAATCAAACTTACGTGTAGCATAAGAAGGTGAAGTAGCCATCACAGTTTGCCCAACAGAGGGATAGCCTGAATTTACAGTAAGAACATTTTTCTCAAATCTATACTTTGACATTATTTGAACGTAAAGGTTTAATAAAGTGTTAAAATAACTTTAACATTTCTCAGGAACAAAATCAAACTTACGTGTAGCATAAGAAGGTGAAGTTGTCATCACAGCTTGCCCAACAGAGGAAAACCCTGCTGATGAACTGATGCTTGACACGGCTGACTGGGTGTGGTCACTGAGGCGCATTGTGTAGCCCTGTCCACCAACCATAGTATGAGGAGACCCAGGGACTAAGTTACCACTTGGCACAGCAATGAATGTCTGACTCGGTGCGGCAGCTGAGGGTCGCATCATGTCATAAGACTGCTGCTGAATTTGAGGCGGTGGAGCCAGGTTAGGGATGCCCATGGTTGTATGCATAGCCATGTTAGTGTCAGAAACAGGTTTCAGCTCTGTCAATTCTGCTTTAACTGGTGCATCCTGTGCATGACAGAAATTGGACAACACTTAGTTAAAAAAAAAAACGTCAGTGTTACAGGGATTTTTCCTGCTACCAGAAACCCATTTTAATTTTTTAGTCCTGAAGGCCCGGACACACAGTGCAACTTTACTTGCAACATTGCGCGTTTGAACAAGATTTTTTGGGGGATGTCACACGATGCCACTTGTTGTGCGCAACATCGCAAAAGAAG
Source organism: Cladopsammia gracilis (assembly GCA_022457155.1). Taxonomy (NCBI): domain Eukaryota; kingdom Metazoa; phylum Cnidaria; class Anthozoa; order Scleractinia; family Dendrophylliidae; genus Cladopsammia; species Cladopsammia gracilis. The sequence goes on from JAJGOT010000229.1 coordinate 1,037,338, forward strand.
AACTTAATATTTCTACGTCTGCAACTGTTGTGCGCAACATATTGCAAGAAAAGTTGTATTGTTTGTCCAGGCCTTAAGAGGTGCAATAGTTGTTGTTGTTGTTGTTGGTACCAATATCAGTGCTCGACCTTAGCAGTAGTCCACTAGTCCTGGACTAGTAAGAAATGGGTTTGGGCTAGTAAAATTTGAGCAGATGATGCCTGTTGGCTAGTGAATTTCAGACCCCACTAGCCCAAAGACTAGTAAGCCAAAAAGTTAAGGTAGAGCACTGATTCACTGAATATTCTTTCTGAAAAGTTGTTCCTATCAGCATATTTTTCTGGCTCAATACCCAGATAGGGTATGATAGAAAAAAAACTCTGACAGAGGTCATTTTCAATTAAAACAACCTTTTAAACAGGACCAAACCACAAATTTTAATCTCTAAAAGGTACGACAATCACCCTCGTTACGTTTATATGGGAAGTCCCTTTTTTATTTGTCAAAACTATGCTTCAGTATAAAATGCACAACCGCACCTTTTCTTATTTACAAAACAATACAAAACAAAACAACCAATTCTTGAAAGAGAAACAAATGGTCTGATATGTGAGATACCTGTATGTGTAGATATAACCATCAAATGGACATGAGCTCCTGCACATACCAAATTAAAGTAATGTGTAAATATGCATAATCACCCCTACATGTATATGAAGTTTACAATCAAAGGAGATTAAAACCAGATTCTCAAGCTCATCTAGCTACAACACTATGCACCATTCAAAGAGTCATAGGGCACATTTTTTGGGGGACACAATTATTCTGGTCATAATTTCCAAAAACAGAATACCTCTTAACTAATTATTGCACCTGTTCCTTTCATAAAATATGGAAAGGAGTCACTACTTTGACTATGTGTACCTGGAAAAATTTTGGCTTGTGAGAATGTAAACAACATAGTTTTGTCAACGTATGCTGATTTCAGAATGACCAGAATATGTCCCCCAAAAAAAAATGTGCCCATAGAATGAATCTTGCAGAACTCACGTCATGAGCTTGATGAGGATAATGATTTGAGCGAATGTTGTCCTCATGTACTGGTGTGGGGTGATTAGGTGGAGGACTTATAACTGTAGTAGGGTACCCAGTCGAGTTAATGTAGGTCGTTGGCACTGATTGTGCAGGGCTGGCTGCTGTGGGGCTCCCAATAGGAGGCACTTTTTCTTGCTTTCTCCACTTGGCCCGACGGTTAGAGAACCACACCTGAAGACCAGAAGTTGGGATTAAACATTTGGAGAGCACTTCTGTTTTGATTTGTTTTAAAAGCAAAATTCTGTGACTTGCCAGTAATAAGGTATTCTTATTCTTGACAAATAGGAAGTTTTGTTAAGCAAAATACTAAAAATCCAACAGCACGAAAGTTTAAGCATAAGAAAGTACTGCAAAAGATGTTCTAGTTGAATGGAACACTGTAAGATTAATCCAAGGACTAGAATGTAAGTACCACTTTATACAGCTTAATAAACAGTACCATCAGAATTAAAAGTACTGCTGAAGAGGTTAATCGTTTGAATGGTCACACTGTCAGATTTCATCCACAGACTCAAAAGCTAAGAGGAAATAATGTAAGGATTGGCTCAAACAGCAATCAACGGGTAAACCATGAAAATGCTAAACACTGCAGAATGCTTAAATGCTCACCTTCTAAATTTATGCAAGTTGATTACATGTAGGTTTAAGCAGCCAATATGTGACAAAAATGCATCAAATAAGCTTCAAATGGCACATTATGAATTACATGTAGTTCTTTAACCTGGCCAAGGAATGAGGCTAAAGCCCAATGACATGATTAATAACAATGTTACTGGTTACAATGCGCTGCACAGAATGACACAATTACACTACATTATGTACTTGTAAAGTGACACAAAGTAAAGAAATTAGACCAGGTTAAATCCATCACTGCTAAGCTGGAAGGAAAATCAAATTCACGAATGGCACTATTAATGCAGATGTGATTGATGGGAGTTGCATGTACAAAAATTATGCAGGCAAATGAACGTTGAGGCAACTGTTTTTAAAATCTCTTAAAGTTATTGCACCTTTTCTACAAAGAATTTCACTTTAAATGATGAACTATACTTCACTAAACTGAAATTGAGCCACGATAAAAGCTGATCTTATAAAAACCATCTGTACTTTGGAAAAATCTTACAATAAAAACAAATTAGCACATGTTCTCTGTAAAAATGAAAACTAATAAAAACAAATATTTTCACCAAAAAACAGATAGTTCCCATTATGTTTCCTTTTATTATTTTGTAATTTTACAATTTCCCTGTGAATACAAAGTACATGTAGTGTTTTCAGATGAAATGTTGTATGAATACATTGTAGTTTTAACACACTTGCAACTCCAATCACCACAACTTTTAAAAGTTCAGCTCATTCAAGCTTCATTGCACAGCCGAAGAAAAATAATTAGAACTGGTGAGTAGGTTATACTGTTATTTGCAATTAAGCTGCGTTTTTCCACAAATAGTCATTCAAGGCTTGTTAGAATTTTCTAGTACAGTGATAGACAATCCCTGTTCGTTAATTTTGTTAACTCCTTTTCCAGCATTAACAGTAATGACTTTGCTACCTGAATTCTTGCCTCAGAAAGATCAACATCCTGCGCAAGTTTTTCACGCGTAAAAACGTCAGGGTAGTGGGTCTTCTCAAAGGTCTTCTCTAGTTGTTCAATTTGCTCGCCAGAGAATGTAGTACGCTGCCGGCGAATTATCTTATGGCCACGTAGATCTGTGGGCGACGTGGCATCTCCTTCAGCTTGCACTTCTTCTTCAGAATGACTCCCTTAAAAGACGAAGCAGAAATTTTTACAACTTTTATACAAACTTTTGAGTCAAGTAAGATGGCCCTAGCTTAGAAGAATAAAGGTTGCACTTAACAATTTTTTTTTTCATATTTCAAAACATAAGCCTTGTTTTCATGTCAGGAAAATCCCAGACAATCAGGGATTTTGCTGTTTCCTGACTGTCCCATGCATGCACATGTACGTTTGTTGACTTATGAAAACACAAAATTGTAGACATCCCTGATCATCTGGGATGATCAGGGACAAATCAGAATATCGTAAACACCAGTGTATATCATAGATAAGCCACACCCCGAGTTTTGAAGCTCAAATTTTGACAAAAAAAATTTTCGAATTGGCTCCACTAAACATGAGCTAGAATTTGCTTCTATCCATTGAATCATCGTGCATTGAAAAAAAACACAGTTTTGGCAGTTTTCAGCGCAGCTACATTCATTTGCCTGCCGTTCATTCAGGCCGAAACAAGCTTTGTAACCGTACAGACTCTTTTCTTTGGCTGCTTTCGTTCGTCTTCGGTGTTCCTTCATTGCTAAAAGCTTAGAAATGTCTGATAAAGATAGTGAGCACTGTTTTAACTCAGGTATTTTGACAATTTGAGGCTAAATTTTACAATAATTTATAAACACAACACTCACGTTCTTGTGTTACGTGTACGTGCACTTATCAGCAGCCATCCCGGGGGGTGACCCCGGGGGCATACGTGGGCATGACACAGGATTTGTGAACTTTGTTCGCAAATGGGGGATTGGATTGCTTTTGCACTTTCATAGCAGGATCCCCGGGGAAAGGCCCACGGGATTTGTAGCACCGCCACCATTTTGCAGATGGAGCTGGAAACGAGTGCTGTTCCCGTCTGTGAAAGGACTGGGTATGTTGGTGAACATGTGTTGGTGACTAGAATGGATACTCCAAAATCAGGTTGGCCGGGACCACCTCAGACGCCTTATTGAGACTTAAATAACGGAGTAACTGGTTAGTTTGCAGTTGAGGTTGGGGTTAGCAGTTTATATAGTTTAATTTAGGCGTAAACAACCCGAAAAGCTAGGTGGTACTCTGGTATGGCGGGCTACGATCCAACTGTGTTGGGTTCTATCTCGTGTCATGTTAATGTCTTGCAAAGTTTTTATGCGTAGTATCAGCCTTGCTTCTCAGTTTGTTTGCCCATTGCTATTTTTAGCTGTTTAGATCTTTTACAGATCCTACGTTCACTAGCAGCATTTTCGTTCGCGGTCCTGTGCTTATTCTATTGTTACTTATGTAAGCCTAACCCTTGCTGAGGTCACAGGTTCAATCCTGAGTGGGGATTTTAGATTTTCTTTTTTACATTTAAATATTTATTGAAAATAAATTCTAGGTGTCGACATTACATTATATAATTCTCAATAAGTGTCCGAGGTGGTCCAACCTAATTTTGGAGCATCCATAACAGTCACGACCGTGAACACGTTCTGGCAAAATGGTGACAGAAAAGATGGTAATTAAGCGACTCTCGTATTTCTCTTGTATTCTGTACCTTTTAGCTGGCCATCCTTCGCTTACATAGCGACTATATTTTTCAAACTGTAAATTCTGTGTTGTAAACAAACACAGGAGCAGGAGAACAGCTGAGCTTTCATTATTGTCTTTCCATGGTTGTGTTGCATGCAAAAAAATATACATGGTGTACGCATTGCCAAACTTTACTTGTTTCTGATTATATTTTGGCCAATTATATAAAGCATTTCAAAATATATTCAAGGAATCCTAGTTCTTCATTACCAGGAAACAAGAATATTCTCTCCTTTCCCATTCCATGACAAGAAGTCAGTTTTCCAATGTGTTGTTCCAAAAAAAATCCATACCCACCCCATGGAAGGTCATTGGAAATTCCTAGGGGGAGGGGGGTCTTAAAAGCCAACATTTTAGAAGCAAAGTATGAAGCTAAACTGGAATTTCCTGGGGGACAGGGGGTGCTAAACAAAAAACCTTCCGTGGGGGGAGTATGGATATTTTCTGGAACTGCACAATCTACACATGTTTGGCAAAACAAAAATTTCAATGGAAAAACAATTTTGCATCTACCATAACCATTTTTAAGCCACTTTCTTTTCTTGAATTTTCTCTTTTGTCTTGCTTGAAAAAAGCATTTTTAACAGAGTTTAAAACTTGTGCACAGTACAACTAAGCCTAATTTAATTGATGCCTCTGATTATCAACTCATTTCTTCTATGCATTTCATATCTCAAGCAAGAAAATGCAATATTTATAGAGCAATGGGTAAACGACCGTTGATTTTTATTTTTATTGGACAGACAGCCATTTCTAACAATTTTCTCTCTGAATTATTAATTAAATATGTAAACATGAATTTTCGCGCGCGCGCCAACGATCTGAATTACGAAATAGCTAAACGCATGTGCAGAAGTCACCCGTATAGGGTTTCTCACGACAAAATATAAAATTCCATCACACAACTTTGAAATAACAAAATAAATACCTGTGCTCTCTGCGCTTTCCACTGAATGTTTTCTCTTGCTCGATGGGGTAGAATTTACAGGGTGAGCTCCCATTCCGAGTATTCCACTGATAGAGTATGAAGTTCGCGGCATATGAACGCTGGACTGCTCAACTTTCATGGCTTCGGGTACAACTTCGTCTGCCTTTCCCGGGCTGGTTTTGGTATCTCCGCTGTTGATGCGATTTCTGACAATTCTGTTGATGGAGCTCACACTGGGAACATTATCGGTGTTACAGACTCCTTCGCTCAGAAGCCGGTCTCGAATCTCCCAAGCAAACATGGTCGGGTTCGCACGCTTGTAATCCGCGATTTTATTCACAACCGGACCTGTTGCTACCTTGGGCTTGCTTCCACCGATTACACCCGGCCTTATGGAACCAGTCTCGTAGAATCGGCACAGAATCTTGCTCACACATCCATGGGAAACCCTCAACTGGCGTGAAATGTCACATGGCCGAACTCCACTCTGAGCCAGCTCAACAATTCTTGAACGAACAACATCGGGAAGGGGTCTTCCATTCACGAACAAGCCTCCGAGTTGATTAACCCCGCCGTGTCCTGTGAAGCAGTAAATTAGCTCTTAGATTTGCGCTTTCGGGTTTGTTTTGCTACTAAACACGACATTCATTAGCTACCTTGTTTCGTAGTATGAGCCATTAGGGGGGACCCGTCGATGCGTGTGTATTTTACCTTTCCAAAAACCACTCAGGCGCTACGGCCGTTCGAGCCCAGCCAAGCGTTACTAAACACTGTCAGTGGTCCGTAAGCGAAAACCTGTGAAAATCAAATAAAGAGCACAAATACTATCAAGTTTCTTCTGCAGATCAGTGAAGCGTTTCAAGCACGGAAGAGAATAAGAAACAGAGAAGAGCCTTGCCAAGTTCGCATTCCTTCCGAACACCTCGTGGCGCGAGAAGTTATACTTGCAAATGATTCGCACCTTCGATTTCTTGGGTTTCGGAATATTGCATTCGAACCCAACTCAACACTGATTGACAGATTTTCGGGATCGAAATTTCTGATTGGTCCACGGAGAAAGGGTATTGTTCACGAAGCCTAATTTGGGCGAACGAAGGACAATAGACAACGGCTGATCTGTCATTCATGTGCGGTTAATAAAAGCAGAATCGCCCAATAGTCAATTTCTTCCCCCGGGATTATTAACTAGAAGTCTACTAGAGTTGCCAGATAGACCACCAAAGACAGTTTTGATCGATTCCTGCGGCGTGCTTTGAGATAAGTGTTCAATTACGGACTATTTGTGACCTTGATACATGAAGTATGATAGGACATACGAATTTCCTGTTTGTACAGATTGCGCGCAAAACACTGCATTAGCATAAACTGAGCTTAGCAATTTATTGTCTCTTTGATTTCACATATTTTCGTACAGCATAGGAATCTACGCTGAAGAATGAGATAAAGAGAAAAAGGTGCTAGTGCATTAAACTGTGACTGATTTTTAGTTAGAATGTTTTATAGAAAAGCGAAATTCACTCTACCGTATCAACGGAGTTCCTAACTACACCAGAAAACGCGCAGAACGGAACAGAAACTCTTGAAGCGAGAACGCAAACGGAAAACTATCAGGTGACGGAATGGATATTCCCTCAAGCCCCATTGAAAACCGGCCTTTGTGTTATAAGATGGTTTAAATAGCGCCCTACAAAGCGTATTTTGCTCCGAAGCTAGGCAACCAGATTTGCATCTCTTTGAGCTGAAATCTTTTGTTGTTTTCCGACGAAAGGAAGGCGGAAAAATGTTATTCTAATAACGGGCGCCAGATACCACTTAACATCCACTGCCGATTATAATGTTATAGTTATTTGTTTTTCGGGCAATAAACTATTGGCGCACTTTTACAAATTTCATGCTAGAATGAAGCCAGAGAGAGTCTCGTCGACTTATCTTCTTAATCCCCAAATACAGTGCGAGCCATTTAAGGCGTGAGAAAACGGTTGATTTTGAATGCAACTTGTGGGATATAAAGGTTCAATATAAGCGCGTTTTATCATTGTTTTGTAATTTGCCCCAGAGCGTATACAAGACCTTTTGACTTGTAATTATCAAAAGCGCAAGTTATGGGCTCATAAATGATTGAATAATTTAAGTCAGGAGGGCGTGAGATGAATTTTAAGGAGCTGTTGATGTGATAACACGAGAAGCCGATCACTTGATCGCTGTACCCTGTTAAAAAGGCGCGAATAGACTAAGCAGGTTTTAGACAGTAATTTGTCGCTTCCAGAGTGGCCCGAAGGAAACTGCGGTTTCCCATCGGGATCAATCGTGATTCAAATGAGATTTTCAATTCTTTCAACACAAAACATTACTGCTCAAGGCTATTTTGCGAAAATTATTTTCTGGCATTTCATGCAGCGAGTGTGTGAGTTTTCATATTGTCTTTACAATGCAAATATCGAACCAAGCTTTCTCAGACATGTTTTTCTCTCCTTAACGTGAGGGCAGCCAAATTCCTATCCTCGGACGAATCCGTGACGTCATCAGAATGGAATTTTGATTTCCTCTAAGTTGGTTAACTAACTATTACTCAGCAAAACATCGAGTTTTTGCAAATGGAATTCGTCGTCTTTCCGCGGGAAAAATAGCAGAAGCTAACGGATTATTTCTTCACGTGCGCATCTCGTGCTCAATCGTTTCAATTAATCTCTCTGTGTTTATAGGCAGATTAAATGCGCGGATGGTTTTGAATACTACTTTCGCTCGGTTAGGCATTTATGAGGCCATGATTTCTGCTTGTTTTGGTCTCATAAATCACAGCGCACTTATTCAAAACTCTCTCTTATGAACTCTAGTAGCTTACTGACTCTTTCTTTGAAGTTCTGCAGACGTGACTTTAGTCGTTCCTACAATTAGCATAAAGTATTGGAATTTCAAACTAATTCCTTAGTAATTAAGCCCCTGGGCAAACTATAATACTTGATTTCTTCAGAACTTTTCAACGCAAGTTGCAAGACTTCATATGTATAAAATAAGTCAGCTCTTTCATGTGAAAATGTTTCGACTAAGTATAAATTCTTGGCTTAAACTTCAAAATTTTGATGAGCCATAGTATGCGCGGAAAATAGCGGTTGACCTTCGAAATTCAGGGGTGTTTAAGTGGGTGCTTGATCAAACGGAAAAGCATCAAGAAATTTTGCATGCTCGAATGGACGGCAGAGGACACGAAACCAAGAAAGCGTCTCTTGTTTGAATTATCTTTTCCGGTTCTAACGAAATTTTGAAGCCACTTCAGTGGTTTTGTTAAACCGCCAAAACTACCGCAAAAGAGACGAAATATCGTCATGATCTTTCAGGGCATTTTCTTTTTTTCTTTTCTTTTTTTATTGTTAAACTTTTCATTCATTAGTTATCAGCTGAGGCAAGGTTTAAAGGAGCTTTGCATGTCTTAACCACACATTAAAAAAGGAACCAAGAAATTCAATGACTTGCGTTAGGTTTCTTTTACCGATTTCAGAATGAATTTCCAAGCTTCATTGACGTGAATCAAAGCATTGACAATTCTTCTTTCAAGCTCTTTATTCTACCATAAATATGTTATCACTTCATCTCTCTCATACTTGAAACTATAAGACAAGAGAAGGATCACAGTTTTTATGATGCCCCTCAGTGTAAAATGTATCTTTGTCTAATAATGCACCTTGCTTTTTATTGCACAAACGGAACAGTCTCCTGACAACACATCTAAACCAGTCTTTCTTTTTTTAAACCGACTTAAATTAAAGCGTCACAATTCTCCAGAACACAGTTTTTTCCCTCGGTTTTTTAAAAGACAGCTAACGCGACAACGTTAGTTTACCGGCGAAAGCGCAATGGATTTTGATGCCGGAGAACAAGCAGTCAAGCTATATTCCGAACCACTGTAATTGCAGTTAAATCCTAACATCGTACCAACCTTCTTAAATTTCTTGGGCATCATGCCGGCAGCGCAGTTCACCTAACAGCACATTTCTAAGTCGAAGTTGAAGTTTATTTCTTTCTTATTTCAAGTTGAATCCCTTGCGGTTTTTTCTTCGTGATTTTTCAAAACAGGTTCTCTACGCGCGCATCTGTGCTAACTTGAATTCGACGCAGTTCAGCAGAGAGAGACGAAATGCGTGCTGAGTCTTAGCATATTGCATGCTCTAGTCATTCTAGATTACTGATGTGTATCAGCAAAACTCATAAACATTGAGATCCAAGCCAAGCTAATCCAAGCCAAGCCAAGCCAAAGTTGTTTAAGAAATTGCTTCTGACCTTATTCTCTTGCAATCTGTTTGGAAAAATGTTAAAGAAAACGAGCTGAATGGTTCGCACGAAAAGTTCCGTGATTCAGCTCAGCTTTTAAGTCTTCTCGTCTTCCCTTGAGAGAACAGGATGACTGATTCATTTCACTAGTATCAAGCTTTCTCGAAAGCGTAAGCATCGACAGAATTGAAGCGCTTCGATCTTCAGTTGCGCACAGTCAGAAATAACTGTGATACTGCTTTTTGTTTTAAAAAAGCGATAATCGAATTAAAAGCTATTTACCCGCTCATCACAGATCAGTGGTCCGTTCTATCCTGCGCGCCTTCACACCTCACTCGAATGAGTCCGTGTTGTCCGTGTTAAACCAATGAACCAGAAATGTAAAACAAAATCGTCCCCCGTTTTACCACAGCACACCAAGTGGCATGCATGGCCATCGAATATCGAACCGTGATACGGAACGACGGTTAAGCCGTCCTGATGTCAATCGGAACGAATGCGGGCAACACAACATCTTAATTCGTCTTCCTCGTTTGGCAAATATTTGCGCAGCAAACAAGAACTCGTGGCCAGGCGTTAAGAAGGATTTGTGCACGAAATTGTTTGTTTGTGAAAGATGCAGTTATTGCTGCCAAAGTCAAGCATGACAAAGCAAGGAAATGATCCTAAGCGAATTGTTGAAATGCGCAAAGCGAAAAGACCTGGCGTACCTTAGCTTGTCAAGTAACTTTCAATTTGTTTCGAAACTAGGCGAACCAAAGGCAAACAAATTCCTTAACAATTTGCACAAAGAAACGAGTTTGTCCTACAGAAATGGAATCAAAACACACTCAATCTATAATTATTTAAGTATGTTAAGTGAAAAGGAACACAACAAGCTATATTTCAAGAGGACAAAAAATAGGAGGTCACTTTACCTTTTAAAGCGAGGTGGTTTGCTCGCTTGCGTCCGTTGAATATTCTTCACAAAGGTATAAGAAGTTTGTGAAGGGTTTGCCAATAAATAGGGTGTCCTAGAGTGTCTCGCTTTTGTTATGTATATGAGTTGCTTGATTAACTAGCTCGTAATACACTCTGTACTAATGTTTTTCGCCTCCAGCTATTTGTCAGAATAAATCCGGCTCTGACCACGATAAGTTTATCGAGAGGCAATCTCGGGCCAAACAATTTTAATATCTTCCAATCTCGAGAATAATTGGTTGTGTACTTTTGAACAATCTAGAGCGAAAACATCAATCTACTATACTGTGAAGATCATTCGACTTTCCTTGTGTTTCGTGCAGTCGGATGTCGAGTTTTGCAGTCTCTTTTTATAGGAGCTGCATAATTTTTTCCAACGTCAATTGACGTAGTTGTGACCGCTGTTGTTTAGCAGAACAAAAGACGAAACATCGCATTGATAAGATTGCGAACATTCCGCTCTATTCTCTGGATTCACTAAGAGTTTACTCTTTCCTTCACAATAAAACGCAAGGTGTTTCGAGCCTACCACACCGTGTACAGATTGACTATGCTAAGCTTTTGATAAATAAGAAAATGCAGCACATTGTTTATCTCTTTAAAGGGTCTTTACGCCTCACTTCAAACTCTGAATCAAGCCACTGGCTGCCTCAATATTACAACCGAGTAGAGACATCAATTTAATTTACGACCAGGCTTTTGATTGGCTGGTAAATCAATAACGATTTAACAAAAAGCCGACTTAGCTTGGTTCAAGAGATTTTAAGATGTTTTTATCCTATTATATTTGCTTCTGTGTACTTTCCGCAAAATCAGCACTTGAGGGTAGTTTGTTTGGAAGGCATTAATTTTCTCTTCCTTTACGTTAAAAAGTGACCTTTCTATTATGTTCCATAGGTAAATAAGTGTCAGGAAGAACCTTTGATTTTTTTGCTCCCTGGTGTGATGGAATCATAATTCTACAATATTCGTGTTTTGTGAGAACAGCTTTCCTAAGTGATTCATTTAGAAATGTATGTTAAATATTACCTTTCTCAAAAGCCCGATTAAAATTGATCGACGCCATTTACCCGACGAATGATGACTGTTTCATGCTGCCGTAAAGTTGTTGTCGTAATTGACGCAAATATGCTCAACACTTTGAAGAACTAGAATTAAATAAGTTTGTACCAAGAAATTAATCGCTTACCTTGCAATAACAGAAAAGACTGAAAACATTAAATAGCAGTGTAGACAGCTGTAACCAATATGGCTTTTAAATACTAACATTTTCATAAGATGAATTAAAGCAAGCTCCGGCAGTGCTAAATTCACTGGCCATCAGTTTGAAGTAACTACCATTCGTTAGAAAGGCGATAAAGCCAGGAGTGTTTGTTAGATTTTGTCCCGTTTAAAACAAAATGCAATCACAAAACATTCTTCCAATTTGATTTTAGATGCATCACTTGGCAGTATAGTAAACTCTCATCATAGCCAACACAACTCAGTAAATCTTTCATTAATGTTTGGGTAAAGCAACCAAGTTCAGTTGCAGGATACAACGCCAATTTTACGCGACGCTTCTGCCGTTGTTCTTGACGCTCAAGTGTGTGCGAGATTACTTAAAATGTCGGCTTCCTTAAGCTTCGTTAAACACGAGAGTCATAAACCTTACTGAAGGGTTCGCACGGGTTTTATATCTCTCTAAGCTTCACGCCGCTAGGCTTTCAGCGCGCGAACCTTGACAATATATATAAACCCTCTACATAAACAAACATGAACGATTTAAACGCACTGAACGATATATTTGTACGGATTCACGCTTAACTAGTGGACCTTGTACACAGACTTTATACGCCATTGATTGCCCTATTAACCGCGCAATGCAGTGGCCGCAACAACGCATAACTGCGAGCTTCTAAGTAACAATTCTAATTTATAAATATCATATGTTCGCGCAAATCTAAAACAAGTAATGTGGTAGCTTATTATTTGGTTTTAGCTTTTGATATTTTTCATGACGAGGCAGTTAAAAGCTTTATTTGAGACAAACACTCGATTGCTCAAGTAGCCTAACCGATAAGCCTCGTTGCGCATGCCACAATGCGCATTCTCGCTTGCATGATTTCTATCGCGCGCAGTCGTAGACGCAGAACAAGCGACGCGATAAAATAGATTAAAGAAGTTAAGAATAGGATTGCTTAGAAGAATGCAACAGTTTACCGGCACACATTTACCAGCATTCATTGATCACGCAATGAAGTTCTGTGCGATTTGCTTACGGCGGAGTCGGTGAAAGAAACATAATTTCGACAAGTGCTTTGTGTGCGATACACTTCCACAGATGACAAATGACAATTTATAGAGTTGCCGTTTTAAGATCATCTCGTGCGTCAAACTGCCGCAATAACCGGGTCGTTGTCATGGTAATTGCTTCAAGGCGGGAAGGCTTTATACGCACGAGACAATTTGACGGCATCTTAATTTGAATGAAACAATCACGAGTTCAATGAATTGACCTCCAATACAAGCACGTAATTGTCAAGAGGAATCTGTGGCTGATAAACGGTATTGAATACGGTCATCCACCTTTTATTCCTGTTTACAAATATATAAAGACATTAGTGGTTTCTTGAGGGTTAGGAAGCCGGCTCACTTACTCTATTATTGAACTTGAACTTAGTTATAGCTTAGCGAACACAAATCTAAAACTAAAAGTGTCCCCTTTCATTTTTACGCTGTTCCTAACTGAACCACCATACACTTCGTAAGATCACTCAAACATGTCATGAATTTGTCAATTAGAAATGATAGATGATAGTTTTAATAGCCATATCTACCGGCTTTAAGGAGCACGTCGTGTTTAAAAGGCATGCAGAGTCGCTGACAAGACACAAGCACCCCACACGCCCCGCGCTTAACCAGATTTCTATAGCGAAAAGCAACTAGGAGTATAACTTCTCCTCCTCCCCCAACTCTAGATAGGATACAAATCCATCACAAGTTTACCCCGGCCCTGTCTGGATAAGTTCACCTGTACCCATTTTTACACCTGTGTGAAGATAGACAATGTGAGCACAATTTCCTTTTTAAGAGGCAACGCGCATTTGGAGACAACGGTTCAAACACCGACCTAAGATTAAAAGAAATGCGCCATTTAACCACTTAACTAACAACCACGCCTTCAAAGTATTGAATCATAGCAATATCACACGATGCAGGTTCTAACTTCCTTCCAATCCCACTCAAAGCTTCTCTCAGTTTTTCCAGAACACTCTTTTTCCCCTCTGAAGATATAATGTTATTGATCTTTTCTGAAAGGGCCAATTTGGGCAACGAATTCATTAAAAATAGAGAATTTGTTTTGCATTGCTGATGAGTAAAACAAGCCAAGCCTGGGATGTATAACTGCCGAATAACAACGTCACTCTTTCTCTTGATTTGAAACCGAAATATAAGGAATTCTAAAATTCTTAGTTAGTTTTCCAAGCGTCATACGCACTCTACGCAAACCACAATCTTTTCAAATCAATTCAAAACACTAAGAACTAGTTTTGCTGTATTTCCAGACAAAAATGTATACCTTGTTGCACTCAAAAATTCTCAGTTGTGTCAATATTATCGTGTCTTATTTAAACAGTTTATAATAACTTGTTACTTAGCTAGAAAACATAAACTGCATGTTTATTCATAGTTATAATCATATTCGAGCCAGGTCCATTATGAAGAACAGACATGAACACGTGACTTATGAGCGTGAACTTTACAAACAATCATATTGTTTACATGCAATCGTCAGTACACTGGTTAACACAGTTTAGGAGCGCGTTTGAGTTCATATTGACAAATTTTTGTTCACAATTATTGCCTCCTTCTCCGGCTAATCGAGCTACAAAAATATCAACTCCGCTACAAAAATGAACTCGAGCTACAAGAAAATCAATTTAGCCTCCTGCCCACACCTTCGTTTGCATGACGAGGCAAAAGAAGGTCATTCTCGTCCGATCCCCAGAGGCCTCGTTTCGTTTGGTCAGCGGGTGATGCAATTAAAATGATCCCCCACGGACCGTCGACTACAAGCCATAAAAGTCAGCGGATACCACATGTTATTTTTTTCTGAATCTTCTTTTTCTTTTTAACAAAATAGATTCCATTGTAGATCAAAGCTGAAGTCAAAATGTTAGAACAAAAAAAAGTGACTGATTTTCTAACTACACTTGACATTTGAACAGACGCACAGTAACTGAACAGGCACATAGTAAAATGGAATCTATTTGTTTTATACAATAACAGGGACGAAAAAATAGCCTTGTAGCACTCGACTGCGATCGATCATGACTATACTTATTTCGGCATTTTCCAAGCAACAAAACAACAACAATAGCTTCTGCCAAACATTTTTTCGATGCATTCACTTACCCTTTCCGGAATAATCTCGTCCACATTTTCAAAACTGTCCGCCATGTTGGGCGAAACAGAGAAAACAAATTTGCCATGATGTCAGCGGTGCGTTTGTACGCTAAAGTCTCATAGGTAAAGGACCGGCCAAACAAACGCAACATTTCAACGCAACATCTTGCAACATTGTTGGATCGTGTTGTGAAGGAGCTGGCCAAACGCGCGCAACATGTTTCAACATGTTGGATGTTTGAAAATGGTCAAACTTGATCCAACACCATCCAACATTTTGCAACATGTTGCAACAGAGGGGACAAACGCGTGTTAACAAGTTGCGCGCAACAATGTTGCAAGATGTTGTGTTGAAATGTTGCGTTCGGTTGGTCGGGCCTTAATAGCCAATCAAAATGCGCGTATAATTCAGTATACTTAAGGTGATGTTACACGGGACGATTCGCAACGACGACTTTTAGCGCAACAAAATTAAAGACAGGTATGTTACACGAAACAACTTGAGTAAAATTCTTCTTTTTGCTTTGAAAGTTTTTGAAGCTGATTCAAAAATTTCGCAACGCAAAAATTGCGATGAAAATCGTCTGCGCACCCATGTTGCGCTAAAAATCATGTTGTGAATCGTTCCGTGTAACATCACCTTTAAATTTACCGCGTGAAGGTCAGTTGAAAGGAAAATGTAATTTTCAACACTGAGAAATAACAATGTGAAATAATGAACGTATAAAAATCGCACGTGCTGGGCTCAGAATCTGATTCTGAGTCGCGCGCGCGCTGTTCTACAAGTTCAGTCAGTACAAGTTATGAGTTCTGTTCTATAAATTCGACAGGTTTTTTATTATAACTTACTAAACCCATCTATCTTGCGGCTTTACAGTATATTTGGAGCACTATTTTAAAAAAGAATTGAAAAAAGATATAAATGCATATCTGTATTTCACGAGTTTCATTGTTGTCGTCATAATGTATCTTAGCAACTCATTCATGGAATTTAATTTAGCGGATCATGATTCAATCGGCTTGAATATTGAAATCAAATTTACTCTTCGTGGAGTTTTAAACAGTTGAACGTGGAGTCTTAAACGATCAAACGTTTGAAAAGTATTGAATACGTTGAAAAGATCATTTTTCAAAAATGAAACTTTTGAAATTCGTCCTCGGTGGTTTGGCCGTAGCAGCAGCCGTAGGGACGTCTGTAGTAATTTACAAATGGTGGAAAGGGCGGGTAAGTAAACGGCAGGAGTGTTAAGTTGTAGTTTAGAGCAGCGATTTCAACTGAGTGTCGAAAGTAATATCGCAATTGCTTTGGTTTTATATTGCTACGCTTTCTTATTGGCTCAAAATCTCTTCAATCAATCTCGCTTATCCGATCAGAGTAAAACTAGCAGTAATCAGGGATTATTAAGTGCGTTTTTTTTAAATCGGTATTGAGGTTAGCAAGAGTTAATTCCTTGAAGTATTGCTTCTTTGTAAGAATTATCAAAGACTGGAACAATTTACCAAACCATCTATTTGGAAATGATTCGTGACTTACTCGACCGCACGCGTTTTCCCGCGCTTGATGCCGGCTGCATGTATTTGCTTTGAGTTCTGATTGGTTCATTGGATTGTCTGGCTCTGTTGTGATTTCCCAGGGTAATTACTTTGGTTTTGGTTTTACGACACTCAAATGAAAACTGCTCTATGTTATCTTTAAATAACACAAGGAGTGCGACATAGGCCAAACTAAAGGGACGAGTCTGGGTCACCAGTATATTGGTTTTAGCTGCAATAAATTACTCGTCTGTATTTGCTGAACAAGCATTGGATATTCGCATAGAGAGTTTAAGAATGTTAAAACAAAACAGCTAATCAGTGATTCACAAAAACAGTCATTCGTAGATGGTAACTTATGAATTCTAACACAATTCTAAGGACTCCGTGGATAAATAAAGTTATTGTATTGTATTGTATTGTATTGTATTGTATTGTATTGTATTGTATTGTATTGTATTGTATTGTATTGTATTGTATTGTATAAACTATACTAGCAAATTTGATAATTCCTTCTTCCGTCAAGGCACTGTTTTGAAACAACATATAGTGTTACAGGTTTTGAGTATCAAAAGTTTCATTCCTTCGAATTTTGATTCGTTAACACGAAAATTCGCGCACTTTTTCAACCAATCAGAAATTAAAGCAAAACCAATCGTGACAAGTATCGTGACTTGCTCGCACGCGTTTTTTCCCGCGCTTGACGCCAGCTGCATGTATTTGCTTTGGGTTCTGGTTGGTTCATTAGATTTTCGGCTTCTGTTGTGATTGGCCAGAAGGCCAAAAACTCTGATTTTGATTTACGACGCTCATTTGAACACTGCTAAAATACGCAGGGAGATATTGACGTCAGCGATGAAGAAGACAAAACCCATCCGCAGGAAGATATCGATGACATCGATGAAGAAAATCATCCCGAACTTCGTTATGGAGTTTACAAGGATCCGATCGATGGGCCTTCCTGGAGACTGGAACCTGGCGAATACTACAACCCAGCCTGAGCCGCTTTGGCCCAGACCTCAAGAGAAAGCATTATATACCATCCGCCTAAACCACCTCGGACACCTTACTGAGACTTATATAACGGATTAACTGGTTAGCTTCCAGTTGAGGTTGGGGGTAGCAATTTGTATAGTTAGATTTAAAACTAAGCAACCCGAGAAGCTAGGTGGTACAGTGGTACGGTAGATTTTGTAAGCCTAAGCCTAGCTGAGGTCACAGGTTCAATCCTGTGTGGGGATTTTAGATTTTCTTTTTTACACTTAAAAATTTATTGAAAATAAAATTCTGAGTGTCGACATTACGTTATATAATTCTCAATAAGTGTCCGAGGTGGTTTAGGCGGATGGTATATAATGCTTTCCGACCTCAAGCCACACTCAGTGTCACCTGCGCTAGATAACAACATTACTGCATCGATAGCCTAACAGCGAAGCTACCAACTCATTATAATGGACGAAATTTTGTATATCCGTTTATATACATACATATTTACTACTGCTTCAATAGCATGGTAAGTAACAGACAGTGTATTGAACAGTTAAAGTGCGAAAGCGAGCGCAATATCTCCGGATACGAAAAAAAGCGCTATTGTGCAAGCTTAAGCACTAAAACTGTTTTATAATTCAAAGTTTATTCAGATATACAACCTTTTATAAATAAGTAAAAAGGCTTACTACAATTTGTTGCACAACACGCAGCGAATGGATTTATTGAAATCCAATTCACCCACTTCTCTTTGAAACAACATGCGTACACATGACTCTGAAGATGACTTACGCTTAGGTTGTCAAAACGTCAGTCAACGTCAACAACAACAGTTCTTTTAAGAACTACACTAACCCGGACGATTACACTCGACAGATACTCCTGGGTTCAAACCATTTACAACATGCGTTCATTGGGTTCTCTGCCTCTGTTGGTCAGTAATAGACGGTATATAACGGTAAATAGCCATAGGCTAGCCTAACAGCGGAGCTCTTAACTCATTGTAACGGACGAAATCACGTTGATTAATACTAAGAACATATATAGTTCCTTTTAGAACGCACATTATTTACTTTATATGATTTTCTTAATAATATTGTATTTTTAAATACATAAAGTCAGCATTTGGAAAGTTTTGAAGGTTTTTTGGTACCAAACGAGAGTTGCGCTTGCGCGATATGTTCTAGTGGATAACACAATTGGTTTTGTTAATGCCTATCCACTGGATAGTGATTTATCCTGTGGATAGCGCTATCCATGCACCTTTTGAACAACCGGGGCCAGGCCTCAAACCACTGACCCACACATCTGAAGTCCAACGAGCTAACCACTACAGCACCGTGCCTCTACAAAGGGGAGTATTTAAAACATTTATCAAAAGCAAAAACGGAGAAAAGGATTCAAACTATTTTCTTTTGTTTTGTTAACTACGCAAGCCTCGTGCAAGCAGAATATTTTAGTTTCGTGTCAGATGTTTATGCCCATGAAATTAGCACTTGATATTTATCATATGTAGGTGGTGTCTTGTACAAGCATCCCAGACCACGATCCCCGCCTTACACCTCACCTCATCACCATCCATAAACAAGGTAAACTTGTTATGAAATACTTTCCTAATGGCGAGTTATACAGTGCAACTGTTTCGTGTAACTGGCGGGAGAGGTAGGCCTCGGGAAATACAGTTTTGAAAAAGATTTTCACAGTAAAACATGTCGTGTTAAATGAAAGAGCTCTTTTTCTGCCGCAGCGCACAAAATTAATAAAGCTGACTGTCGCAACATGAACAATAAGGAACGCGAGGTTATCCCAACATAACAAAAGCTGACTTGGTTGGATTCAAATACAAAGCTTACAAAGAAGGGCGCTCAGAATAAATAACCAAGGTAACGCAACAGTGGCTCTATGTAATAAAATTCTTTGATTTTTGTGACCTACAGTGTATGTTTATAAACATAACAAATTCCTGTCTTATTCAGACATCAACAATTACTTTGTAAGCGAAAATCACGAACATTTCTATCACAAGGTTTTGAAAGTATGGTACTAAACATTAAACACACATATCAGCAACACGTATACATATCTCATGGAAATTATTTACCTGCTAGGCAAGATATCATGGAGTTATATTTCTTCTTGTTTAGTTTCAGCTGGCTCAGTTTCATCTTAGTGTATATTTTCCAAGTGATAACAGTCACTAAGCACTCTTCACTAAAATTCACTTTCTTATAATGTATCTCAAACCGAAGGCACCGCATACATGCAGGTTTGTTTTGTTTTGATAAGGAATTCGAATTTAGAGTGTTAATAGTAGAGCGGTTTTCTAATTAATATCGTAAAACCAAAACCAAAATGTTGACAGTGACCACGCCCACCTCTAATGATCTTAGCCAATCAGAACTCGACGCAATGATCAGCAACCGGTGGCAGCTTGCAAGCGCGGGAAAAATCTGGTGCAAAAGCAAGTACTGTTTCATCCACTTCCTGATTTCAATAATTTCACTGCAGTCAGTTTTGATCATGGAATCTCGTACATAGTTTTTTCACAGTCATCGATCAGCATCAAAAGGATAAAATTTGAACTAACGCCTGACAAACTAGAGTATTTTTCACTGATAGCTGGCTGAAAAAAAAGCTGTTCTTAGTTGAGATCGAACAAAGAAAAATTTAGCTAAATGTAATAATGTAGTCATAGCCGAGAAATGAACGAATTTTAGTGTCAGTATTAAAGTTAATAGCAAGTGAAAACCCCCATTTAACCTTTTCACTCTCAGCGAGTCAATGATGGAGACATGTAGTGTAGTTCTAACTTCATGTTGAGTCTATTGATGAAATCATATGGTGTGACCATTCAAATGAAATCTCTTCGACGGTACTTTTGCATGGTACTTTTTGTTTTTCAATATTTTACAAATTAAAATGAAATTTGGGATTTACTTGAATTTCGATTTTTGGCACTTTTGGGAGTTAAAGGGTGCTACGAGAGGAGAACGGTGCTTCACTTTAAGATGGCCGGAGGTCAATCAGAAATCCATCTCCGTGGACTTAATTGGAACCCGCAGTTTTTGTACTTAAGATGACGGATCACTATGATGACAAGCGTTGAATATCAAACGGCGTCTTACAATGGTACCCAACGGACCACTTCAGAAAAATATCCGTTCAATATTAAAACAATTTGGTCGCTTCAAAGATTCCAATTAAACTGTGATGGAATCTACTGATTTTCTTTGTAAAATATCATCTCGAAATTTCGCAACTGTGGCAAAAGTAATGCTTTTGTTTTTCAGGGGGGAGGGATAGAATATACTAGGAAAGACAATCGCAGATCGGGAGAAATGCATAGAATTGTCGACTTGGCGCTCCGGTCGCCACATTGTTAAGTGGATCCTTGACATATATGTCTTCCAAAAAAAATACGAAAGGGATCAAGTGAATATAATTATAAGATAATAAATGGACTAAAAATCAGGTTCAAGCTTTTACGTTGGAGTTTTAAATTTCCTTTTACAAAACACCCAAATGTAACAGTTAGTGTTAAAAAAGAAGAAACCTTTTTTTAAGAAACACCTTTTCCACACCTACAGAGGATGAAAAGTATCTGTATACTTCAGCTTGTTCGACATAAATATGTCCCCGTGTAATGACGTACATCGTTTCTGTTCTGATTAATTGCATATTGCTTCCCATTCATCTACTTGCCTTCTACAAAAGAGTACACTGGTGGCCAGTTGTTTTAAAACTATAGAGAATAAAATAAAAATTGAAGACGTTCCATTCCTATTTACCAAAATTGACAAGCTTGAATATTTAACCTTAACTGTCACCATGGCGACCAACATGGTTCAAAACCTCGCCGAATTTCTTATTGTGATTTCCAGGAGAAATAGTTTACCGTAATCACCACATTAAACTTTAATTATATTTTTTTAAGCGTTATTTGTGAATTATTCGTGCCTTGCTTTTCCCTATTTTCCCCACATGCTTTATTGCTTGAACACCCACTATGCAGATTTTTTTCGTATGCTCGCGCTTGACACCTTAAAAAGCTGTCTAAACCAGGGCTTGACATATTCACTATTCACTGTGGCGATAGCAAGAAGTTTGCATTTGACCAGCTGCAGCGAAACGCTGACACGTTTTTTATTGAAAATGCGAACAACAAATAACTGAGGCATAAAATTCCTTTTCCACTCGAGTTGGGCCGTTAGTCTTTATTTCGTTGAAAGACGATAGGGTGGCGAATCATATAAAAACCGTGAAAAAGGCGGGTTGAGTGTACAGCAAAATGGTTTTTAAACTTCATCAGGCTAAAATTGTTGTATGCTTTTATGTATTTCTGTTATCGTTTGTGCCAGGAACGACAAAAGTCATGTCGGACCAGGCGAAGGAATTCAAAGCTACACTATCGAGAGATAACACGCCAACAGATCCGCCCTGGATGGCGCGACCAGGTATGCTGATCATTATCATCCTTATTAGAGATATTAGTTTAATGAAGGTCCACAAATTAATTGCCGAATTGCGGAAAGGACAATTTTTAAACGATCTTTGGGCGATAAGTTTACGTATTCAAGTGGCTTATGTTTGTTGCAATATATAGATTGTTAATGACATGAATACGTAGAAGAAAAGATCAGGAAAGCGGAAAAAGATTGCTTAAATTGATGCTAAGATGATTGATCGGCTGAATAACTGAGTTAATTTTTTTTGTGGCAAAATTTTTGGACAGCTTATTGTTTCTTATATGGCGGCCTTTTGGGGACACGTGCCCCATGTTATTCATATAACATACATCCCTATTGAATTACACTTCCCTGTTATGATCCAGCGACAGATGAAGTAAGTGTACGGCAGCATTCACTCGCCACGCGATTATTCACTAAGCTCTCGCACATGTTTAATATCAAAGGGGGTGTTCTTAATATGCATGGCCACCTCTTTACTTACCTTGGTCCAAAGAGGTCTGTAGTCGATCGATACCGGTTTTACCCATCCCATCAAGGCACCTTTTTTACTTCCAAAAATCCCAAACTACTTCTCCTTCCCCATTTTAATAGACTGACCATAACCACACGACGTTCATACTAATTCTAGTTATGAACTTCATTTGCAACATTAATTGTCTTGATCACTTCAGTGTACATTACTAAAAATACACATCTCCTCAAAGGAAGTTTCACGGGAGATTTTCGAGCTCCCACATTATCGTCTCCAAAATAAGCTAGAACAGACCATGATTTGTTCCTCTAGCAATAATTAGTTGATTTTTTTCTCTTGGTGATTTATCATATGACCCGTACGGCCCTGCGAACCTTTTCTTTGCAAAACCATTGATGAAAGTCCCGTATGAGGGCCGTACGCATTTGTGCGAGCGGGGCCAGAAAAAGGCGTACGGCCCTACTACAAAAGCAGACGGCCTCGCGTGTTAAAATTTCAAGTAATTTTGTCTCCAAATTGGTCATATGATAAAATACTTATTGACTAAGTTAGGTCGGATCATAACAGGTCGGATAGACATCATGAAGTGTCCCCTAGACGTAATTCTCACCTAAACACAAGCAATTTTGTCAAACATGAAGTCATGGAAATTACAAATAATTGTGTATAATATGAAGTGCCCAAGGTCCGAGTTACGTGCATTTCTGGAAACAAATGCTGAAGTACTACAAGAAAGTTAAAAATTTATTATTGCTAATGTGCAAAAGTTCTCTTTCAGACCTTTTTGAAGGAGACATCATGTTGGAAGATGTTGCCAGTACCCGTGTGTCCGTCAACCAGCAAATTTATCTGTGGCCAGGAGGCGTTGTTCCTTATGTATTCGACTCAGGATTAAGTACTACATTTTTTCTTTTTTGTTGTTTATTTCAGTGCTCCTTTGTAACAGATCTTGCTATCTGGTCTCAAAAGGAATTAAAACCTTTGTTTAAATTTCTGCTGTGGAAGTTCAACAAATCGAATCCCCAAACTTCTCGCAACTTTACCCGAAAACCTCACATTTGCCACATGACTCATATGTCTTTGTTTTTCCAGGTGATGTTTAATAAACAATACTAGTCAATTGCCAACCAGTGTCGGAAAATTGAGAGAAGAACTAAAATATATCCTGTGATATTCCTCTGTAATATTCCCCTAATATCTTCCGATACAATCCCACATGTTTCGCGTTTTCATAATTCGCAAAATGACAGAAAAAAAATACTCTAACGGGGAGTTGATCCAATGAATATATTTGGTTATTTGTCAATGTACATAATATGCAGGAAAAAAACCGGTTTACTCAATCGTTTTTCTACAGAACGTACTTGGATGCATCCGGCCATATAAGTCGCACTCGGGCCACGATGGCCCACACGGCCGGAGCTTAACCCGGTTTCCGTAGCATGAAGCAACTAGGAATATTGCTACTCCCGCCTGGATGGGATGCTAGTCCATTGCAGGGTTACCCCCAGCATTTTGTCGCCGGTACCCATTTATACACCTGGGTGGAGAGAGACAGTGTGGAGTAAAGTTTCCTGCCTAAGGAAACAACACGACGGCAGAGACCAGGCTCGAGGTTGAAAGTCCGACGCGCTAACCACTAGACCACCGTGCCGCCCACACCGGCCATATACTGAAGGGAAATTTTCAAGATAATCTTTTCATGCAAGAATCATACCTTGATTCAAATTCCGAGTCATGAGTTCTACTTTCGACAGCTCAGTTCCTATTATTTTTGCGCAATTATACACCATTGTTCATTGTGAAGCAAAGAGCAATATACAAAATGTTAAAAAGCAAAGCACATTAATTTGCAGCAAGAATGCCGAATTAACTACATATCATGGAAGTGCCAAAGAGCTGAATACTTTCGGCATCTTTATCTTTATAATGGTCCATTTGTGTTAACTATTACCATATTAATGTTTATTAAAAACTACAAATTAGTGTCTTTTGCTGCAAATGTCATGGCGCATATTTCTCGAACATCCGGAGACCTTTCGGGCCCCGAAAAGCATTTTTTCTAACGATTGGCATTGACGTTTTTAGCCCGCAAAGCACTGAGCACAACTTGTACAGCAAACGTAACATGTTATTGCTTAGCTTTCAAAATCAACAAAAACCGAATCTTTATTGGTATACATTCTGCATAAAACACAGCTTTTCGGGTCCTAAACGTTTTCGGGACTTTCGAGAAAAAGGCGCACGCCTGGACAGAAAAGGATACAATTTAGGCTAAAGTTTTCACTTTCTTTCCTGTATGTAGCTTTGAAAAATCGGTTAAAAAAATGGTTTTGTTTTGTTTCACCTTTTATCTTCCTTTGAATGTTCAAATATAATTGTGTGCATAAGTTAAGGTACCAACCAGTAATTTTCCTTAGACAGGAAACTTTGCTCCACGTTGCCTCTCTCCGCCCAGGTGTATAAATGGATAGCGGCAAAATGATTCTAGGGTATAACCTTGCGATAGACTAGCATCCCATACAGGGGGGAGTAGTGATACCGGCTCAGTCGCTTCATGCTACAGAAACCGCGTTAGCTCCGGCAGTTGTGACACATAAGGCTTGAAGACTTACAGTAATTGTTACATAGTTTTAACAAACAGAACAAACATCAAAATCCTCGTGACATATCCCCTTCAAGCTCAAAAGCGACACGTATCCCAGACCCCACCCCCTCTATTCCCCCTTTACCCTGGAGGAGAATACTGTATACACCAAATTGAAGAAACGTCGTCGCGTGAAACCATGAATGATGCGACCCAAAGGCTTACTGGGAAGTTGGGTTAATTAAAATCTTCGTTTGTGACAGAATACACATAATATTGATGCATAAATCATGATGCATAAATCACGATGCATAAATCATGCTCTAAAATGTCTCAAACAAGAAAACATCTTGACTATCAAGAAATGGAATATTACTATGCTTACCAATGCTGCCTACCCAGAATCCCATTCGGTTTTATCGTTCATGGTTCATGTTTTTCACGGATCAACGTTTCTTCAATTAGGTGTAAGTTGCAGGTAAACTTGAGGACGACACCCATACAAAAAAATTAAATCAGCTTACAGGATTTTTGTCTAAGAAACGTATGGACTCTCGAGGAGTCTGGACTTCCCATAATGCAACGCAACTCAACAAATTCCTTATCATATAGCTCGACCAGCTGCTAACCAACGTGGGAGGTAAAAAGCTTGTATAACCTCCCTTTCCAATATTTCTTTCCAATCACAGCAATGTTCGCACGGCCAGTCATAACCCAAGCATTAAACACTATCGAGAGTATTTCGTGTGTTCGGTTCATACCTAGGACAAGTGAAAAGTACTTCGTCAAGTTTATAAAAGGCAATGGGTGAGATGTAGTTATTGTTTTACTAGCTGATTGTTTCCAGCAAATCACTGTATATTGATCTTTGAATGAATGTGTAAATTATTACAGACAAATCAATCCCCTTTTCCCCTAGTCTCTTACTTTAACGGTCAAATTAAGTAACCCCTGCGGACAATTTAAATACAAGCATAAAATCAATTAACGGACCGTCACCGGACCGAGGGCTGAGAAATGGCAGAGCTGGCAATGGCGATACTTCCAATAAGAAGGATTTAGGGAAAAAAGGGCGGATGAAAGGGAAAACGTCATTGATGATTGCCAACGGCCGTGGAAGAGCACGACAGACCAAAGAGAAAGAGGGAGAACACAACGAAACTTCAAAATGCACCCAAAGCAACGTTAGCATCGAACTGAAAGCGAAATTGCTTGGTTGCTCAGCCCTTACATACACATGGGGAGAACGCTGAGGATAGTTTGCCATACTTATTGTTGGAGAGGTTTTAAATTGAGTGTCGAAATGAATTTAGCGATTTTTTCGGTTTTGCATTGCTACGTTTTGTGATTGGCTAAAAAATCTCGCGCCACTTTCTCAACAATCAGCAGAAAAACTAACTTGCTTGCACGCGTTTCGCACGCTTGGCGCCGGCGACATGTATTTGGTTCGAGTTCTGATTGGTTCATTGAATTGTCTGCCTCCGTTTTGATTGGCCAGAGTAATTACTTTGGCTTTGGTTTTACGAGACTCAATTGAAAACCGCTCTAATGTTAACAATTACGTCACGTTTTTGGTTTGGTATTCTTATCGTGACACATATAATTTATGATATATTCCAGATGCTATTCCTGTGTTGGTCGGGCACAGCAGACCAATGGCCAGGAAATCTCTATAGGATATGGATGTGAGAAGGAGGGGATTGTTTTGCACGAGTTAATGCATACACTGGGTTTCTTTCATACAAACTCGCGACCGGACAGGGATGCTTATGTTGTCGTGTATTCACAGAATATCAAATCCGGTAGGTGCACATTACATAGTTAAGAACATTGTTAAGTCTTTAAAAATGTCTCCGAAGACTTTTTTTTTCACTGCTTGAAATTGTTTTAATCATTTTCAATTTTGTTTCGAGGGCCACTGGTCTATCAGTATTGTTAAATTACAGTCATACGTTCTACCTTCATAAAATAAAGTCGTTACTTACTTACTTACTTACTTACTTACTTACTCTCCGAGGAATTAAAAGATTTCCAAGAAATCTTTTCTGTTTACATTCAGGTTTTGAACAAAACTTCAGAAAGTACAGCCATGGAGAAGTGGACCGCTTAGGAGCACCATATGACGTCACATCACTAATGCACCTGCCAAAACACAGCTGGAGCAGTAATGGAAGGAACACTATAGAGTCACGTGCCGGAGTCCATGTGGCGTTAGGTCAGCAGAATGGTTTATCTGTAGTGGACAAACAACAACTGAATCAATTGTACAAATGCAGTAACAATCGCGGTAAGTTCATTGCACCTCGGGGTGTGGGAAAGAGCTCGCTCTGACTTTGAACATTTAAAACTTTAGAAGCGTTTAACTGGTACGCACCAAACATCATGAAGATCTTTAAAATTTATCTGGAAACATTTTGATTTGACCGATTTTTGTTCATGGCATGTGACGTTTCCATGATAACCATATTTTGACAAGCATGCTTATACAAATTTTGAAATTTGTACTTAAATAATTTTTTAAATAGAAAATTGTGATCATCTTGGCATTTTCATATAATTTTGATTAATTTTGACTTAATTTTGGCGTTTTTTTTAACACGGATGGAAATCCAAGATGGCGGATCCAAGATGGCGGCCATTCGAAATGACGACGCTGATTTATTCACGTCATGTGACCTGTCCTAACTTAGATAGTTTTGAACGTACTATAGACTTGCCAAGTTTCATAGCCATAGCTTTGATTAATATGCTTGAAGTTATGGAGACGGGCAAAATCCGCCCCTCCCCCGTCCCAGAAGACCAAAAAATGGCTCGGTCTGGAAAATTAAAAGCGGTTTTGTGACGACTGTCGTTAAACAAAATGACGTTTCGCCAGTCACAGCCTATTATATTATATGCTATTTTTAGCTTGGCTCTAAGGCTTTTTATACTTCAATTGTTAATAAAAAAAAATATAACGCTGTAAACCAATCACAAATGGAAGTCGAAACCTGCAACTGTTACTAAACATAAAAAGACGCATTTTTTGGTTGAATAAAAAGACATTGTTGAACGATGCAGCAGAAAGAAATCTTCCTTTTAACAAACTTCTGGTAAACAAATTCCGGTTAACAAACTTTCTGCGACACTGTCGATATCATAGTGTCTAATATATGCGTATATGAATGGTCCGAAAACCTTATATCGCGGATTGCCTTCATTTGCTGAACAAAGTGCCTGTAATTTGATGGTTTTCATAGAACAAATACAAGAAACAATTTTTGCTTAACAATGAATTATCAGTCGACTTCATCGTAGTCTTAAACTGCTGCCTTCTTTTAAATTACAATTAGGTGTAAAACCTTGTGTTAAATAATTGCGGCCGGCACGCATAAAATGTCGTTGTTGGCTAAAAATAAAATACATTGTTCTAGGTTGTTACTTCGCTGTAGGTCTCGAAAAAGGCCAAATAACAGACTCACAACTGAGTGCCAGCTCTTCTCAGGGTTACCTCTTCCCACATCAAGCTCGTTTGCATCTGACCGCTGGACCGAAAGGGGATGGGGCCTGGTGTGCTGCGAAGAGCGTAATAGGAGAGTATTTACAGGTGATGGTCAAAAGAATTCTCGTCTCCTAGCGGTTTCGATAATTTAGTCTGTTTGTATAGGTAATCATACGGTTTCGAGTTCAATTTGGGATTAATTTGTACGAGTGAGTTTTTCAAAAAGCTCAAAATTGCACGAGCCGCTTCGGCGAGTGCAATTTGAGCTTTTTGAAGAAACTCACAAGTGCAAATTAATCCCAAATTGAACGAGAAAACCGTATGATTACTTATTAATAATTATACATGAAAAAATTTGCATCCATTTTTGTTTGGAAATTTTTTTTTTTTTGGCCAAAAAAAAAGAATTTTTTTTTCCATATGTAATTTGCACTGGTGTTACACTTTTTGCACCGGTGTGTTACACTTTTTGCACACGACGTTAACTGACAAACTAAAACAAAAACACCAAAACAATTTTTGATCTCATTGGATATTTTTATAGTTAAGAATTCCACTCTTCACTCCTTGAAGGCGACAAATTGCATGAAATGGCAAAGATATAAGGGAGAAACGTAAATACAAGAAATGGTTTCGCTTCAGTTTGTCAGCTTCTTGGTCATTTTAAGGGCCGATTTACACGGTACAACTTTGTCGCATGCGACACGCTTGAAACATGCTTACGACATGCTTACAACACAGATTACTTCGTGTAAATCAAGTCATGTCGTAAGCATGCCGTAAGGGCCGATTTACACGGTACAACTTTGTTGCACGCGACGCGCTTACGGCTTGCTTACGACATGACTTGGATTGATTTAAACGGAGTAATTCGTGTTGTAAGCATGTCGTAAGCAACTAAGCATGTTTTAAGCGTGTCGCATGCAACAAAGTTGTACCGTGTAAATCGGCCCTAAGGGCTTTTAAAATTTTCCAAATAACTTTAAGTTTCCTTTCATTTGAATTCCATCCACAGATTGACTTAGGCTCAAGACACAAGGTAACGGCAATTGCCACACAAGGCCGCATAGGAGGATATTTCGTTCCGACAGCCTGGGTAACAGGTTACAAAGTCCAGAGCAGTGACAATGGAAACGCTTACAGCTGGGCCACAAACATAGAGGTCAGCGGCATGTTCGCCTTTGAGCACCATTTTACAGTTGGGTGCTTAGTACCCTGGCCTTTGAGTGAAAGCGAGGCTGGCATTGACTTTGTTTTGATGCAAACCTTCCTGCTTTTCATACTTACGTAAATCATAATGAACGAAAACTAGTTAGCATAAGAACAACATGTGATATGATTTACATCCGAAAGCCAGGAAGATTTGTACCGGCCGGGGGGGGGGGGGGGGGGGGGGGGGGGGACTCACACATAAAAATGACCGGGGTGCTCATCGGAAATTTCAAAAAACACCCTAAAAGATACCAGAATCTCGTGTGATGGGCGTGGCTCAAAATAATTTTTACCTCTAAGGGGTACCGATTCTAAAACAACACATCATATTCCGTCATATTTTTGGGCTCATACCCTAAACGGTACCGCGATAATTCTAACGGTGGTCATTTTAGATTTTAGCACCCTAAGCGGTACCAATCTACAATTTTGACCCCTAAAAGGTGCGACGAGCAGTCCCGTGATTTTTATATGGGAGTGCTCCCCGGGGGTTTGTACATATCAAAATAAAGTCACCTACAGCCTCACTTCCACCAACTCACTAAGAAAACAACTGGAAATTGGGCTATTCTCGTAAATAAGCTCAAATGAAGTCCGTTTCCTATGATTAACGTTCCCAAAATTGTTGTGCCTGTTTTCGCCCCAACATATATTTTTAATCCTGCCAACGTAAAGTCAATTATGGAGATCAGACATGTAGTGTAGTTCTAACTTTTGAGTCTGTTGACGAAATCCTATGGTGTGATCATTCAAATGAAACCTCTTCAGCAGCACTTTTGCATGGTATCATTTGTTCTAACTTTTGAGTCTGTTGACGAAATCCTATGGTGTGACCATTCAAATGAAACCTCTTCAGCAGTACTTTTGCACAGTACCATTTGTTCTAACTTTTCAGTACTTTTGCATGGTACCATTTGTTCTAACTTTTGAGTCTGTTGACGAAATCCTATGGTGTGACCATTCAAATGAAACCTCTTTAGCAGTTCTTTTGCACGGTACCATTTGTTCTAACTTTTCAGTACTTTTGCATGGTACCATTTGTTCTAACTTTTGAGTCTGTGGACGAAATCCTATGGTGTGACCATTCAAATGAAACCTCTTTAGCAGTTCTTTTGCATGGTACCATTTGTTCTAACTTTTCAGTCTGTGGATGAAATCCTCTGGTGTGACCATTCAGATAAAACCTCTTCGGTAGTACCTTTGAATGGCGCCATTTGTTTCTCAATATTTTACAAAATTAAATTGGGGATTTTTGGCATTCTTGGGAGTTAAAAAGTTAATGTGTTGGAACCTTTTGATAATTTGTTGCAGTTTTTAAGCGGAAACTGGGACGCGAACTCCGTACAGTACAACTCTCTAAAGACGCCATTCAGAGCCCGTTACGTCAGAATTCTTCCTACCTACTGGTTTAACCATCCATGTTTACGGGTGGAGCTGTACGGATGCAAATGAACTAAGGTGAGAGAATCTAAAAAGAAAATAACAATTTCAGGATACTGTGGTTGTCAGCTAAGTCGATCCCTTTTTCCTATAGTTTTTAGGACAGTTATCCCTTAAAAGCCCCAGCAGCGGATCAAAGAAAGCAGCATTTGTTTTGGTTTTAGACTATATTGCTGCATTTTGTGATTGGTTAAAACCTGGTGCAACTTTCTCAACCAATCAGAAGTAAATCAAAGCCAATCGTAGTTCGTCACTCACACGCGTTTTCCCGCCCTTGGTGTCAGCTAACGGTATTTGCTTCAAATTCTGATTGCCTATTTAATTGTCTCCGTCTGCTGTTATTGGCCAATAACAGTTGCTTCTGTATCAAACGTTTAAATGCAAGGACCACTCAACACTGCGATAAATAGTGGTAACTTTCTTTCCGGATCTCCTGTATAAAGAATGCGAGTACTAGACGTCATTCAAAGTGACGTAGATAAACCATTTAAAATGCAAGGCTAGTACAACGGAAATTTAGGGCAGGTTTAATGGCCATTAAACCTGCCCTAAAGTTCCGTTTTGTTGTACTAGCCTTGCATTTTAAATGGTTTAGTTGCTTTTCTCGGCTGTGGTTTTACGACACTCGATAGCCTTATTTACAGTTGTTTACTTAGTGACGTGGCCTCCAAGTGAGAGTAGGCTGAAGTTGACCAAGCTTTGTACAAACCTGATGATCACCCTTGGAATTATCGTGGTATGACAGGAACTTTTAGATTTGGTACCTCTTATAGGGGTAAAAATCCATCGGAGCCAGGCCCATCAAATGAGATGCTGGTACATATTAGCTAGGGTGTTTTTCGACAATGTCCGACAAGCACCGGGCCGTCATTTTTATATGGGTTTCCCCTCCCCCCCCCACCCCCCCGCGGGATGTAAATCATGTAAGCATAAGAACAACCTGATTTACAAATGAAAAGCGGGAAGGTTTGTATCAAAGCATGGTCACCTTCAGTCCCACCCTCACTCAAAGGTCATGTCACAATACAACTATAACCTAGCAGTAATCACAGATTATGGAGACGCGTTCGAAAGAATTTCCGGCGGAAATGAGCCCCTGAAAAAAAAAAAATAGGGGCGGCCATTTGGAAGACCGGCCACCAAAAAATCTCAAATTTTACTGCACATAAACCACAGGACAACCAACATGAAATTAGGATTGCGTTCTTCGAACGCGATAAGGACAAGTTCATGACTGACCCTTCTCTAATCTATTTGTGTATTTTATTTGAAGGTCAATAGATGTTTGTATTCCAATTAAGATGACCCAGATGCAAATAGTAAATAAATGAAGAATTAAGTAATAAATACATAGTAAAACTAAATATTATCGTCAATATCAACAAGTTGAGAATTTAGAGTTCAAGCTGTAGACTGGTGTGCAGTTTCAAAAAATGCATATATCATATCAATTTATTTCTCTTCGAACTTGAATAGCAGGCAATATAATTATATGTTGGTATGTATTGCTCGCAGATGCGTTACGGTATGG